>JALJCO010002620.1:0-58705 GCA_023101725.1 Atherinomorus stipes
CCTGCCGGACCTGAGACCAGTCCTGCATCCTGGTACACCTGAGGCTAGACCTGCTAGTCCTCTTTGGACCAGAGACCAGTACTGCATCCTGGTACACCTGAGGCTAGAACTGCACCCTGCTGGACCTGAGTCCAGACCTGCATCCTGCTGGACCTGAGTCCAAACCTGCATCCTGCTGGACCTGAGTCCAGTACTGCATCCTTGTACACCTGAGTCTAGACCTGCATCCTGCTGGACCTGAGTCTAGACCTGCATCCTGCTGTATCTGAGTCTAGACCTGCATTCTGGTACACCTGAGTCTAGACCTGCATCCTGCCGGACCTTAGTCCAGACCTGCATCCTGTTGGACCTGAGTCTAGACCTGCATCCTGCCGGACCTGAGACCAGTCCTGGATCCTGGTACACCTGAGTCTAGACCTGCATCCTGCGGGACCAGAGACCAGTACTTCATCCTGGTACACCTGAGTCCAGACCAGTATCCTGCTGGACCTGAGACCCGACCTGCATCCTGGTAAACCTGAGTCTAGACCTGCATCCTGCTGGACCTGAGTCTAGACCTGCATCCTGCTGGACCTGAGTCTAGACCTGCATCCTGCTGGACCTGATTTTAGACCTGCATCCTGCTGGACCTGAGTCTAGACCTGCATCCTGGTACACCTGAGTCTAGGTCTGCATTCTGTTGGACCTGAGACCAGACCTGCATCCTGCTGGACCTGAATTCTAGACCTGCATCCTGGTACACCTGAGTCTAGACCTGCATCCTGCTGGACTTGAGTCCAGACCTGCATCCTGCTGGACCTGCGTCTAGACCTGCATCCTCCTGGACCTGAGTCAAGACCTGCATCCTGCCGGATCTGAGACCAGTACTGCATCCTGGTACACCTGAGTCTAGGTCTGCATCCTGCTGGACCTGAGTCCAGACCTGCATCCTGCTGGACCTGAGTCCAGACCTGCATCCTGCTGGACCTGAGTCCAGTACTGCATCCTGGTACACCTGAGTCTAGACCTGCATCCTGCTGGACCTGAGTCCAGACCTGCATCCTGCTGGACCTGAATCCAGTACTGCATCCTGGTACACCTGAATCTAGACCTGCACACTGCTGGACCTGATTTTAGACCTGCATCCTGTTGGACCTGAGTCTAGACCTGCATCCTGCCGGACCTGAGACCAGTACTGCATCCTGCCGGACCTGAATCCAGACCTGCATCCTGCTGGACCTGAGTCCAGACCTGCATCCTGCTGGACCTGAGTCCAGATCTGCATCCTGCCGGACCTGAGACCAGGACTGCATCCTGCCGGACCTGAGTCCAGACCTGCATGCTGTTGGACCTGAGTCTAGACCCGCATCCTGCCGGACCTGAGACCATTTCTGAATCCTGGTACACCTGACTCTAGACCTGCATCCTGCCGGACCAGAGACCAGTACTGCATCCTGGTACACCTGAGTCTAGACCTGCATCCTGCTGGAACTGAGTTCAGACCTGCATCCTGCTGGACCTGAGTCTAGACCTGCATCCTGCTGGACCTGAGTCCATTACTGCATCCTGGTACACGTGAATCTAGACCTGCATCCTGCAGGACCTGAGTCTAGACCTGAATCCTGCTGGACCTGAGTCTAGACCTGCATCCTGGTAGACCTGAGTCTAGGTCTGCATTCTGTTGGACCTGAGTCCAGACCTGCATCCTGCTGGACCTGACACCAGTACTGCATCCTGCCAAACCTGAGTCTAGACCTGCATCCTGCCGGACCTGAGACCAGTACTGCATCCTGCCGGACTTGAGTCCAGACCTGCATCCTGGTACACCTGAGTCTAGACCTGCATCCTGCCGGACCTGAGTCTAGACCTGCATCCTGCTGGACCTTAGTCCAAAACCTGCATCCTGCCGGACCTGAGACCAGTACCGCATCCTGGTACACCTGAGGCAAGACCTGCATCCTGCTGGACCTGAGTCCCGACTTGCATCCTGCTGGACTTGAGTCCAGACCTGCATCCTGTTGGACCTGAGTCTAGACCTGCATCCTGCTGGACCTGATTTTAGACCTGCATCCTGCTGGACCTGAGTCTAGACCTGCATCCTGGTACACCTGAGTCTAGGTCTGAATTCTGTTGGACCTGAGACCAGAAATGCATCCTGCTGGACCTGAATTCTAGACCTGCATCCTGGTACACCTGAGTTTAGACCTGCATCCTGCTGGACCTGAGTCCAGACCTGCATCCTGCTGGACCTGCGTCTAGACCTGCATCCTGCTGGACCTGAGTCAAGACCTGCATCCTGCCGGACTTGAGACCAGTACTGCATGCTGGTACACCTGAGTCTAGACCTGCATCCTGCTGGACCTGAGTCCAGACCTGCATCCTGCTGGACCTGAGTCTAGACCTGCATCCTGTCGGACCAGAGACCAGTACTGCATCCTGGTGCACCTGAGGCTAGACCTGCACCCTGCTGGACCTGAGTCCAGACCTGCATCGTGCTGGACCTGAGTCCAGACATGCATCCTGCTGGACCTGAGTCAAGACCTGCATCCTGCCGGATCTGAGACCAGTACTGCATCCTGGTACACCTGAGTCTAGACCTGCATCCTGCTGGACCTGAGTCCAGACCTGCATCCTGCTGGACCTGAGTCCAGACCTGCATCCTGCTGGACCTGAGTCCAGTACTGCATCCTGGTACACCTGAGCCTAGACCTGCATCCTGGTACACCTGAGTCTAGGTCTGCATTCTGTTGGACTTGAGTCCAGACCTGCATCCTGCTGGACCTGAGTCCAGACCTGCATCCTGCTGGACCTGAATCCAGTACTGCATCCTGGTACACCTGAGTCTAGACCTGCATACTGCTGGACCTGATTTTAGACCTGCATCCTGTTGGACCTGAGTCTAGACCTGCATCCTGCCGGACCCGAGTCCATACCTGCATCCTGCTGGACCTGAGTCCAGACCTGCATCCTGCCGGACCTGAGACCTGTACTGCATCCTGCCGGACCTGAGTCCAGACCTGCATCCTGTTGGACCTGAGTCTAGACCTGCATCCTGCCGGACCTAGTCCAGACCTGCATCCTGTTGGACCTGAGTCTAGACCTGCATCCTGCCGGACCTGAGACCAGTCCTGCATCCTGGTACGCCTGAGTCTAGACCTGCATCCTGTGGGACCAGAGACCAGTACTGCATCCTGGTACACCTGAGTCCAGACCAGTATCCTGCTGGACCTGAGACCAGACCTGCATCCTGGTAAACCTGAGTCTAGACCTGCATCCTGCTGGACCTAAGTCTAGACCTGCATCCTGCTGGACCTGAGTCTAGACCTGCATCCTGCTGGACCTGAGTCCCGACTTGCATCCTGCTGGACTTGAGTCCAGACCTGCATCCTGCTGGACCTGAGTCTAGACCTGCATCCTGCTGGAACTGATTTTAGACCTGCATCCTGCTGGACCTGAGTCTAGACCTGCATCCTGTTACACCTGAGTTTAGACCTGCATCCTGCTGGACCTGAGTCCAGACCTGCATCCTGCTGGACCTGCATCCTGCTGGACCTGAGTCAAGACCTGCATCCTGCCGGACTTGAGACCAGTACTGCATGCTGGTACACCTGAGTCTAGACCTGCATCCTGCTGGACCTGAGTCTAGACCTGCATCCTGCTGGACCTGAGTCTAGACCTGCATCCTGTCGGACCAGAGACCAGTACTGCATCCTGGTCCACCTCAGGCTAGACCTGCTAGATCCTCTGTCGGACCAGAGACCAGTACTGCATCCTGGTGCACCTGAGGCTAGACCTGCACCCTGCTGGACCTGAGTCCAGACCTGCATCCTGCTGGACCTTGAGTCCAGACATGCATCCTGCTGGACCTGAGTCCAGTACTGCATCCTTGTACACCTGCGTCTAGACCTGCATCCTGCTGGACCTGAGTCTAGACCTGCATCCTGCCGGACTTGAGACCAGTACTGCATGCTGGTACACCTGAGTCTAGACCTGCATCCTGCTGGACCTGAGTCTAGACCTGCATCCTGCTGGACCTGAGTCTAGACCTGCATCCTGTCGGACCAGAGACCAGTACTGCATCCTGGTACACCTCAGGCTAGACCTGCTAGACCTCTGTCGGACCAGAGACCAGTACTGCATCCTGGTGCACCTGAGGCTAGACCTGCACCCTGCTGGACCTGAGTCCAGACCTGCATCCTGCTGGACCTGAGTCCAGACATGCATCCTGCTGGACCTGAGTCCAGTACTGCATCCTTGTACACCTGAGTCTAGACCTGCATCCTGCTGGACCTGAGTCCAGACCTGCATCCTGCTGTATCTGAGTCTAGACCTGCATCCTGGTACACCTGAGCCTAGACCTGCATCCTGTTGGACCTGAGTCCATACCTGCATCCTGCTGGACCTGAGTCCAGACCTGCATCCTGCCGGACCTGACACCAGTACTGCATCCTGCCGGACCTGAGTCCAGACCTGCATCCTGCCGGACCTTAGTCCAGACCTGCATTCTGTTGAACCTGAGACCAGACCTGCATCCTGCTGGACCTGAATTCTAGACCTGCATCCTGGTACACCTGAGTCTAGACCTGCATCCTGCTGGACCTGAGTCAAGACCTGCATCCTGCCGGACTTGAGACCAGTACTGCATGCTGGTACACCTGAGTCTAGACCTGCATCCTGCTGGACCTGAGTCCAGACCTGCATCCTGCTGGACCTGAGTCCAGAACTGCATCCTGCTGGACCTGAGTCCAGACCTGCATCCTGCTGGACCTGAGTCCAGACCTGCATCCTGCTGGAGCTGAGTCCAGTACTGCATCCTGGTACACCTAAGCCTAGACCTGTATTCTGCTGGACCTGAGTCTAGACCTGCATCCTGCTGGACCTGAGACCAGACCTGCATCCTTCTGGACCTGAGACCAGAACTGCATCCTGCCGGACCTGAGTCCAAACTTGCATCCTGCTGTTTCTGAGTCTAGACCTGCATTTTGGTACACCTGAGTCTAGACCTGCATCCTGTTGGACCTGAGTCCATACCTGCATCCTGCTGGACCTGAGTCCAGACCTGCATCCTGCCGGACCTGAGACCAGTACCGCATCCTGGTAGACCTGAGGCAAGACCTGCATCCTGCTGGACCTGAGTCCAGACCTGCATCCTGCCGGACCTGAGACCAGTACCGCATCCTGGTACACCTGAGGCAAGACCTGCATCCTGCTGGACCTGAGTCCAGACCTGCATCCTGCTGGACCTGAGTCTATACCTGCATCCTGGTACACCTGAGTCTAGACCTGCATCCTGTCGGACCAGAGACCAGTACTGCATCCTGGTACACCTCAGGCTAGACCTGCATCCTGTCGGAACAGAGACCAGTACTGCATCCTGGTACACCTCAGGCCAAACCTGCATCCTCCTGGAACTGAGACCAGACCTGCATCCTGCTGAACCTGAGTCCAGACCTGCACCCTGCTGAACCTGAGTCCAGACCTGCATCCTGCTGGACCTGAGTCTAGATATGCATCCAGCCATACCTGAGACCAGAACTGCATCCTGCCTGACCTGAGTCTAGACCTGCATCCTGCGGACCTGAGACCAGTACTGCATCCTGCTGGACATGAGTCCAGACCTGCATCCTGCTGGACCTGAGTCCAAACCTGCATCTTGCCGGTCCTGAGACCAGTAATGCATCCTGCCAGACCTGAGTCCAGACATGCATCCTGCCGGACTTGAGTCCAGACCTGCATCCTGCCGTTCTTGAGACCAGTCCTGCATCCTGTTGGACCTGAGTCCAGACCTGCATCCTGCCGGACCTGAGTTCAGACCTGCATCCTGCAGGACTTGAGTCCAGACCAGCATCCTGTTGGACCTGAGTCTAGACCTGCATACTGCCGGACCAGAGACCAGTACTGCATCCTGCCGGACCTGAGACCAGTACTGCATCCTGGTACACCTGAGTCTAGACCTGCATCCTGCCGGACCAGAGACCAGTACTGCATCCTGGTACACCTGAGTCTAGACCTGCATGCTGATGGACCTGAGTCCAGACCTGCATCCTGCTGGACCTGAGTCCAGACCTGCATCTTGCCGGACCTGAAACCAAAACTGAATCCTGCGGACCTGAGACCAGACCTGCATCTTGCCGGACCTGAGTCCAAACCTGCATCCTCCTGGACCTGAGACCAGACCTGCATCCTGCTGAACCTGAGTCTAGACCTGCATCCTGGTACACCTGAGTCTAGACCTGCATCCTGCTGGACCTGAGGTCAGACCTGCATCCTGCTGGACCTGAGTCCAGACCTGCATCCTACTGGACCTGAGTCTAGATATGCATCCAGCCGTACCTGAGACTAGTACTGCATCCTGCCGGACCTGAGACCAGTACTGCATCCTGCCTGACCTGAGTCCAGACCCGCATCCTGCGGACCTGAGACCAGTACTGCATCCTGCTGGACCTGAGTCCAGACCTGCATCCTGCCGGACCTGAGTCCAGACCTGCATCCTGCTGGAGCTGAGTCTAGACCTGCATCATGCCGGTCCTGAGACCAGACCTGCATCCTGCCTGACCTAAGTCCAGACCTGCATCCTGCGGACCTGAGACCAGTACTGCATCCTGCTGGACCTGAGTCCAGACCTGCATCTTGCCGGTCCTGAGACCAGTAATGCATCCTGACAGACCTGAGTCCAGACATGCATCCTGCCGGACTTGAGTCCAGACCTGCATCCTGCTGGACCAAAGACCAGTACTGCATCCTGGTACACCTGAGTCTAGACCTGCATCCTGCTGGACCACAGACCAGTACTGCATCCTAGTACACCTGAGTCTAGACCTGCATCCTGCTGGACCTGAGTCCAGACCTGCATCCTGCTGGACCTGAGTCCAGACCTGCATCTTGCTGGACCTGAGTCCAGTACTGCATCCTGGTACACCTGACTCTAGACCTGCATCCTGCCTGACCAGAGACCAGTACTGCATCCTGGTACACCTGAGACTAGACCTGCATCCTGCCGGACCAAAGACCAGTACTGCATCCTGGTACACCTGAGTCTAGACCTGCATCCTGCCTGACCAGAGACCAGTACTGCATCCTGGTACACCTGAGTCTAGACCTGCATCCTGCTGGACCTGAGTCCAAAACTGAATCCTGCGGACCTGAGACCAGACCTGCATCCTGCCTGACCTAAGTCCAGACCTGCATCCTGTGGACCTGAGACCAGTACTGCATCCTGCTGGACCTGAGTCCAGACCTGCATCTTGCCGGTCCTGAGACCAGTAATGCATCCTGACAGACCTGAGTCCAGACATGCATCCTGCCGGACTTGAGTCCAGACCTGCATCCTGCTGGACCAAAGACCAGTACTGCATCCTGGTACACCTGAGTCTAGACCTGCATCCTGCTGGACCACAGACCAGTACTGCATCCTAGTACACCTGAGTCTAGACCTGCATCCTGCTGGACCTGAGTCCAGACCTGCATCCTGCTGGACCTAAGTCCAGACCTGCATCTTGCTGGACCTGAGTCCAGTACTGCATCCTGGTACACCTGAGTCTAGACCTGCATCCTGCCTGACCAGAGACCAGTACTGCATCCTGGTACACCTGAGAGTAGACCTGCATCCTGCCGGACCAAAGACCAGTACTGCATCCTGGTACACCTGAGTCTAGACCTGCATCCTGCTGGACCTGAGTCCAAAACTGAATCCTGCGGACCTGAGACCAGACCTGCATCCTGCTGGACCTGAGTCCAAACCTGCATCCTCCTGGACCTGAGACCAGACCTGCATCCTGCTGAACCTGAGTCCAGACCTGCATCCTGCTGAACCTGAGTCTAGACCTGCATCCTGGTACATCTGAGTCTAGACCTGCATCCTGCTGGAGCTGAGACCAGACCTGCATCCTGCGGGAACCTGAGACCAGTACTGCATCCTGCCTGACCTGAGTCCAGACCTGCATCCTGCGGACCTTAGACCAGTACTGCATCCTGCTGGACCTGAGTCCAGACCTGCATCCTACTGGATCTGAGTCCAGACCTGCATCCTGCCAGTCCTGAGACCAGTACTGCATCCTGCCGGACATGAGTTCAGACCTGCATCCTGCAGGACTTGAGTCCAGACCAGAATCCTTTTGGACCTGAGTCTAGACCTGCATCCTGCCGGACCTGAGATCAGTACTGCATCCTGGTACACCTGAGACTAGACCTGCATCCTGCCGGACCAAAGACCAGTACTGCATCCTGGTACACCTGAGTCTAGACCTGCATCCTGCTGGACCACAGACCAGTACTGCATCCTAGTACACCTGAGTCTAGACCTGCATCCTGCTGGACCTGAGTCCAGACCTGCATCCTGCTGGACCTGAGTCCAGACCTGCATCTTGCTGGACCTGAGTCCAGTACTGCATCCTGGTACACCTGACTCTAGACCTGCATCCTGCCGTACGAGAGACCAGTACTGCATCCTGGTACAACTTAGTCCAGACCTGCATCCTGCCGGACCTGAGTCCAAAACTGAATACTGCGGACCTGAGACCAGACCTGCATCCTGCCGGACCTGAGTCCAAACCTGTATCCTGCTGGACCTGAGACCAGACCTGCATCCTGCTGAACCTGAGTCTAGACCTGCATCCTGCTGCAACTGAGGTCAGACCTGCATCCAGCCGTACCTGATTCCAGACCTGCATCCTGCTGGACCTGAGTCTAGACCTGCATCCTGTTGGACCAGCATCCTGCTGGACCTGAGTCCAGACCTGCATCCTCCTGGACCTGTGACCAGACCTGCATCCTGCGGGAACCTGAGACCAGTACTGCATCCTGCCTGACCTGAGTCCAGACCTGCATCCTGCGGACCTTAGACCAGTACTGCATCCTGCTGGACCTGAGTCCAGACCTGCATCCTACTGGATCTGAGTCCAGACCTGCATCCTGCCAGTCTTGAGACCAGTACTGCATCCTGCCGGACATGAGTTCAGACCTGCATCCTGCAGGACTTGAGTCCAGACCAGCATCCTTTTGGACCTGAGTCTAGACCTGAATCCTGCCGAACCTGAGACCAGTACTGCATCCTGCCGGACATGAGTTCAGACCTGCATCCTGCTGGACCTGAGTCCAGACCTGCATCCTACTGGATCTGAGCCCAGACCTGCATCCTGCCAGTCCTAAGACCAGTACTGCATCCTGCCGGACCTGAGTTCAGACCTGCATGCTGCAGGACCTGAGACCAGTACTGCATCCTGGTACACCTGAGTCTAGACCTGCATCCTGCCTGACCAGAGACCAGTACTGCATCCTGGTACACCTGAGTCTAGACCTGCATCCTGCTGGACCTGAGTCATGACCTGCATCCTCTTGGACCTGAGTCCAGACCTGCATCTTTCCGGACCTGAGACCAGACCTGCATCCTGCTGAACCTGAGTCCAGACCTGCATCCTGCTGAACCTGAGTCTAGACCTGCATCCTGGTACACCTGAGTCTAGACCTGCATCCTGCTGGAGCTGAGGTCAGACCTGCATCCTGCTTGACCTGAGTCCAGACCGGCATCCTGCTGGACCTGAGTCCAGACCTGCATCCTGAGGACCTGAGACCAGAACTGCATCCTGCCTGACCTGAGTCCAGACCTGCATCCTGCGGACCTGAGACCAGTACTGCATCCTGCCGGACCTGAGACCAGTAGTGCATCCTGCCTGACCTGAGTCCAGACCTGCATCCTGCGGACCTGAGACCAGTACTGCATCCTGCTGGACCTGAGTGCAGACCTGCATCCTGCCGGTTCTGAGACCAGCACTGCATCCTGCCGGACCTGAGTCCAGACCTGCATCCTGCCGGTCCTGAGACCAGTACTGCATCCTGCTGGACCTGAGTGCAGACCTGCATCCTGCCGGTTCTGAGACCAGCACTGCATCCTGCCGGACCTGAGTCCAGACCTGCATCCTGCGGACCTGAGACCAGTACTGCATCCTGCTGGACCTGAGTGCAGACCTGCATCCTGCCGGTTCTGAGACCAGCACTGCATCCTGCCGGACCTGAGTCCAGACCTGCATCCTGCTGGACCTGAGTCCAGACCTGCATCCTGCGGACCTGAGACCAGACCTGCATCATCCTGGAACTGAGTCCAGACCTGCATCCTACTGGATCTGAGTCCAGACCTGCATCCTGCCGGTTCTGAGACCAGTACTGCATCCTGCCGAACCTGAGACCAGAACTGCATTCTGCTGGACCTGAGACCAGTACTGCATCCTGGTACACCTGAGTCTAGACCTGCATCCTGCTGGACCTGAGTCCAGACCTGCATCCTCCTGGACCTGAGTCCAGACCTGCATCTTTCCGGACCTGAGTCCAAAACTGAATCCTGCGGACCTGAGACCAGACCTGCATCCTGCTGGACCTGAGTCGAGACCTGCATCCTGCTGAACCTGAGTCTAGACCTGCATCCTGCTGAACCTGAGTCTAGACCTGCATCCTGCTGGAGCTGAGGTCAGACCTGCATCCTGCTTGACCTGAGTCCAGACCGGCATCCTGCTGGACCTGAGTCTAGATATGCATCCAGCCGTACCTGAGACCAGTACTGCATCCTGCCGGACCTCAGACCAGAACTGCATCCTGCCTGACCTGAGTCCAGACCTGCATCCTGCCAGACCTGAGTCCAGAAATGCATCCTGCCGGACTTGAGTCCAGACCTGCATCCTGCTGGACCTGAGTCTAGACCTGCATCCTGCCGGACCTGAGATCAGTACTGCATCCTGGTACACCTGAGTCTAGACCTGCATCCTGCCGGACCAAAGACCAGTACTGCATCCTCGTACACCTGAGTGTAGACCTGCATCCTGCTGGACCTGAGTCCAGACCTGCATCCTGCTGGACCTGAGTCCAGACCTGCATCCTGCTGGACCTGAGTCCAGACCTGCATCCTGCCGGACCTGAGTCCAAAACTGAATACTGCGGACCTGAGTCCAAACCTGCATCCTGCTGAAACTGAGTCTAGACCTGCATCCTGCTGGACCTGAGGTCAGACCTGCAACCTGCCGGACCTGAGTCTAGACCTGCATCCTGTTGGACCTGCATCCAAACCAGCATCCTGCTGGACCTGAGTCCAGACCTGCATCCTCCTGAACCTGAGACCAGACCTGCATCCTGCGGGAACCTGAGACCAGTACTGCATCCTGCCTGACCTGAGTCCAGACCTGCTTCCTGCGGACCTTAGACCAGTACTGCATCCTGCTGGACCTGAGTCCAGACCTGCATCCTACTGGATCTGAATCCAGACCTGCATCTTGCCGGACCTGAGTCCAAAACTGAATCCTGCGGACCTGAGACCAGACCTGCATCCTGTCGGACCTGAGTCCAAACCTGCATCCTCCTGGACCTGAGACCAGACCTGCATCCTGCTGAACCTGAGTCTAGACCTGCATCCTGGTACACCTGAGTCTAGACCTGCATCCTGCTGGACCTGAGGTCAGACCTGCATCCTGCTGGACCTGAGTCCAGACCTGCATCCTGCTGGACCTGAGACCAGTACTGCATCCTGCCGGACCTGAGACCAGTACTGCATCCTGCCTGACCTGAGTCCAGACCTGCATCCTGCGGACCTGAGACCAGTACTGCATCCTGCTGGACCTGAGTCCAGACCTGCATCCTACTGGATCTGAGTCCAGACCTGCATCCTGCCAGTCCTGAGACCAGTACTGCATCCTGCCGGACCTGAGTTCAGACCTGCATCCTGCAGGACTTGAGTCCAGACCAGCATCCTGTTGGACCTGAGTCTAGACCTGCATCCTGCCGGACCTGAGACCAGTACTGCATCCTGGTACACCTGAGTCTAGACCTGCATCCTGCCGGACCAGAGACCAGTACTGCATCCTGGTACACCTGAGTCTAGACCTGCATCCTGATGGACCTGAGTCCAGACCTGCATCCTGCTGGACCTGAGTCCAGACCTGCATCTTGCCGGACCTGAAACCAAAACTGAATCCTGCTGGACCTGAGACCAGACCTGCATCCTGCCGGACCTGAGTCCAAACCTGCATCCTCCTGGACCTGAGACCAGTACTGCATCCTGCTGGACCTGAGTCCAGACCTGCATCCTACTGGATCTGAGTCCAGACCTGCATCTTGCCGGACCTGAGTCCAAAACTGAATCCTGCGGACCTGAGACCAGACCTGCATCCTACTGGATCTGAGTCCAGACCTGCATCCTGCCAGTCCTGAGACCAGTACTGCATCCTGCTGGACCTGAGTCCAGACCTGCATCCTGCCGGACATGAGTTCAGACCTGCATCCTGCAGGACTTGAGTCCAGACCAGCATCCTTTTGGACCTGAGTCTAGACCTGCATCCTGCCGGACCTGAGACCAGTACTGCATCCTGCTGGACCTGAGTCCAGACCTGCATCCTACTGGATCTGAGTCCAGACCTGCATCCTGCAGGACTTGAGTCCAGACCAGCATCCTGTTGGACCTGAGTCTAGACCTGCATCCTGCCGGACCAGAGACCAGTACTGCATCCTGGTACACCTGAGTCTAGACCTGAATCTTGCCGGACCAAAGACCAGTACTGCATCCTGGTACACCTAAGTCTAGACCTGCATCCTGATGGACCTGAGTCCCGACCTGCATCCTGCTGGACCTGAGTCCAGAACTGCATCTTGCTGAACCTGAGTCTAGACCTTCATCCTGCTGGACCTGAGGTCATACCTGCATCCTGCTGGACCTGAGTCCAGACCTGCATCCTGCTGGACCTGAGACCAGTACTGCATCCTGCCTGACCTGATTCCAGACCTGCATCCTGCGGACCTGAGACCAGTACTGCATCCTGCTGGACCTGAGTCCAGACCTGCATCCTGCTGGACCTGAGTGCAGACCTGCATCCTGCCAGTTCTGAGACCAGTACTGCATCCTGCCGAACCTGAGACCAGACCTGCATCCTGCCAGTCCTGAGACCAGCACTGCATCCTGCCGGACTTGAGTCCAGACCTGCATCCTGCTGGACCTGAGTCCAGACCTGCATCCTGCGGACCTGAGACCAGACCTGCATCATCCTGGACCTGAGTCCAGACCTGCATCCTACTGGATCTGAGTCCAGACCTGCATCCTGCCAGTTCTGAGACCAGTACTGCATCCTGGTACACCTGAGTCTAGACCTGCATCCTGCCTGACCAGAGACCAGTACTGCATCCTGGTACACCTGAGTCTAGACCTGCATCCTGCTGGACCTGAGTCCAGACCTGCATCCTCCTCGACCTGAGTCCAGACCTGCATCTTTCCGGACCTGAGTCCAAAACTGAATCCTGCGGACCTGAGACCAGACCTGCATCCTGCTGGACCTGAGTCCAAACCTGCATCCTCCTGGACCTGAGACCAGACCTGCATCCTGCTGAACCTGAGTCGAGACCTGCATCCTGGTACACCTGAGTCTAGACCTGCATCCTGCTGGAGCTGAGGTCAGACCTGCATCCTGCTTGACCTGAGTCCAGACCGGCATCCTGCTGGACCTGAGTCTAGATATGCATCCAGCCGTACCTGAGACCAGTACTGCATCCTGCCGGACCTCAGACCAGAACTGCATCCTGCCTGACCTGAGTCCAGACCTTCATCCTGCGGAACTGAGACCAGTACTGCATTCTGCTGGACCTGAGTCCAGACCTGCATCCTGCTGGACTTGAGTCCAGACCTGCATCCTGCCGGTCCTGAGACCAGTACTGCATCATGCCGGACATGAGTCCAGACCTGCATCCTGCCGGACTTGAGTCCAGACCTGCATCCTGTTGGACCTGAGTCTAGACCTGCATCCTGCCGGACCTGAGACCAGTACTGCATCCTGCCGGACCTGAGACCAGTACTGCATCCTGCCGGACCTGAGTTTAGACCTGCATCCTGCCGAACCAGAGACCAGTACTGCATCCTGGTACACCTGAGTCTAGACCTGCATCCTGCTGGACCTGAGTCCGGACCTGCATCTTGCTGGACCTGAGTCCAGACCTGCATCCTGGTACACCTGAGTTTAGACCTGCATCCTGCCGGACCAGAGACCAGTACTGCATCCTGGTACACCTGAGTCTAGACCTGCATCCTGCTGGACCTGAGTCCAGACCTGCATCCTGTTGGACCTGAGACCAGTCCTGCATCCTGCTGGACCTGAGTCCAGACCTGCATCCTGCTGAACCTGAGTGCAGACCTGCATCCTGCCGGACCTGAGACCAGTACTGCATCCTGCTGGACCTGAGTCCAGACCTTCATCCTGCGGAACTGAGACCAGTCCTGCATCCTGCTGGACCTGAGTCCAGACCTGCATCCTGCTGGACCTGAGTCCAGACCTGCATCCTGCCAGACCTGGAGACCAGTATTGCATCCTGCTGGACCTGAGTCCAGACCTTCATCCTGCGGAACTGAGACCAGTACTGCATCCTGGTGGACCTGAGTCCAGTACTGCATCCTGATGGACCTGAGTCCAGACCTTCATCCTGCGGAACTGAGACCAGTACTGCATTCTGCTGGACCTGAGTCCAGACCTGCATCCTGCTGGACCTGAGTCCAGACCTGCATCCTGCCGGTCCTGAGACCAGTACTGCATCATGCCGGACATGAGTCCAGACCTGCATCCTGCCGGACTTGAGTCCAGACCTGCATCCTGTTGGACCTGAGTCTAGACCTGCATCCTGCCGGACCTGAGACCAGTACTGCATCCTGCCGGACCTGAGTTTAGACCTGCATCCTGCCGAACCAGAGACCAGTACTGCATCCTGGTACACCTGAGTCTAGACCTGCATCCTGCTGGACCTGAGTCTAGACCTGCATCCTGCCGGACCTGAGACCAGTACTGCATCCTGGTACACCTGAGTCTAGACCTGCATCCTGCCGGACCAGAGACCAGTACTGCATCCTGGTACACCTGAGTCTAGACCTGCATCCTGATGGACCTGAGTCCAGACCTGCATCCTGCTGGACCTGAGTCCAGACCTGCATCTTGCCGGACCTGAAACCAAAACTGAATCCTGCTGGACCTGAGACCAGACCTGCATCCTGCCGGACCTGAGTCCAAACCTGCATCCTCCTGGACCTGAGACCAGTACTGCATCCTGCCTGACCTGAGTCCAGACCTGCTTCCTGCGGACCTTAGACCAGTACTGCATCCTGCTGGACCTGAGTCCAGACCTGCATCCTACTGGATCTGAGTCCAGACCTGCATCTTGCCGGACCTGAGTCCAAAACTGAATCCTGCGGACCTGAGACCAGACCTGCATCCTACTGGATCTGAGTCCAGACCTGCATCCTGCCAGTCCTGAGACCAGTACTGCATCCTGCTGGACCTGAGTCCAGACCTGCATCCTGCCGGACATGAGTTCAGACCTGCATCCTGCAGGACATGAGTCCAGACCAGCATCCTTTTGGACCTGAGTCTAGACCTGCATCCTGCCGGACCTGAGACCAGTACTGCATCCTGCTGGACCTGAGTCCAGACCTGCATCCTACTGGATCTGAGTCCAGACCTGCATCCTGCAGGACTTGAGTCCAGACCAGCATCCTGTTGGACCTGAGTCTAGACCTGCATCCTGCCGGACCAGAGACCAGTACTGCATCCTGGTACACCTGAGTCTAGACCTGAATCTTGCCGGACCAAAGACCAGTACTGCATCCTGGTACACCTAAGTCTAGACCTGCATCCTGATGGACCTGAGTCCCGACCTGCATCCTGCTGGACCTGAGTCCAGAACTGCATCTTGCTGAACCTGAGTCTAGACCTTCATCCTGCTGGACCTTAGGTCATACCTGCATCCTGCTGGACCTGAGTCCAGACCTGCATCCTGCTGGACCTGAGACCAGTACTGCATCCTGCCTGGACCTGAGTCCAGACCTGCATCCTGCCGGACCTGAGACCAGTACTGCATCCTGCTGGACCTGAGTCCAGACCTGCATCCTGCTGGACCTGAGTCCAGACCTGCATCCTGCTGGATCTGAGACCAGTCCTGCATCCTGCCGAACCTGAGACCAGACCTGCATCCTGCTAGTCCTGAGACCAGCACTGCATCCTGCTGGACCTGAGTCTAGACCTGCATCCTGCTGGACCTGAGTCTAGACCTGCATCCTGCGGACCTGAGACCAGACCTGCATCCTCCTGGACCTGAGTCCAGACCTGCATCCTACTGGATCTGAGTCCCAGACCTGCATCCTGCCAGTTCTGAGACCAGTACTGCATCCTGGTACCCTGAGTCTAGACCTGCATCCTGCTGGACCAGAGACCAGTACTGCATCCTGGTACACCTGAGTCTAGACCTGCATCCTGCTGGACCTGAGTCCAGACCTGCATCCTCCTGGACCTGAGTCCAGACCTGCATCTTTCCGGACCTGAGTCCAAAACTGAATCCTGCGGACCTGAGACCAGACCTGCATCCTGTTGGACCTGAGTCTAAACCTGCATCCTCCTGGACCTGAGACCAGACCTGCATCCTGCTGAACCTGAGTCGAGACCTGCATCCTGCTGGACCTGAGTCTAGACCTGCATCCTGCTGGAGCTGAGGTCAGACCTGCATCCTGCTTGACCTGAGTCCAGACCGGCATCCTGCTGGACCTGAGTCTAGATATGCATCCAGCCGGTACCTGAGACCAGTACTGTATCCTGCCGGACCTCAGCCTAGAACTGCATCCTGCCTGACCTGAGTCCAGACCTTCATCCTGCGGAACTGAGACCAGTACTGCATTCTGCTGGACCTGAGTCCAGACCTGCATCCTGCTGGACCTGAGTCCAGATCTGCATCCAGCCGGTCCTGAGACCAGTACTGCATCATGCCGGACATGAGTCCAGACCTGCATCCTGCCGGACCTGAGTCCAGACCTGCATCCTGTTGGACCTGAGTCTAGTCCTGCATCCTGCCGGACCTGAGACCAGTACTGCATCCTGCTGGACCTGAGACCAGTACTGCATCCTGCCGGACCTGAGTCTAGACCTGCATCCTGCCGAACCAGAGACCAGTACTGCATCCTGGTACACCTGAGTCTAGACCTGCATCCTGCTGGACCTGAGTCCAGACCTGCATCCTGCTGGACCTGAGTCCAGACCTGCATCCTGCTGTCACCTGAGTTTAGACCTGCATCCTGCCGGACCAGAGACCAGTACTGCATCCTGGTACACCTGAGTCTAGACCTGCATCCTGCTGGACCTGAGTCCAGACCTGCATCCTGCGGACCTGAGACCAGTACTGCATCCTGCTGGACCTGAGTCCAGACCTGCATCCTGCTGAACCTGAGTGCAGACCTGCATCCTGCCGGACTGGAGACCAGTATTGCATCCTGCTGGACCTGAGTCCAGACCTTCATCCTGCGGAACTGAGACCAGTACTGCATCCTGCTGGACCTGAGTCCAGACCTGCATCCTGCTGGACCTGAGTCCAGACCTGCATCCTGCTGGACCTGAGACCAGTACTGCATCCTGCTGGACCTGAGTCCAGACCTTCATCCTGCGGAACTGAGACCAGTACTGCATCCTGGTGGACCTGAGTCCAGTACTGCATCCTGATGGACCTGAGTCCAGACCTTCATCCTGCGGAACTGAGACCAGTACTGCATTCTGCTGGACCTGAGTCCAGACCTGCATCCTGCTGGACCTGAGTCCAGACCTGCATCCTGCCGGTCCTGAGACCAGTACTGCATCATGCCGGACATGAGTCCAGACCTGCATCCTGCCGGACTTGAGTCCAGACCTGCATCCTGTTGGACCTGAGTCTAGACCTGCATCCTGCCGGACCTGAGACCAGTACTGCATCCTGCCGAACCTGAGTTTAGACCTGCATCCTGCCGAACCAGAGACCAGTACTGCATCCTGGTACACCTGAGTCTAGACCTGCATCCTGCTGGACCTGAGTCCGGACCTGCATCCTGCTGGACCTGAGTCCAGACCTGCATCTTGCTGGACCTGAGTCCAGTACTGCATCCTGGTACACCTGAGTTTAGACCTGCATCCTGCCGGACCAGAGACCAGTACTGCATCCTGGTACACCTGAGTCTAGACCTGCATCCTGCTGGACCTGAGTCCAGACCTGCATCCTGCGGACCTGAGACCAGTACTGCATCCTGCTGGACCTGAGTCCAGACCTGCATCCTGCTGGACCTGAGTCCAGACCTGCATCCTGCCGGACTTGAGACCAGTATTGCATCCTGCTGGACCTGAGTCCAGACCTTCATCCTGCGGAACTGATACCAGTACTGCATCCTGCTGGACCTGAGTCCAGACCTGCATCCTGCTGGACCTGAGACCAGTACTGCATCCTGCTGGACCTGAGTCCAGACCTGCATCCTGCCGGACTGGAGACCAGTATTGCATCCTGCTGGACCTGAGTCCAGACCTTCATCCTGCGGAACTGAGACCAGTACTGCATCCTGCTGGACCTGAGTCCAAACCTGCATCCTGCTGGACCTGAGTCCAGACCTTCATCCTGCGGAACTGAGACCAGTACTGCATCCTGCTGGACCTGAGTCCAGACTTGCATCCTGCTGGACCTTAGTCCAGACCTGCATCATGCCGGTCCTGAGACCAGTACTGCATCCTGCTGGACCTGAGTCCAAACCTGCATCCTGCTGGACCTGAGTCCAGACCTTCATCCTGCGGAACTGAGACCAGTACTGCATCCTGCTGGACCTGAGTCCAGACCTGCATCCTGCAGGACCTGAGTCCAGACCTGCATCCTGCCGGACTGGAGACCAGTACTGCATCCTGCCTGACCTGAGTCCAGACCTGCATCCTGCGGACCTAAGACCAGTACTACATCCTGCTGGACCTGAGTC
This sequence comes from Atherinomorus stipes, assembly GCA_023101725.1. Lineage (NCBI taxonomy): Eukaryota > Metazoa > Chordata > Actinopteri > Atheriniformes > Atherinidae > Atherinomorus > Atherinomorus stipes. Next base: position 18,734 of record JALJCO010002620.1, read on the forward strand.
CAGACCTGCATCCTGCCAGTCCTGAGACCAGTACTGCATCCTGGTACACCTGAGTCTAGACCTGCATCCTGCCGGACCAGAGACCAGTACTATCCTGGTACACCTGAGTCTAGACCTGCATCCTGCTGGACCTGAGTCCAGACCTGAATCCTGCTGGACCTTAGTCCAGACCTGCATCTTGCCGGACCTGAGTCCAAAACTGAATCCTGCGGACCTGAGACCAGACCTGCATCCTGCCGGACCTGAGACCAGTACTGCATCCTGCCGGACCTGAGACCAGTACTGCATCCTGCCGGACCTGAGTTTAGACCTGCATCCTGCCGAACCAGAGACCAGTACTGCATCCTGGTACACCTGAGTCTAGACCTGCATCCTGCTGGACCTGAGTCCGGACCTGCATCTTGCTGGACCTGAGTCCAGACCTGCATCCTGGTACACCTGAGTTTAGACCTGCATCCTGCCGGACCAGAGACCAGTACTGCATCCTGGTACACCTGAGTCTAGACCTGCATCCTGCTGGACCTGAGTCCAGACCTGCATCCTGCGGACCTGAGACCAGTACTGCATCCTGCTGGACCTGAGTCCAGACCTGCATCCTGCTGAACCTGAGTGCAGACCTGCATCCTGCGGAACTGAGACCAGTACTGCATCCTGCTGGACCTGAGTCCAGACCTGCATCCTGCTGGACCTGAGTCCAGACCTGCATCCTGCCGGACTGGAGACCAGTATTGCATCCTGCTGGACCTGAGTCCAGACCTTCATCCTGCGGAACTGAGACCAGTACTGCATCCTGCTGGACCTGAGTCCAGACCTGCATCCTGCTGGACCTGAGTCCAGACCTGCATCCTGCCGGTCCTGAGACCAGTACTGCATCATGCCGGACATGAGTCCAGACCTGCATCCTGCCGGACTTGAGTCCAGACCTGCATCCTGTTGGACCTGAGACCAGTACTGCATTCTGCTGGACCTGAGTCCAGACCTGCATCCTGCCGAACCAGAGACCAGTACTGCATCCTGGTACACCTGAGTCTAGACCTGCATCCTGCTGGACCTGAGTCCAGACCTGCATCCTGCTGGACCTGGAGTCCAGACCTGCATCTTGCTGGACCTGAGTCCAGTACTGCATCCTGGTACACCTGAGTTTAGACCTGCATCCTGCCGGACCAGAGACCAGTACTGCATCCTGCTGGACCTGAGTCCAGACCTGCATCCTGCTGGACCTGAGTCCAGACCTGCATCCTGCTGGACCTGAGTCCAGACCTGCATCATGCCGGACATGAGCCCAGACCTGCATCCTGTTGGACCTGAATCTAGACCTGCATCATGCCGGACCTGAGACCAGTACTGCATCCTGCCGGACCTGAGTTTAGACCTGCATCCTGCCGGACCAGAGACCAGTACTGCATCCTTGTACACCTGAGTCTAGACCTGAATCCTGCTGGACCTGAGTCCGGACCTGCATCCTGCTGGACCTGAGTCCAGACCTGCATCTTGCTGGACCTGAGTCCAGTACTGCATCCTGGTACACCTGAGTTTAGACCTGCATCCTGCCGGACCAGAGACCAGTACTGCATCCTGGTACACCTGAGTCTAGACCTGCATCCTGGTGGACCTGAGTCATGACCTGCATCCTGCTGAACCTGAGTCCAGACCTGCATCCTGCCGGACTGGAGACCAGTCTTGCATCCTGCTGGACCTGAGTCCAGACCTTCATCCTGCGGAACTGAGACCAGTACTGCATCCTGCTGACCTGAGTCCAGACCTGCATCCTGCTGGACCTGAGTCCAGACCTGCATCCTGCGGACCTGAGACCAGTACTGCATCCTGCTGGACCTGAGTCCAGACCTGCATCCTGCCGGACTTGAGACCAGTATTGCATCCTGCTGGACCTGAGTCCAGACCTTCATCCTGCGGAACTGATACCAGTACTGCATCCTGCTGGACCTGAGTCCAGACCTGCATCCTGCTGGACCTGAGACCAGTACTGCATCCTGCTGGACCTGAGTCCAGACCTGCATCCTGCCGGACCTGGAGACCAGTATTGCATCCTGCTGGACCTGAGTCCAGACCTTCATCCTGCGGAACTGAGACCAGTACTGCATCCTGCTGGACCTGAGTCCAAACCTGCATCCTGCTGGACCTGAGTCCAGACCTTCATCCTGCGCAACTGAGACCAGTACTGCATCCTGCTGGACCTGAGTCCAGACCTGCATCCTGCTGGACCTTAGTCCAGACCTGCATCATGCCGGTCCTGAGACCAGTACTGCATCCTGCTGGACCTGAGTCCAAACCTGCATCCTGCTGGACCTGAGTCCAGACCTTCATCCTGCGGAACTGAGACCAGTACTGCATCCTGCTGGACCTGAGTCCAGACCTGCATCCTGCTGGACCTGAGTCCAGACCTGCATCCTGCCGGACTGGAGACCAGTACTGCATCCTGCCTGACCTGAGTCCAGACCTGCATCCTGCGGACCTAAGACCAGTACTACATCCTGCTGGACCTGAGTCCAGACCTGCATCCTGCCAGTCCTGAGACCAGTACTGCATCCTGGTACACCTGAGTCTAGACCTGCATCCTGCCGGACCAGAGACCAGTACTATCCTGGTACACCTGAGTCTAGACCTGCATCCTGCTGGACCTGAGTCCAGACCTGAATCCTGCTGGACCTTAGTCCAGACCTGCATCTTGCCGGACCTGAGTCCAAAACTGAATCCTGCGGACCTGAGACCAGACCTGCATCCTGCCGGACCTGAGTCCAAACCTGCATCCTCCTGGACCTGAGTCTAGACCTGCATCCTGCTGGACCTGAGGTCAGACCTGCATCCTGCTGGACCTGAGTCCAGACCTGCATCCTGCTGGACCTGAGTCTATATATGCATCCAACCGTACCTTAGACCAGTACTGCATCCTGCCGGACCTGAGACCAGTACTGCATCCTGCTGGACCTGAGTCCAAACCTGCATCCTGCCGGACTGGAGACCAGTATTGCATCCTGCTGGACCTGAGTCCAGACCTTCATCCTGCTGGACCTGAATCCAGACCTGCATCCTGCTGGACCTGAGTCCAGACCTGCATCATGCCGGACCAGAGACCAGTACTGCATCCTGGTACACCTGAGTCTAGACCTGCATCCTGTTGGACCTGAATCTAGACCTGCATCATGCCGGACCTGAGACCAGTACTGCATCCTGCCGGACCTGAGTTTAGACCTGCATCCTGCCGGACCAGAGACCAGTACTGCATCCTTGTACACCTGAGTCTAGACCTGAATCCTGCTGGACCTGAGTCCGGACCTGCATCCTGCTGGACCTGAGTCCAGACCTGCATCTTGCTGGACCTGAGTCCAGTACTGCATCCTGGTACACCTGAGTTTAGACCTGCATCCTGCCGGACCAGAGACCAGTACTGCATCCTGGTACACCTGAGTCTAGACCTGCATCCTGGTGGACCTGAGTCATGACCTGCATCCTGCTGAACCTGAGTGCAGACCTGCATCCTGCCGGACTCGAAACCAGTATTGCATCCTGCTGGACCTGAGTCCAGACCTTCATCCTGCGGAACTGAGACCAGTACTGCATCCTGCTGGACCTGAGTCCAGACCTGCATCCTGCTGGACCTGAGTCCAGACCTGCATCCTGCCGGACTGGAGACCAGTATTGCATCCTGCTGGACCTGAGTCCAGACCTTCATCCTGCGGAACTGAGATCAGTACTGCATCCTGCTGGACCTGAGTCCAGACCTGCATCCTGCCGGACATGAGTCCAGACCTTCATCCTGTTGGACATGCATCCAAACCAGCATCCTGCTGGACCTGAGACCAGACCTGCATCCTGCTGAACCTGAGACCAGTACTGCATCCTGCCTGACCTGAGTCCAGACCTGCATCCTGCGGACCTAAGACCCGTACTGCATCCAGCTGGACCTGAGTCCAGACCTGCATCCTACTCTATCTGAGTCCAGACCTGCATCCTGCCAGTCCTGAGACCAGTACTGCATCCTGCCGGACCTGAGTTTAGTCCTGCATCCTGCAGGACCTGAGTCCAGACCAGCATCCTTTTGGGCCTGAGTCTAGACCTGCATCCTGCCGGACCTGAGACCAGTACTGCATCCTGGTACACCTCAGTCTAGACCTGCATCCTGCTGGACCTGAGTCCAGACCTGAATCCTGCTGGACCTGAGTCCAGACCTGCATCTTGCCGGACCTGAGTCCAAAACTGAATCCTGCGGACCTGAGTTTAGACCTGCATCCTGCCGGACCTGAGTCCAAACCTGCATCCTCCTGGACCTGAGTCTAGACCTGCATCCTGCTGGACCTGAGGTCAGACCTGCATCCTGCTGGACCTGAGTCCAGACTTGCATCCTGCTGGACCTGAGTCTATATATGCATCCAACCGTACCTTAGACCAGTACTGCATCCTGCCGGACCTGAGACCAGTACTGCATCCTGCCTGACCTGAGTCCAGACCTGCATCCTGCGGACCTGAGACCAGTACTGCATCCTGCTGGACCTGAGTCCAAACCTGCATCCTGCCGGACTAGAGACCAGTATTGCATCCTGCTGGACCTGAGTCCAGACCTTCATCCTGCGGAACTGAGACCAGTACTGCATTCTGCTGGACCTGAGTTCAGACCTGCATCCTGCAGGACCTGAGTCCAGACCTGCATCATGCCGGTCCTGAGACCAGTACTGCATCCTGCCGGACATGAGTCCAGACCTGCATCCTGCTGGACCTGAGTCCAGACCTGCATCATGCCGGTCCTGAGACCAGTACTGCATCCTGCCGGACATGAGTCCAGACCTGCATCCTGCCGGACTTGAGTCCAGACCTGCATCCTGTTGGACCTGAGTCTAGACCTGCATCCTGCCGGACCTGAGACCAGTTCTGCATCCTGCCGGACCTGAGACCAGTACTGCATCCTGCCGGACCTGAGTTTAGACCTGCATCCTGCGGTTCCTGAGACCAGTACTGCATCCTGCTGGACCTGAGTCTAGACCTGCATCCTGCCGGACCAGAGATCAGTACTGCATCCTGGTACACCTGAGTCTAGACCTGCATCCTGCCGGACCAGAGACCAGTACTGCATCCTGGTACACCTGAGTCTAGACCTGCATCCTGCTGGACCACAGACCAGTACTGCATCCTAGTACACCTGAGTCTAGACCTGCATCCTGCTGGACCTGAGTCCAGACATGCATCCTGCTGGACCTGAGTCCAGACCTGCATCTTGCTGGACCTGAGTCCAGACCTGCATCCTGCCGTACGAGAGACCACTACTGCATCCTGGTACACCTGAGTCTAGACCTGCATCCTGCTGGACCACAGACCAGTACTGCATCCTAGTACACCTGAGTCTAGACCTGCATCCTGCTGGACCTGAGTCCAGACATGCATCCTGCTGGACCTGAGTCCAGACCTGCATCCTGCCGGACCTGAGTCCAAAACTGAATACTGCGGACCTGACACTAGACCTGCATCCTGCCGGACCTGCGTCCAAACCTGCATCCTGCTGGACCTGAGACCAGACCTGCATCCTGCCAGACCAGAGACCAGTACGGCATCCTGGTACACCTGAGTCTAGACCTGCATCCTGCTGGACCTGAGTCCGGACCTGCATCCTGCTGGACCTGAGTCCAGACCTGCATCTTGCTGGACCTGAGTCCAGTACTGCATCCTGGTACACCTGAGTCTAGACCTGCATCCTGCTGGACCTGAGTCTTGACCTGCATCCTGCTGGACCTGAGTCCAGACCTGCATCCTGCTGGAGCTGAGTCCAGACCTGCACCCTGCTGGACCTGAGTCCAAACCTGCATCCTGCTGGACCTGAGACCAGACCTGCATCCTGCTGGACCTGAGTCTAGACCTGCATCCTGGTACAACTGAGTCTAGACCTGCATCCTGTCGGACCAGAGACCAGTACTCCATCCTGGTACACCTGAGTCTAGACATGCATCCTGCCGGACGAGAGACCAGTACTGCATCCTGGTACACCTGAGTCTAGACCTGCATCCTGCTGGACCTGAGTCCAGACCTGCATCCTGCTTGACATGAGACCAGTACTGCATCCTGCCCGACCTGAGTCCAAACCTGCATCCTGCTGGACCTGAGACAAGACCTGCATCCTGCTTGACATGAGACCAGTACTGCATCCTGCCCGACCTGAGTCCAAACCTGCATCCTGCTGGACCTGAGACCAGACCGGCATCCCGCTGGACCTGAGTCTAGACCTGCATCCTGGTACAACTGAGTCTAGACCTGCATCCTGTCGGACCAGAGACCAGTACTGATTCCTGGTACACCTGAGTCTAGACCTGCATCCTGCTGGACCTGAGTCCAGACCTGCATCCTGCTGGACCTGAGTCCAGTACTGCATCCTGGTACACCTGAGTCTAGACCTGCATCCTGCCGGACCAGAGACCAGTACTGCATCCTGGTACACCTGAGTCTAGACCTGCATCCTGTTGGACCTGAGTCTTGACCTGCATCCTGCTGGACCTGAGTCTAGTCCTGCATCCTGGTACACCTGAGTCTAGACCTGCATCCTGCTGGACCTGAGTCTAGTCCTGCATCCTGGTACACCTGAGTCCAGACCTGCATCCTGCTGGACCTGAGTCCAGTACCTGCATCCTGGTACACCTGAGTCTAGACCTGCATTCTTTTAGACCTGAGTCCAGACCTGCATCCTGCTGGACCTGAGTCTAGACCTGCATTCTGTTGGACCTGAGTCCAGACCTGCATCCTGCTGGACCTGAGACCAGACCTGCATCCTGCCGGACCTGAGACCAGAACTGCATCCTGCCGGACCTGAGTCCAAACCTGCATCCTGCTGGACCTGAGACCAGACCTGCATCCTGCTGGACCTGAGTCTAGACCTGCATCCTGGTACACCTGAGTCTAGACATGCATCCTGCTGGACCTGAGTCCAGTCCTGCATCCTGCTGGACCTGCGTCTAGACCTGCATCCTGCTGGACCTGAGTCCAGACCTGCATCCTGCTAGACCTGAGACCAGTCCTGCATCCTGCTGGACCTGAGTCCAAACCTGCATCCTGCTGGACCTGAGACCAGACCTGCATCCTGCTGGACCTGAGTCTAGACCTGCATCCTGGTGCATGGTCTAGACCTGTGGGAGGCGTACTGCATCTGGTACCTGGTCTAGACCTGCATCTGCTGGACCTGAGTCCAGTCCTGCATCCTGCTAGACCTGAGTCTAGACCTGCATCCTGCTGGACCTGAGTCTAGACCTGCATCCTGCTGGACCTGAGTCCAGACCTGCGTCCTGCTGGACCTGAGTCTAGACCTGCATCTGCTGGACCTGAGTCTAGACCTGCATCCTGGTGGACCTGAGTCTAGCCTGCATCCTGGTGGACCTGAGTCTAGACCTGCTCCTGCTGGACCTGGTCCAGACCCTGCATCCTGGTGGACCTGAGTCTAGACCTGCATCCTTCTGGACCTGAGCAGTATGCAGTGCCGGCGTGGTCCAGACCTGCATCCTGCTGGACCTGAGCCAGTCCTGCATCCTGGTGCGACCTGCATCCTGGACCTTAGTCTAGACCTGCATCCTGCTGGACCTGAGTCCAGTACATGCATCCTGGTACACCTGAGTCTAGACCTGCATCCTGCTGGACCTGAGTCCAGACCTGCATCCTGCTGGACCTGAGACCAGACCTGCATCCTGCCGGACCTGAGACCAGGACCAGTCCTGCATCCTGGTACACCTGAGTCTAGACCTGCATCCTGCTGGACCTGAGTCCAGTACTGCATCCTGGTAGACCTGAGTCTAGACCTGCATCCTGCTGGACCTGAGACCAGTACTGCATCCTGGTACACCTGAGTCCTAGACCTGCATCCTGCTGGACCTGAGTCCAGACCTGCATCCTGCTGGACCTGAGTCTAGACCTGCATCCTGCTGGACCTGAGTCCAGTACTGCATCCTGGTACACCTGAGTCTAGACCTGCATCCTGCTGGACCTGAGTCCAGACCTGCATCCTGCTGGACCTGAGTCCAGACCTGCATCCTGCTGGACCTGAGTCCAGTACTGCATCCTGTTGGACCTGAGTCTAGACCTGCATCCTGCTGGACCTTAGTCCAGACCTGCATCCTGCTGGACCTGAGTCTAGACCTGCATCCTGGTACACCTGAGTCTAGACCTGCATCCTGTTGGACCTGAGTCCAGACCTGCATCCTGCTGGACCTGAGACCAGACCTGCATCCTGCCGGACCTGAGACCAGAACTGCATCCTGCTGGACCTGAGTCTAGACCTGCATCCTGCTGGACCTGAGACCAGACCTGCATCCTGCTGAACCTGAGTCTAGACCTGCATCCTGGTACACCTGAGTCTAGACCTGCATCCTGCTGGACCTGAGTCCAGACCTGCATCCTGCTGGTCCTGAGTCCAGACCTGCATCCTGCTGGAGCTGAGTCCAGTCCTGCATCCTGGTGCACCTGAGTCTAGACCTGCATCCTGCTGGACCTGAGTCCAAACCTGCATCCTGCTGGACCTGAGACCAGACCTGCATCCTGCTGGACCTGAGTCCAAACCTGCATCCTGCTGGACCTGAGACCAGACCTGCATCCTGCTGGACCTGAGTGTAGACCTGCATCCTGCTGGACCTGAGTCCAGACCTGCATCCTGCTTGACCTGAGACCAAACCTGCATCCTGCTGGACCTGAGTCTAGACCTGCATCCTGGTACACCTGAGTCTAGACCTGCATCCTGTCGGACCAGAGACCAGTCCTGCATCCTGGTACACCTGAGTCTAGACCTGCATCCTGCCGGACGAGAGACCAATACTGCATCCTGGTACACCTGAGTCTAGACCTGCATCCTGCTGGACCTGAGTCCAGACCTGCATCCTGCTGGACCTGAGTCCAGACCTGCATCCTGCTGGAACTGAGTCCAGACCTGCATCCTGCTGGACCTGAGTCCAGTACTGCATCCTGGTACACCTGAGTCTAGACCTGCATCCTTCTGGACCAGAGTCCAGTACTGCATCCTGGTACACCTGAGTCTATACCTGCATCCTGCTGAACCTGAGTCTTGACCTGCATCCTGCTGGACCTGAGTCTAGACCTGCATTCTTCTGGACCAGAGACCAGTATTGCAGCCTGGTACACATGAGTCTAGACCTGCATCCTGCTTGACCAGAGACCAGTACTGCATCCTGGTACACCTGAGTCTAGACCTGCATTCTTTGACCTTAGTCCAGACCTGAATCCTGCTGGACCTGAGTCTAGACCTGCATCCTGGTACGGTCGCCTGTCTGGGCCTGAGTACATACCTGCATCCTGCTGGACCTGAGACCAGACCTGCATCCTGCCGGACCTGAGACCAGGACCAGTACTGCATCCTGGTACACCTGAGTCTAGACCTGCATCCTGCTGGACCTGAGTCCAGTACTGCATCCTGGTACACCTGAGTCTAGACCTTCATCCTTCTGGACCAGAGACCAGTACTGCATCCTGGTACACCTGAGTCTAGACCTGCATCCTGCTGGACCTGAGTCCAGACCTGCATCCTGCTGGAACTGAGTCCAGACCTGCATCCTGCTGGACCTGAGTCCAGTACTGCATCCTGGTACACCTGAGTCTAGACCTGCATCCTGTTTAACCTGAGTCTTGACCTGCATCCTGCTGGACCTGAGTCTAGACCTGCATTCTTCTGGACCAGAGACCAGTACTGCAGCCTGGTACACCTGAGTCTAGACCTGCAACCTGCTGGACCTTAGTCCAGACCTTCATCCTGCTGGACCTGAGTCTAGACCTGCATCCTGGTACACCAGAGTCTAGACCTGCATTCTGTTGGACCTGAGTACAGACCTGCATCATGCTGGACCTGAGACCAGACCTGCATCCTGCCGGACCTGAGACAAGAACTGCATCCTGCTGGACCTGAGTCCAAACCTGCATCCTGCTGGACCTGAGACCAGACCTGCATCCTGCTGAACCTGAGTCTAGACCTGCATCCTGGTACACCTGAGTCTAGACCTGCATCCTGCTGGACCTGAGTCCAGACCTGCATACTGCTGGTCCTGAGTCCAGACCTGCATCATGCTGGAGCTGAGTCCAGCACTGCATCCTGGTACACCTGAGCCTAGACCTGCATCCTGCTGGACCTGAGTCCAAACCTGCATCCTGCTGGACCTGAGACCAGACCTGCATCCTGCTGGACCTGAGTCCAAACCTGCATCCTGCTGGACCTGAGACCAGACCTGCATCCTGCTGGACCTGCGTGTAGACCTGCATCCTGCTGGACCTGAGTCCAGACCTGCATCCTGCTTGACCTGAGACCAAACCTGCATCCCGCTGGACCTGAGTCTAGACCTGCATCCTGGTACAACTGAGTCTAGACCTGCATCCTGTCGGACCAGAGACCAGTACTGCATCCTGGTACACCTGAGTCTAGACATGCATACTGCCGGACGAGAGACCAATACTGCATCCTGGTACACCTGAGTCTAGACCTGCATCCTGCTGGACCTGAGTCCAGACCTGCATCCTGCTGGACCTGAGTCCAGTACTGCATCCTGGTACACCTGAGTCTAGACCTGCATCCTGCCGGACCAGAGACCAGTACTGCATCCTGGTACACCTGAGTCTAGACCTGCATCCTTCTGGACCTGAGTCCACACCTGCATCCTGCTGGAACTGAGTCCAGACCTGCATCCTGCTGGACCTGAGTCCAGTACTGCATCCTGGTACACCTGAGTCTAGACCTGCATCCTGCTGGACCAGAGACCAGTACTGCATCCTGGTACACCTGAGTCTAGACCTGCATCCTGCTGGACCAGAGACCAGTACTGCATCCTGGTAAACCTGAGTCTAGACTTGCATCCTGCTGGACCTGAGTCTAGACCTGCATCCTGCTGGACCTGAGACCAGCACTGCAGCCTGGTACACCTGAGTCTAGACCTGCATCCTGCTGGACCAGAGACCAGTACTGCATCCTGGTACACCTGAGTCTAGACCTGCATTCTGCTGGACCTGAGTCCAGACCTTCATCCTGCTGGACCTGAGCCTTGACCTGCATCCTGGTGCACCTGAGTCTAGACCTGCTTCCTGCCGGACCTGACAGTCCAGTACTGCATCCTGCCGGACCTGAGTCCAGACCTGCATTCTGTTGGACCTGAGTCCAGACCTGCATCCTGCTGGACCTGAGACCAGAACTGCATCCTGCCGGACCCGAGTCAAAACCTGCATCCTGGTGGACCTGAGTCTAGACCTGCATCCTGGTACACCTGAGTCTAGACCCTGCATCCTGCTGGACCTGAGTCCAGTCCTGCATCTTGCTGGACCTGCGTCGAGACCTGCATCCTGATGGACCTGAGTCCAGACCTGCATCCTGCCGGACCTGAGACCAGTACTGCAACCTGTCGGACCTGAGTCCAGTCCTGCATCCTGCCGGACCTGAAACCAGAACTGCATCCTGCCGGACCTGAGTCCCGACCTGCATCCTGCTGGACCTGAGTCTAAACCTGCATCCTGCTGGACCTGAGTCCAGACCTGCATCCTGCCGGACCTGAGTCCAAACCTGCATCCTGCTGGACCTGAGACCAGACCTGCATCCTGCTGGACCTGCGTCTAGACCTGCATCCTGCTGGACCTGAGTCAAGACCTGCATCCTGCTTGACCTGAGACCAGTACTAAATCCTGCCGGACCTGAGTCCAAACCTGCATCCTGCTGGAACTGAGACCAGACCTGCATCCCGCTGGACCTGAGTCCAGACCTTCATCCTGGTACAACTGAGTCTAGACCTGCATCCTGTCGGACCTGGGTCCAGTCCTGCATCCTGCTGGACCTGAGTCTAGACCTGCATCCTGCTGGACCTGAGTCTAGACCTGCATCCTGCTCGGACCAGAGACCAGTCCTGCATCCTGGTGGACCTGAGTCTAGACCTGCATCCTGCCGGACCAGAGACCAGTCCTGCATCCTGGTACACCTGAGTCCAGACCTGCATCCTGCTGGACCTGAGTCAAGACCTGCATCCTGCTTGACCTGAGACCAGTCCTGCATCCTGCTGGACCTGAGTCCAGACCTGCATCCTGCTGGACCTGAGTCAAGACCTGCATCCTGCTGGACCTGAGTCCAGACCTGCATCCTGGTACACCTGAGTCTAGACCTGCATCCTGCCGGACCAGAGACCAGTACTGCATCCTGGTACACCTGAGTCTAGACCTGCATCCTGCCGGACCAGAGACCAGTACTGCATCCTGGTACACCTGAGTCTAGACCTGCATCCTGCTGGACCTGAGTCCAGACCTGCATCCTGCTGGACCTGAGTCCAGACCTGCATCCTGCTGGACCTGAGTCCAGACCTGCATCCTGCTGGACCTGAGTCCAGACCTGCATCCTGCTGGACCTGAGTCCAGACCTGCATCCTGTTGGACCTGAGTCCAGACCTGCATCCTGCTGGACCTGAGTCTAGACCTGCCTCCTGGTACACCTGAGTCCAGACCTGCATCCTGTCGGACCTGAGTCCAGTCCTGCATCCTGGTACGGACCTGAGTCTAGACCTGCATCCTGCCGGACCTGAGTCCAGACCTGCATCCTGCTGGACCTGAGTCTAGACCTGCATCCTGCTGGACCTGAGTCTAGACCTGCATCCTGCTGGACCTGAGTCCAGACCTGCATCCTGCTGGACCTGAGACCAGTACTGCATCCTGCCGGACCTGAGTCCAAACCTGCATCCTGCTGGACCTGAGTCCAGACCTGCATCCTGCTGGACCTGAGTCCAAACCTGCATCCTGTTAGACCTGAGTCTAGACCTGCATCCTGTCGGACCTGAGACCAGTCCTGCATCCGGGTACACCTGAGTCTAGACCTGCATCCTGCTGGACCTGAGTCCAGACCTGCATCCTGCTGGACCTGAGTCCAGACCTGCATCCTGCTGGACCTGAGTCCAGACCTGCATCCTGGTACACCTGAGTCCAGACCTGCATCCTGCTGGACCTGAGTCCAGACCTGCATCCTGCTGGACCTGCGTCTAGACCTGCATCCTGCTGGACCAGGACCAGTACTGCATCCTGGTACACCTGAGTCTAGACCTGCATCCTGCTGGACCTGAGACCAGTCCTGCATCCTGGTACACCTGAGTCTAGACCTGCATCCTGCTGGACCTGAGTCCAGACCTGCATCCTGCTGGACCTGAGTCTAGACCTGCATCCTGTTGGACCTGAGTCCAGACCTGCATCCTGCTGGACCTGAGTCCAGACCTGCATCCTGCCTGACCTGAGTCAAGACCTGCATCCTGCTGGACCTGAGACCGGACCAGTACTGCATCCTGGTACACCTGAGTCTAGACCTGCATCCTGCCGGACTTGAGACCAGTCCTGCATCCTGGTACACCTGAGTCTAGACCTGCATCCTGCTGGACCAGAGACCAGTACTGCATCCTGGTACACCTGAGTCTAGACCTGCATCCTGCTGGACCTGAGTCTAGACCTGCATCCTGGTACACCTGAGTCTAGACCTGCATCCTGCTGGACCTGAGTCCAGTACTGCATCCTGGTACACCTGAGTCTAGACCTGCATCCTGCTGGACCTGAGTCTAGACCTGCATCCTGCTGGACCTGAGTCTAGACCTGCATCCTGCTGGACCAGAGACCAGTACTGCATCCTGGTACACCTGAGTCTAGACCTGCATCCTGCTGGACCTGAGTCCAGACCTGCATCCTGCTGGACCTGAGTCTAGACCTGCATCCTGGTGGACCTGAGTCTAGACCTGCATCCTGTTGGACCTGTCTACAGACCTGCATCCTGCTGGACCTGAGACCAGACCTGCATCCTGCCGGACCTGAGACAAGAACTGCATCCTGCTGGACCTGAGTCCAAACCTGCATCCTGCTGGACCTGAGACCAGACCTGCATCCTGCTGGACCTGAGTCTAGACCTGCATCCTGGTACACCTGAGTCTAGACCTGCATCCTGCTGGACCTGAGTCTAGACCTGCATCCTGCTGGAGCTGAGTCCAGACCTGCATCCTGCTGGACCTGAGTCCAGACCTGCATCCTGCTGGAGCTGAGTCCAGACCTGCATCCTGCTGGACCTGAGTCCAAACCTGCATCCTGTTGGACCTGAGTCCAGACCTGCATCCCGCTGGACCTGAGTCTAGACCTGCCTCCTGGTACAACTGAGTCTAGACCTGCATCCTGTCGGACCAGAGACCAGTACTGCATCCTGGTACACCTGAGTCTAGACCTGCATCCTGCCGGACGAGAGACCAGTACCGCATCCTGGTACACCTGAGTCTAGACCTGCATCCTGCTGGACCTGCGTCGAGACCTGCATCCTGCTGGACCTGAGTCCAGACCTGCATCCTGCTTGACCTGAGACCAGTACTGCATCCTGCCGGACCTGAGTCCAAACCTGCATCCTGCTGGACCTGAGACCAGACCTGCATCCCGCTGGACATGAGTCTAGACCTGCATACTGGTACAACTGAGTCTAGACCTGCATCCTGTCGGACCAGAGACCAGTACTGCATCCTGGTACACCTGAGTCTAGACCTGCATCCTGCTGGACCTGAGTCCAGTACTGCATCCTGCTGGAACTGAGTCCAGACCAGCATCCTGCTGGACCTGAGTCCAGTACTGCATCCTGGTACACCTGAGTCTAGACCTGCATCTTTCTGGACCAGAGTCCAGTACTGCATCCTGGTACACCTGAGTCTAGACCTGCATTCTTCTGGACCAGAGACCAGTACTGCAGCCTGGTACACATGAGTCTAGACCTGCATCCTGCTGGACCAGAGACCAGTACTGCATCCTGGTACACCTGAGTCTAGACCTGCATTCTTTTGGACCTTAGTCCAGACCTGAATCCTGCTGGACCTGAGTCTAGACCTGCATTCTGTTGGACCTGAGTACAGACCTGCATCCTGCTGGACCTGAGACCAGACCTGCATCCTGCCTGACCTGAGCCAAGAACTGCATCCTGCCGGACGAGAGACCAGGACCAGTACTGCATCCTGGTACACCTGAGTCTAGACCTGCATCCTGCTGGACCTGAGTCCAGTACTGCATCCTGGTACACCTGAGTCTAGACCTTCATCCTTCTGGACAAGAGACCAGTACTGCATCCTGGTACACCTGAGTCTAGACCTGCAACCTGCTGGACCTGAGTCCAGACCTGCATCCTGCTGGAACTGAGTCCAGACCTGCATCCTGCTGGACCTGAGTCCAGTACTGCATCCTGGTACACCTGAGTCTAGACCTGCATCCTGCTTAACCTGAGTCTTGACCTGCATCCTGCTGGACCTGAGTCTAGACCTGCATTCTTCTGGACCAGAGACCAGTACTGCAGCCTGGTACACCTGAGTCTAGACCTGCATCCTGCTGGACCTTAGTCCAGACCTTCATCCTGCTGGACCTGAGTCTAGACCTGCATCCTGGTACACCTGAGTCTAGACCTGCATCCTGCTGGACCTGAGTCCAGACCTGCATCCTGCTGGACCTGAGTCCAGACCTGCATCCTGCTGGACCTGAGTCCAAACCTGCATCCTGCTGGACCTGAGACCAGACCTGCATCCTGCTGGATCTGCGTCTAGACCTGCATCCTGCTGGACCTGAGTCCAGACCTGCATCCTGCTTGACCTGAGACCAGTACTGCATCCTGCCGGACCTGAGTCTAGACCTGCATCCTGGTACAACTGAGTCTAGACCTGCATCCTGTCGGACCAGAGACCAGTACTGCATCCTGGTACACCTGAGTCTAGACATGCATCCTGCCGGACGAGAGACCAGTACTGCATCCTGGTACACCTGAGTCTAGACCTGCATCCTGCTGGACCTGAGTCCAGACCTGCATCCTGCTGGAACTGAGTCCAGACCTGCATCCTGGTACACCTGAGTCTAGACATGTATCCTGCCGGACGAGAGACCAGTACTGCATCCTGGTACACCTGAGTCTAGACCTGCATCCTGCTGGACCTGAGTCCAGACCTGCATCCTGCTGGAACTGAGTCCAGTACTGCATCCTGGTATACCTGAGTCTAGACCTGCATCCTGCTGGTCCTGAGTCCAGTACTGCATCCTGGTACACCTGAGTCTAGACTTGCATCCTGCTGGACCTGAGTCTAGACCTGCATCCTGCTGGACCAGAGACCAGTACTGCAGCCTGGTACACCTGAGTCTAGACCTGCATCCTGCTGGACCAGAGACCAGTACTGCATCCTGGTACACCTGACTCTAGACTTGCATCCTGCTGGACCTGAGTCTAGACCTGCATCCTGCTGGACCAGAGACCAGTACTGCAGCCTGGTTCACCTGAGTCTAGACCTGCATCCTGCTGGACCAGAGACCAGTACTGCATCCTGGTACACCTGAGTCTAGACCTGCATTCTTTTGGACCTGAGTCCAGACCTTCATCCTGCTGGACCTGAGTCTTGACCTGCATCCTGGTACACCTGAGTCTAGACCTGATTCCTGCTTGACCTGAGTCCAGTACTGCATCCTGGTACACCTGAGTCTAGACCTGCATTCTTTTGGACCTGAGTCCAGACCTGCATCCTGCTGGACCTGAGACCAGACCTGCATCCTGCCGGACCTTAGACCAGAACTGCATCCTGCCGGACCCGAGTCCAAACCTGCATCCTGCTGGACCTGAGGCTAGACCTGCATCCTGGTACACCTGAGTCTAGACCTGCATCCTGCTGGACCTGAGTCCTGTCCTGCATCCTGCTGGACCTGCGTCGAGACCTGCATCCTGATGGACCTGAGTCCAGACCTGCATCCTGCCGGACCTGAGACCAGTACTGCAACCTGTCGGACCTGAGTCCAGTCCTGCATCCTGCCGGACCTGAAACCAGAACTGCATCCTGCCGGACCTGAGTCCAGACCTGCATCCTGCTGGACCTGCGTCTAGACCTGCATCCTGCTGTACCTGAGTCCAGACCTGCATCCTGCCGGACCTTAGACCAGAACTGCATCTTGCTGGAACTGAGTCCAGTACTGCATCCTGGTACACCTGAGTCTAGACCTGCATCCTGCCGGACCAGAGACCAGTACTGCATCCTGGTACACCTGAGTCTAGACCTGCATCCTGCTGGACCTGAGTCCAGACCTGCATCCTCCTGGACCTGAGCCAAGTACTGCATCCTGGTACACCTGAGTCTAGACCTGCATCCTGTTGGACCTGAGACCAGACCTGCATCCTGCCGGACCTGAGTCCAGTACTGCATCCTGGTACACCTGAGTCTAGACCTGCATCCTGCTGGACCTGAGTCCAGACCTGCATCCTGCTGGACCTGAGTCTAGACCTGCATCCTGCTGGACCTGAGTCCAGACCTGCATCCTGCCGGACCTGAGTCCAAACCTGCATCCTGCTGGACCTGAGACCAGAACTGCATCCTGCTGGACCTGCGTCTAGACCTGCATCCTGCTGGACCTGAGTCCAGACCTGCATCCTGCTAGACCTGAGACCAGTACTGCATCCTGACGGACCTGAGTCTAAACATCCTGCTGGACCTGAGACCAGACCTGCATCCTGCTGGACCTGAGGCTAGACCTGCATCCTGGTACACCTGAGTCTAGACCTGCATCCTGCTGGACCTGAGTCCTGTCCTGCATCCTGCTGGACCTGCGTCGAGACCTGCATCCTGATGGACCTGAGTCCAGACCTGCATCCTGCCGGACCTGAGACCAGTACTGCAACCTGTCGGACCTGAGTCCAGTCCTGCATCCTGCCGGACCTGAAACCAGAACTGCATCCTGCCGGACCTGAGTCTAGACCTGCATCCTGCTGGACCTGAGTCTAGACCTGCATCCTGCTGGGGCTGAGTCCAGACCTGCATCCTGCCGGACCTGAGTCTAGACCTGCATCCTGCTGGACCTGAGTCCAGACCTGCATCCTGCCGGACCTGAGTCCAAACCTGCATCCTGCTGGACCTGAGACCAGACCTGCATCCTGCTGGACCTGCGTCTAGACCTGCATCCTGCTGGACCTGAGTCAAAACCTGCATCCTGCTTGACCTGAGACCAGTACTGCATCCTGCCGGACCTGAGTCCAAACCTGCATCCTGCTGGACCTGAGACCAGACCTGCATCCCGCTGGACCTGAGTCTAGACCTGCATCCTGGTACAACTGAGTCTAGACCTGCATCCTGTCGATGCCAGAGACCAGTACTGCATCCTGGTACACCTGAGTCTAGACCTGCATCCTGCCGGACGAGAGACCAGTACTGCATCCTGGTACACCTGAGTCTAGACTTGCATCCTGCTGGACCTGAGTCTAGACCTGCATCCTGCTGGACCTGAGTCCAGACCTGCATCCTGCTGGACCTGAGTCCAGACCTGCATCCTGCTGGACCTGAGTCCAGACCTGCATCCTGCTGGACCTGAGTCCAAACCTGCATCCTGCTGGACCTGAGACCAGACCTGCATCCTGGTACAACTGAGTCTAGACCTGCATCCTGTCGGACCAGAGACCAGTACTGCATCTGGTACACCTGGTCTAGACCTGCATCCTGCCGGACGAGAGACCAGTACTGCATTCTTGTACACCTGAGTCTAGACCTGCATCCTGCCGGACGAGAGACCAGTACTGCATCCTGGTACACCTGAGTCTAGACCTGCATCCTGCTGGACCTGAGTCTAGACCTGCATCCTGCTGGACCTGAGTCTAGACCTGCATCCTGCTGGAGCTGAGTCCAGACCTGCATCCTGCTGGACCTGAGTCCAGACCTGCATCCTGCTGGAGCTGAGTCCAGACCTGCATCCTGCTGGACCTGAGTCCAAACCTGCATCCTGCTGGACCTGAGACCAGACCTGCATCCTGCTGGACCTGCGTCTAGACCTGCATCCTGCTTGACCTGAGACCAGTATTGCATCCTGCCCCGACCTGAGTCCAGACCTGCATCCCGCTGGACCTGAGTCTGGACCTGCATCCTGGTACAACTGAGTCTAGACCTGCATCCTGTCGGACCAGAGACCAGTACTGCATCCTGGTACACCTGATTCTAGACCTGCATCCTGCCGGACGAGAGACCAGTACCTCATCCTGGTACACTTGAGTCTAGACCTGCATCCTGCTGGACCTGAGTCCAGACCTGCATCCTGCTGGACCTGAGTCCAGTACTGCATCCTGGTACACCTGAGTCTAGACCTGCATCCTGCCTGACCAGAGACCAGTACTGCATCCTGGTACACCTGACTCTAGACCTGCATCCTGCTGGACCTGAGTCCAGACCTGCATCCTGCTGGACCTGAGTCCAGTCCTGCATCCTGCTGGACCTGAGCCAAGTACTGCATCCAGGTACACCTGAGTCTAGACCTGCAACCTGCTGGACCTGAGTCTAGACCTGCATCCTGCTGGAGCTGAGTCCAGACCTGCATCCTGCTGGACCTGAGTCTAGACCTGCATCCCGCTGGACCTGAGTCCAGACCTGCATCCTGCTGGACCTGAGTCCAGACCTGCATCCTGCTTGACCTGAGACCAGTACTGCATCCTGCCGGACCTGAGTCCAGACCTGCATCCTGTTGGACCTGAGTCTAGACCTGCATCCTGGTACACCAGAGTCTAGACCTGCATCCTGTTGGACCTGAGACCAGACCTGCATCCTGCCGGACCTGAGCCAAGTACTGCATCCTGGTACACCTGAGTCTAGACCTGCATCCTGCTGGAGCTGAGTCCAGACCTGCATCCTGCTGGACCTGCGTCTAGACCTGCATCCTGCTGTACCTGAGTCCAGACCTGCATCCTGCCGGACCTGAGTCCAAACCTGCATCCTGCTGGACCTGAGACCAGAACTGCATCCTGCTGGACCTGCGTCTAGACCTGCATCCTGCTGGACCTGAGTCCAGACCTGCATCCTGCTAGACCTGAGACCAGTACTGCATCCTGCCGGACCTGAGTCTAAACCTGCATCCTGCTGGACCTGAGTCTAGACCTGCATCCTGGTACAACTGAGTCTAGACCTGCATCCTGTCGGACCAGAGACCAGTCCTGCATCCTGGTACACCTGAGTCTAGACCTGCATCCTGCTGAACCAGAGACCAGTTCTGCATCCTGGTACACCTGAGTCTAGACCTGCATCCTGATGGACCTGAGTCCAGACCTGCATCCTGTTGAACCTGAGTCCAGACCTGCATCCTGTTGGACCTGAGTCCAGTACCTGCCTCCTGGTGTAGCTGGTCTACATCTGCATCCTGCTGGACCTGATTTTAGACCTGAATCCTGCTGGACCTGAGTCTACACCTGCATCCTGGTACACCTGAGTCTAGGTCTGCAATCTGTTGGACCTGAGTCCAGACCTGCATCCTGCTGGACCTGAGTCCAGACCTGCATCCTGCCGGACCTGAGACCAGTACTGCATTCTGCCGGACCTGAGTCCAAACCTGCATCCTGCTGGACCTGAGACCAGACCTGCATCCTGCTGGACCTGAGTCTAGACCTGCATCCTGGTACACCTGAGTCTAGACCTGCATCCTGCTGGACCTGAGACCAGTACTGCATCTTGCCGGACCTGAGCCCAGACCTGCATCCTGCTGGACCTGAGTCTAGACCTGCATCCTGGTACACCTGAGTCTAGACCTGAATCCTGCTGGACCTGAGTCCAGTACTGCATCCTGGTACACCTGAGTCTAGAACTGCATTCTTTTGGACCTGAGTCCAGACCTGCATTCTGCTGGACCTGAGTCCAGTACTGCATCCTGGTACACCTGAGTCCAGACCTGCATCCTGCCTGACCAGAGACCAGTACTGCATCCTGGTACACCTGAGTCTAGACCTGCATCCTGCTGGACCTGAGTCCAGACCTGCATCCTGCTGGACCTGAGTCCAGTCCTGCATCCTGCTGGACCTGAGCCAAGTACTGCATCCTGGTACACCTGAGTCTAGACCTGCATCCTGGTACACCTGAGTCTAGACCTGCATCCTGCTGGACCTGAGTCTAGACCTGCATCCTGCTGGACCTGAGTCTAGTCCTGCATCCTGTTGGACCTGAGTCCAGACCTGCATCCTGATACACCTGAGTCTAGACCTGCATCCTGCTGGACCTGAGTCTAGACCTGCATCCTGCTGGACCTGAGTCTAGACCTGCATCCTGCTGGAGCTGAGTCCAGACCTGCATCCTGCTGGACCTGAGTCCAGACCTGCATCCTGCTTGACCTGAGACCAGTACTGCATCCTGCCGGACCTGAGTCCAGACATGCATCCTGTTGGACCTGAGTCTAGAACTGCATCCTGGTACACCAGAGTCTAGACCTGCATTCTGTTGGACCTGAGACCAGACCTGCATCCTGCCGGACCTGAGCCAAGTACTGCATCCTGGTACACCTGAGTCTAGACCTGCATCCTGCTGGAGCTGACTCGAGACCTGCATCCTGCTGGACCTGCGTCTAGACCTGCATCCTGCTGTACCTGAGTCCAGACCTGCATCCTGCCGGACCTGAGTCCAAACCTGCATCCTGCTGGACCTGAGACCAGAACTGCATCCTGCTGGACCTGCGTCTAGACCTGCCTCCTGCTGGACCTGAGTCCAGACCTGCATCCTGCTAGACCTGAGACCAGTACTGCATCCTGCCGGACCTGAGTCTAAACCTGCATCCTGCTGGACCTGAGTCTAGACCTGCATCCTGCCGGACCTGAGTCTAGACCTGCATCCTGTCGGACCAGAGACCAGTACTGCATCCTGGTACACCTGAGTCTAGACCTGCATCCTGCCGGACCAGAGACCAGTACTGCATCCTGGTACACCTGAGTCTAGACCTGCATCCTGACGGACCTGAGTCCAGACCTGCATCCTGTTGAACCTCAGTCCAGACCTGCATCCTGTTGGACCTGAGTCCAGTACTGCCTCCTGGTATAGCTGAGTCTACATCTGCATCCTGCTGGACCTGATTTTAGACCTGAATCCTGCTGGACCTGAGTCTACACCTGCATCCTGGTACACCTGAGTCTAGGTCTGCAATCTGTTGGACCTGAGTCCAGACCTGCATCCTGCTGGACCTGAGACCAGACCTGCATCCTGCCGGACCTGAGACAAGAACTGCATCCTGCCGGACCTGTGTCCAAACCTGCATCCTGCCGGACCTGAGACCAGACCTGCATCCTGCTGGACCTGAGTCTAGACCTGCATCCTGGTACACCTGAGTCTAGACCTGCATCCTGCTGGACCTGAGACCAGTACTGCATCTTGCCGGACCTGAGCCCAGACCTGCATCCTGCTGGACCTGAGTCTAGACCTGCATCCTGGTACACCTGAGTCTAGACCTGAATCCTGCTGGACCTGAGTCCAGTACTGCATCCTGGTACACCTGAGTCTAGACCTGCATTCTTTTGGACCTGAGTCCAGACCTGCATCCTGCTGGACCTGAGTCTAGACCTGCATCCTGGTACACCAGAGTCTAGACCTGCATTCTGTTGGACCTGAGTCCAGACCTGCATCCTGCTGGACCTGAGACCAGACCTGCATCCTGCTGGACCTGCGTCGAGACCTGCATCCTGCTGGAGCTGAGTCCAGACCTGCATCCTGGTACACCTGAGTCTAGACCTGCATCCTGACGGACCTGAGTCCAGACCTGCATCCTGTTGAACCTGAGTCCAGACCTGCATCCTGTTGGACCTGAGTCCAGTCCTGCCTCCTGGTATAGCTGGTCTACTCTGCATCCTGCTGGACCTGTTTTGACCTGAATCCTGCTGGCCTGGTCTACCCTGCTCCTGGTCCTGGTCTAGGTCTGCATCTGTTGGACCTGAGTCCAGACCTGCATCCTGCTGGACCTGAGACCAGACCTGCATCCTGCCGGACCTGAGACAAGAACTGCATCCTGCCGGACCTGTGTCCAAACCTGCATCCTGCCGGACCTGAGACCAGACCTGCATCCTGCTGGACCTGAGTCTAGACCTGCATCCTGGTACACCTGAGTCTAGACATGCATCCTGCTGGACCTGAGACCAGTACTGCATCCTGGTACACCTGAGTCTAGAACTGCATTCTTTTGGACCTGAGTCCAGACCTGCATCCTGCTGGACCTGACTCTAGACCTGCATCCTGGTACACCAGAGTCTAGACCTGCATTCTGTTGGACCTGAGTCCAGACCTGCATCCTGCTGGACCTGAGACCAGACCTGCATCCTGCTGGACCTGCGTCGAGACCTGCATCCTGCTGGACCTGAGTCCAGACCTGCATCCTGCTTGACCTGAGACCAGTACTGCATCCTGCTGGACCTGCGTCTAGACCTGCATCCTGCTGGACCTGAGACCAGACCTGCATCCCGCTTGACCTGAGTCTAGACCTGCATCCTGGTACAACTGAGTCTAGACCTGCATCCTGCCGGACGAGAGACCAGGACCAGTACTACATCCTGGTACACCTGAGTCTAGACCTGCATCCTGCTGGACCTGAGTCCAGTACTGCATCCTGGTACACCTGAGTTTAGACCTGCATCCTGCTGGACCTGAGTCTTGACCTGCATCCTGCTGGACCTGAGTCTAGACCTGCATCCTTCTGGACCAGAGACCAGTACTGCAGCCTGGTACACCTGAGTCTAGACCTGCATCCTGCTGGACCTGAGTCCAGACCTTCATCCTGCTGGACCTGAGTCTAGACCTGCATCCTGGAACACCAGAGTCTAGACCTGCATTCTGTTGGACCTGAGTACAGACCTGCATCCTGCTGGACCTGAGACCAGACCTGCATCCTGTCGGACCTGAGACAAGAACTGCATCCTGCTGGACCTGAGTCCAAACCTGCATCCTGCTTGACCTGAGACCAGACCTGCATCCTGCTGGACCTGAGTCTAGACCTGTATCCTGGTACACCTGAGTCTAGACCTGCATCCTGCTGGACCTGAGTACTGACCTGCATCCTGCTGGACCTGAGTCCAGACCTGCATCCTGCTGGAGCTGAGTCCAAACCTGCATCCTGCTGGACCTGAGACCAGACCTGCATCCTGCTGGACCTGCGTCTAGACCTGCATCCTGCTGGACCTGAGTCCAGACCTGCATCCTGCTGGACCTGAGTCCAGACCTGCATCCTGCTGGACCTGAGTCCAGTACTGCATCCTGGTACAACTGAGTCTAGACCTGCATTCTTTTGGACCTGAGTCCAGACCTTCATCCTTCTGGACCTGAGTCTAGACCTGCATCCTGGTACACCAGAGTCTAGACCTGCATTCTGTTGGACCTGAGTCCAGACCTGCATCCTGCCTTTACCTGAGTCCAGACCTGCATCCTGCTGGACCTGAGACCAGACCTGCATCCTGCTGGACCTGCGTCTAGACCTGCATCCTGCCTTTACCTGAGACCAGTATTGCATCCTGCCGGACCTGAGTCCAGTACTGCATCCTGGTACACCTGAGTCTAGACCTGCATCCTGCCTGACCAGAGACCAGTACTGCATCCTGGTACACCTGAGTCTAGACCTTCATCCCGCTGGACCTGAGTCTAGACCTGTATCCTGGTACACCTGAGTCTAGACCTGCATCCTGCTGGACCTGAGTCTTGACCTGCATCCTGCTGGACCTGAGTCTAGACCTGCATCCTTCTGGACCAGAGACCAGTACTGCAGCCTGGTACACCTTAGTCTAGACCTGCATCCTGTCGGACCAGAGACCAGTACTGCATCCTGGTACACCTGAGTCTAGACCTGCATCCTGGTACACCTGAGTCTAGACCTGATTCCTGCTGGACCTGAGTCCAATACTGCATCCTGGTACACCTGAGTCTAGACCTGCATTCTTTTGGACCTGAGTCCAGACCTTCATCCTGCTGGACCTGAGTCTAGACCTGCATCCTGGTACACCAGAGTCTAGACCTGCATTCTGTTGGACCTGAGTCCAAACCTGCATCCTGCTGGACCTGAGACCAGACCTGCATCCTATCGGACCCGAGACCGGAACTGCATCCTGCCGGACCTGAGTCCAAACCTGCATCCTTCTGGACCTGAGACCAGACCTGCATCCTGCTGGACCTGAGTCTAGACCTGCATCCTGGTACACCTGAGTCTAGACCTGCATCCTGCGGGACCTGAGTCCTGACCTGCATCCTGCTGGACCTGCGTCGAGACCTGCATCCTGCTGGACCTGAGCCCAGACCTGTATCCTGCCGGACCTGAGACCAGAACTGCAACCTGCCGGACCTGAGTCCAGACCTGCATCCTGCTGGACCTGAATCCAGACCTGCATCCTGCTGGACCTTAGTCCAGACCTGCATCCTGCCGGACCTGAGACCAGAACTGCATCCTGCCGGACCTGAGTCCAGACATGCATCCTGTTGGACCTGAGTCTAGACCTGCATCCTGCCGGACGAGAGACCTGTCCTGCATCCTGGTACACCTGAGTCTAGACCTGCATCCTGCCGGACCGGAGACCTGTACTGCATCCTGGTACACCTGAGTCTAGACCTGCATCCTGCTGGACCTGAGTCTAGACCTGCATCCTGGTACACCAGAGTCTAGACCTGCATCCTGCTGGACCTGAGTCTAGACCTGCATCCTGCTGGAGCTGAGTCCAGATCTGCATCCTGCTGGACCTGAGTCTAGACCTGCATCCTGGTACACCTGAGTCTAGACCTGCATCCTGTCGGACCAGAGACCAGTACTGCATCCTGGTACACCTGAGTCTAGACCTGCATCCTGCCGAACCAGAGACCAGTACTGCATCCTGGTACACCTGAGTCTAGACCTGCATCCTGTCGGACCTGAGTCAAGACCTGCATCCTGCTGGACCTGAGTCCAGACCTGCATCCTGTTGGACCTGAGTCCAGTCCTGCCTCCTGGTACACCTGAGTCTAGACCTGCATCCTGCTGGACCTGATTTTAGACCTGAATCCTGCTGGACCTGAGTCTAGACCTGCATCCTGGTACACCTGAGTCTAGGTCTGCAATCTGTTGGACCTGAGTCCAGACCTGCATCCTGCTGGACCTGAGACCAGACCTGCATCCTGCCGGACTTGAGACCAGAACTGCATCCTGCCGGACCTGAGTCCAAACCTGCATCCTGCCGGACCTGAGACCAGACCTGCATCCTGGTACACCTGAGTCTAGACCTGCATCCTGCCTGACCAGAGACCAGTACTGCATCCTGGTTCACCTGAGTCTAGACCTGCATCCTGCTGGACCTGAGTCCAGTACTGCATCCTGGTACACCTGAGTCTAGACCTGCATCCTGCTGGACCTGAGTCTTGACCTGCATCCTGCTGGACCTGAGTCTAGACCGGCATCCTTCTGGACCAGAGACCACTACTGCAGCCTGGTACACCTTAGTCTAGACCTGCATCCTGCTGGACCAGAGACCAGTACTGCATCCTGGTACACCTGAGTCTAGACCTGCATCCTGGTACACCTGAGTCTAGACCTGATTCCTGCTGGACCTGAGTCCATTACTGCATCTTGGTACACCAGAGGCTAGACCTGCATTCTTTTGGACCTGAGTCCAGACCTTAAACCTGCTGGACCTGAGTCTAGACCTGCATCCTGCTGGACCTGAGAGCAGACCTGCATCCTGCCGGACCTGAGACCAGAACTGCATCCTGCCGGACCTGAGTCCAAACCTGCATCCTGCCGGACCTGAGACCAGACCTGCATCCTGGTACACCTGAGTCTAGACCTGCATCCTGCCGGACCTGAGTCAAGACCTGCATCCTGCTGGACCTGAGACCAGAACTGCATCCTGCCGGACCTGAGTCCAAACCTGCATCCTGCCGGACCTGAGACCAGACCTGCATCCTGGTACACCTGAGTCTAGACCTGCATCCTGGTACACCTGAGTCTAGGTCTGCAATCTGTTGGACCTGAGTCCAGACCTGCATCCTGCTGGACCTGAGACCAGACCTGCATCCTGCCGGACCTGAGACCAGAACTGCATCCTGCCGGACCTGAGTCCAGTACTGCATCCTGGTACACCTGAGTCTAGACCTGCATCCTGCCTGACCAGAGACCAGTACTGCATCCTGGTTCACCTGAGTCTAGACCTGCATCCTGCTGGACCTGAGTCCAGACCTGCATCCTGCTGGAACTGAGTCCAGACCTGCATCCTGCTGGACCTGAGTCCAGTACTGCATCCTGGTACACCTGAGTCTAGACCTGCATCCTGCTGGACCTGAGTCTTGACCTGCATCCTGCTGGACCTGAGTCTAGACCTGCATCCTTCTGGACCAGAGACCACTACTGCAGCCTGGTACACCTTAGTCTAGACCTGCATCCTGCTGGACCAGAGACCAGTACTGCATCCTGGTACACCTGAGTCTAGACCTGCATCCTGGTACACCTGAGTCTAGACCTGATTCCTGCTGGACCTGAGTCCAATACTGCATCCTGGTACACCTGAGTCTAGACCTGCATTCTTTTGGACCTGAGTCCAGACCTTCATCCTGCTGGACCTGAGTCTAGACCTGCATCCTGGTACACCAGAGTCTAGACCTGCATTCTGTTGGACCTGAGACCAGACCTGCATCCTATCGGACCCGAGTCCAAACCTGCATCCTGCTGGACCTGAGACCAGACCTGCATCCTATCGGACCCGAGTCCAAACCTGCATCCTGCGGGACCTGAGTCCTGACCTGCATCCTGCTGGACCTGCGTCGAGACCTGCATCCTGCTGGACCTGAGTCCAGACCTGCATCCTGCCGGACCTGAGAACAGAACTGCAACCTGCCGGACCTGAGTCCAGACCTGCATCCTGCCGGACCTGAGACCAGAACTGCATCCTGCCGGACCTGAGACCTGTCCTGCATCCTGGTACACCTGAGTACAGACCTGCATCCTGCCGGACCAGAGACCTGTACTGCATCCTGGTACACCTGAGTGTAGACCTGCATCCTGCTGGACCTGAGTCCAGACCTGCATCCTGCTGGACCTGAGTCCAGACCTGCATCCTGCTGGACCTGAGCCAAGTACTGCATCCTGGTACACCTGAGTCTAGACCTGCAACCTGCTGGACCTGAGTCTAGACCTGCATCCTGCTGGACCTGAGTCTAGACCTGCATCCTGACGGACCTGAGTCCAGACCTGCATCCTGATACACCTTAGTCTAGACCTGCATCCTGCTGGACCTGAGTCTAGACCTGCATCCTGCTGGACCTGAGTTCAGACCTGCATCCTGCAGGACTTGAGTCCAGACCTGCATCCTGCCGGACCTGAGTCCAAACCTGCATCCTGCTGGACCAGAGACCAGTACTGCATCCTGGTACACCTGAGTCTAGACCTGCATCCTGGTACACCTGAGTGTAGACCTGATTCCTGCTGGTCCTGAGTCCATTACTGCATCCTTGGTACACCAGAGGCTAGACCTGCATTCTTTTGGACCTGAGTCCAGACCTTCATCCTGCTGGACCTGAGTCTAGACCTGCATCCTGGTACACCAGAGTCTAGACCTGCATTCGGTTGGACCTGAGTCCAAACCTGCATCCTGCTGGACCTGAGACCAGACCTGCATCCTATCGGACCCGAGACCAGAACTGCATCCTGCCGGACCTGAGTCCAAACCTGCATCCTTCTGGACCTGAGACCAGACCTGCATCCTGCTGGACCTGAGTCTAGACCTGCATCCTGGTACACCTGAGTCTAGACCTGCATCCTGCGGGACCTGAGTCCTGACCTGCATCCTGCTGGACCTGCGTCTAGACCTGCATCCTGCTGGACCTGAGTCCACACCTGCATCCTGCCGGACCTGAGAACAGAACTGCAACCTGCCGGACCTGAGTCCAGACCTGCATCCTGCCGGACCTGAGACCAGAACTGCATCCTGCCGGACCTGAGTCCAGACATGCATCCTGTTGGACCTGAGTCTAGACCTGCATCCTGCCGGACCAGAGACCTGTCCTGCATCCTGGTACACCTGAGTCTAGACCTGCATCCTGCCGGACCAGGGACCTGTCCTGCATCCTGGTACACCTGAGTCTAGACCTGCATCCTGCTGGACCTGAGTCCAGACCTGCATCCTGCTGGACCTGAGTCCAGACCTGCATCCTGCTGGACCTGAGCCAAGTACTGCATCCTGGTACACCTGAGTCTAGACCTGCATCCTGCTGGACCTGAGTCCAGACCTGCATCCTGCTGGACCTGAGTCTAGACCTGCATCCTGTTGGACCTGAGTCCAGACCTGCATCCTGATACACCTGAGTCTAGACCTGCATCCTGCTGGACCTGAGTCTAGACCTGCATCCTGCTGGACCTGAGTCTAGACCTGCATCCTGCTGGAGCTGAGTCCAGATCTGCATCCTGCTGGACCTGAGTCTAGACCTGCGTCCTGGTAAAACTGAGTCTAGACCTGCATCCTGTCGGACCAGAGACCAGTACTGCATCCTGGTACACCTGAGTCTAGACCTGCATCCTGCCGAACCAGAGACCAGTACTGCATCCTGGTACACCTGAGTCTAGACCTGCATCCTGCCGGACCTGAGTCAAGACCTGCATCCTGCTGGACCTGAGTCCAGACCTGCATCCTGTTGGACCTGAGTCCAGTACTGCCTCCTGGTACACCTGAGTCTAGACCTGCATCCTGCTGGACCTGATTTTAGACCTGAATCCTGCTGGACCTGAGTCTAGACGTGCATCCTGGTGCACCTGAGTCTAGGTCTGCAATCTGTTGGACCTGAGTCCAGACCTGCATCCTGCTGGACCTGAGACCAGACCTGCATCCTGCCGGACCTGAGACCAGACCTGCATCCTGCTGGACCTGAGTCTAGACCTGCATCCTGGTACACCTGAGTCTAGAGCTGCATCCTGCGGGACCTGAGTCCTGACCTGCATCCTGCTGGACCTGCGTCGAGACCTGCATCCTGCTGGACCTGAGTCCACACCTGCATCCTGCCGGACCTGAGAACAGAACTGCAACCTGCCGGACCTGAGTCCAGACCTGCATCCTGCCGGACCTGAGACCAGAACTGCATCCTGCCGGACCTGAGTCCAGACATGCATCCTGTTGGACCTGAGTCTAGACCTGCATCCTGCCGGACCAGAGACCTGTCCTGCATCCTGGTACACCTGAGTCTAGACCTGCATCCTGCCGGACCAGAGACCTGTCCTGCATCCTGGTACACCTGAGTCTAGACCTGCATCCTGCTGGACCTGAGTCCAGACCTGCATCCTGCTTGACATGAGACCAGTACTGCATCCTGCCCGACCTGAGTCCAAACCTGCATCCTGCTGGACCTGAGACAAGACCTGCATCCTGCCGGACCTGAGCCAAGTACTGCATCCTGGTACACCTGAGTCTAGACCTGCAACCTGCTGGACCTGAGTCCAGACCTGCATCCTGCTGGACCTGAGTCTAGACCTGCATCCTGTCGGACCTGAGTCCAGATCTGCATCCTGATACACCTGAGTCTAGACCTGCATCCTGCTGGACCTGAGTCTAGACCTGCATCCTGCTGGACCTGAGTCTAGACCTGCATCCTGCTGGAGCTGAGTCTAGACCTGCATCCTGCTGGACCTGAGTCTAGACCTGCATCCTGGTACACCAGAGGCTAGACCTGCATTCTGTTGGACCTGAGTCCAAACCTGCATCCTGCTGGACCTGAGACCAGACCTGCATCCTATCGGACCCGAGTCCAAACCTGCATCCTGCGGGACCTGAGTCCTGACCTGCATCCTGCTGGACCTGCGTCGAGACCTGCATCCTGCTGGACCTGAGTCCAGACCTGCATCCTGCCGGACCTGAGACCAGAACTGCATCCTGCCGGACCAGAGACCTGTCCTGCATCCTGGTACACCTGAGTACAGACCTGCATCCTGCCGGACCAGAGACCTGTACTGCATCCTGGTACACCTGAGTGTAGACCTGCATCCTGCTGGACCTGAGTCCAGACCTGCATCCTGCTGGACCTGAGTCCAGACCTGCATCCTGCTGGACCTGAGCCAAGTACTGCATCCTTGTACACCTGAGTCTAGACCTGCAACCTGCTGGACCTGAGTCTAGACCTGCATCCTGCTGGACCTGAGTCTAGACCTGCATCCTGTCGGACCTGAGTCCAGACCTGCATCCTGATACACCTTAGTCTAGACCTGCATCCTGCTGGACCTGAGTCTAGACCTGCATCCTGCTGGAGCTGAGTCTAGACCTGCATCCTGCTGGAGCTGAGTCCAGATCTGCATCCTGCTGGACCTGAGTCTAGACCTGCATCCTGGTACAACTGAGTCTAGACCTGCATCCTGTCGGACCAGAGACCAGTACTGCATCCTGGTACACCTGAGTCTAGACCTGCATCCTGCCGAACCAGAGACCAGTACTGCATCCTGGTACACCTGAGTCTAGACCTGCATCCTGCCGGACCTGAGTCAAGACCTGCATCCTGCTGGACCTGAGTCCAGACCTGCATCCTGTTGGACCTGACTCCAGTACTGCCTCCTGGTACACCTGAGTCTAGACCTGCATCCTGCTGGACCTGATTTTAGACCTGAATCCTGCTGGACCTGAGTCTAGACCTGCATCCTGGTACACCTGAGTCTAGGTCTGCAATCTTTTGGACCTGAGTCCAGACCTGCATCCTGCTGGACCTGAGACCAGACCTGCATCCTGCCGGACCTGAGACCAGAACTGCATCCTGCCGGACCTGAGTCCAAACCTGCATCCTGCCGGACCTGAGACCAGACCTGCATCCTGGTACACCTGAGTCTAGACCTGCATCCTGCCTGACCAGAGACCAGTACTGCATCCTGGTACACCTGAGTCTAGACCTGCATCCTGCTGGACCTGAGTCCAGACCTGCATCCTGCTGGAACTGAGTCCAGACCTGCATCCTGCTGGACCTGAGTCCAGTACTGCATCCTGGTACACCTGAGTCTAGACCTGCATCCTGCTGGACCTGAGTCTTGACCTGCATCCTGCTGGACCTGAGTCTAGACCTGCATCCTGCCGGACCTGAGTCCAGACCTGCATCCTGCCGGACCTGAGACCAGAACTGCATCCTGCCGGACCTGAGTCCAGACATGCATCCTGGTACACCTGAGTACAGACCTGCATCCTGCCGGACCAGAGACCTGTACCGCATCCTGGTACACCTGAGTCTAGACCTGCATCCCTGCTGGACCTGAGTCCAGACCTGCATCCTGCTGGACCTGAGTCCAGACCTGCATCCTGCTGGACCTGAGCCAAGTACTGCATCCTGGTACACCTGAGTCTAGACCTGATTCCTGCTGGACCTGAGTCCAATACTGCATCCTGGTACACCTGAGTCTAGACCTGCATTCTTTTGGACCTGAGTCCAGACCTTATTCCTGCTGGACCTGAGTCTAGACCTGCATCCTGGTACACCAGAGTCTAGACCTGCATTCTGTTGGACATGAGTCCAAACCTGCATCCTGCTGGACCTGAGACCAGACCTGCATCCTATCGGACCCGAGACCAGAACTGCATCCTGCCGGACCTGAGTCCAAACCTGCATCCTTCTGGACCTGAGACCAGACCTGCATCGTGCTGGACCTGAGTCTAGACCTGCATCCTGGTACACCTGAGTCTAGACCTGCACCCTGCTGGACCTGAGAACAGAACTGCAACCTGCCGGACCTGAGTCCAGACCTGCATCCTGCTGGACCTGAGTCCAGACCTGCATCCTGCTGGACCTTAGTCCAGACCTGCATCCTGCCGGACCTGAGACCAGAACTGCATCCTGCCGGACCTGAGTCCAAACCTGCATCCTGCCGGACCTGAGTCCAAACCTGCATCCTGCTGGACCTGAGACAAGACCTGCATCCTGGTACAACTGAGTCTAGACCTGCATCCTGTCGGACCAGAGACCAGTACTGCATCCTCGTACACCTGAGTCTAGACCTGCATCCTGCCGGACCTGAGTCAAGACCTGCATCCTGTCGGACCTGAGTCCAGTACTGCATCCTGGTACACCTGAGTCTAGACCTGCATCCTGCCGAACCAGAGACCAGTACTGCATCCTGGTACACCTGAGTCTAGACCTGCATCCTGCCGGACCTGAGTCAAGACCTGCATCCTGCTGGACCTGAGTCCTGACCTGCATCCTGTTGGACCTGAGTCCAGTACTGCCTCCTGGTACACCTGAGTCTAGACCTGCATCCTGCTGGACCTAAGTCTAGACCTGCATCCTGCTGGACCTGAGTCAAGACCTGCATCCTGCCGGACCTGAGACCAGTACTGCATTTTGCCGGACCTGAGTCCAGATCTGCATCTTGCTGGACCTGAGTCTAGACCTGCATCCTGGTACACCTGAGTCTAGACCTGAATCCTGCTGGACCTGAGTCCAGTCCTGCATCGTGGTACACCTGAGTCTAGAACTGCATTCTTTTGGACCTGAGTACAGACCTGCATCCTGCTGGACCTGAGTCTAGACCTGCATCCTGGTACACCAGAGGCTAGACCTGCATTCTGTTGGACCTGAGTCCAGACCTGAATCCTGCTGGACCTGAGTCTAGACCTGCATCCTGGTACACCTGAGTCTAGGTCTGCAATCTGTTGGACCTGAGTCCAGACCTGCATCCTGCTGGACCTGAGACCAAACCTGCATCCTGCCGGACCTGAGACCAGTACTGCATCCTGTCGGACCTGAGTCCAGACCTGCATCCTGGTACACCTGAGTCTAGACCTGCATCCTGCTGGACCTGAGTCTAGACCTGCATCCTGCTGGAGCTGAGTCCAGACCTGCATCCTGCCGTACCTGAGTCCAAACCTGCATCCTGCTGGACCTGAGACCAGTACTGCATTCTGCCGGACCTGAGTCCAAACCTGCATCCTGCTGGACCTGAGACCAGACCTGCATCCTGCTGGACCTGAGTCTAGACCTGCATCCTGGTACAACTGAGTCTAGACCTGCATCCTGTCGGACCAGAGACCAGTACTGCATCCTCGTACACCTGAGTCTAGACCTGCATCCTGCCGGACCTAAGTCCAGACCTGCATCCTGCTGGACCTGAGTCTAGACCTGCATCCTGGTACACCTGAGTCTAGACCTGATTCCTGCTGGACCTGGGTCCAGTACTGCATCCTGGTACACCTGAGTCTAGACCTGCATTCTATTGGACCTGAGTCCAGACCTGCATTCTGCTGGACCTGAGTCTAGACCTGCATCCTGGTACAACTGAGTCTAGACCTGCATCTTGCCGGACCAGAGACCAGTACTGCATCTTGCCGGACCTGAGTCCAGACCTGAATCCTGCTGGACCTGAGTCCAGTACTGCATCCTGGTACACCTGAGTCCAGACGTGCATCCTGCCGGACCTGAGACCAGTACTGCATCTTGCCGGACCTGAGTCCAGACCTGAATCCTGCTGGACCTGAGTCCAGTACTGCATCCTGGTACACCTGAGTCTAGACCTGCATTCTTTTGGACCTGAGTCCAGACCTGCATCCTGCTGGACCTGAGTCTAGACCTGCATCCTCGTACACCAGAGTCTAGACCTGCATTCTGTTGGACCTGAGTCCAGACCTGCATCCTGCTGGACCTGAGACCAGACCTGCATCCTGCCGGACCTGGGACCAGAACTGCATCCTGCCGGACCTGAGTCCAAACCTGCGTCCTGCTGGACCTGAGACCAGACCTGCATCCTGCTGGACCTGAGTCTAGACCTGCATGCTGGTACACCTGAGTCTAGACCTGCATCCTGCTTAACCTGAGTCCAGACCTGCATCCTGCTGGACCTGCGTCGAGACCTGCTTCCTGCTGGACCTGAGTCCAGACCTGCATTCTGCCGGACCTGAGACCAGTACTGCATCCTGCCGGACCTGAGTCTAGACCTGCATCCTGCCGGACCAGAGACCAGTACTGAATCCTGGTACACCTGAGTCTAGACCTGCATCCTGCTGGACCTGAGTCCAGACCTTCATCCTGCTGGACCTGAGTCTAGACCTGCATTCTTCTCGACCAGAGACCAGTACTTCATCCTGGTACACCTGAGTCTAGACCTGATTCCTGCTGGACCTGAGTCCAGTACTGCATCCTGGAACACCTGAGTCTAGACCTGCATTCTGTTGGACCTGAGTCCAGACCTGCATCCTGCTGGACCTTAGTCTAGACCTGCATCCTCGTACACCAGAGTCTAGACCTGCATCCTGCTGGACCTGAGACCAGACCTGCATCCTGGTACACCTGAGTCTAGACCTGCATCCTGCTGGACCTGAGTCCTGACCTGCATCCTGCTGGACCTGCGTCGAGACCTGCATCCTGCTGGACCTGCATCTAGACCTGCATCCTGCTTGACCTGAGACCAGTACTGCATCCTGCCGGACCTGAGTCCAAACCTGCATCCTGCTCGACCTGAGACCAGACCTGCTTCCCGCTGGACCTGAGTCAAGACCTGCATCCTGCCGGACGAGAGACCAGTACTGCATCCTGGTACACCTGAGTCTAGACCTGCATCCTGCTGGACCTGAGTTCAGACCTGCATCCTGCTGGACCTGAGTCCAGTACTGCATCCTGGTACACCTGAGTCTAGACCTGCATCCTGCCGGACCAGAGACCAGTACTGCATCCTGGTACACCTGAATCTAGACCTGCATCCTGCTGGACCTGAGTCCAGACCTGCATCCTGCTGGAACTGAGTCCACACCTGCATCCTGCTGGACCTGAGTCTTGACCTGCATCCTGCTGGACCTGAGTCTAGACCTGCATCCTTCTGGACCAGAGACCAGTACTGCATCCTGGTACACCTGAGTCTAGACCTGCATGCTGCTGGACCAGAGACCAGTACTGCATCCTGGTACACCTGAGTCTAGACCTGCATCCTGGTACACCTGAGTCTAGGTCTGCATCCTGCTGGACCTGAATTCTAGACCTGCATCCTGGTACACCAGAGTCCAGACCTGCATCCTGCTGGACCTGCGTCTAGACCTGCATCCTGCTGGACCTGAGTCCAGACCTGCATCCTGCCGGACCTGAGACCAGTACTGAATCCTGCCGGACCTGAGTCCTGACCTGCATCCTGCTTGACCTGAGACCAGACCTGCATCCTGCAGGACCTGAGACCAGAACTGCATCCTGCCGGACCTGAGACCAGACCTGCATCCTGCTGGACCTGCGTCTAGACCTGCATCCTGGTACACCTGAGTCTAGACCTACATCCTGCTGGACCTGAGTCCAGACCGGCATCCTGCTGGACATGCGTCTAGACCTGCATGCTGCTGGACCTGAGTCCAGACCTGCATCCTGCCGGACCTGAGACCAGTACTGAATCCTGCCGGACCTGAGTCCAGACCTGCATCCTGCTGGACCTGAGTCCAGACCTGCATCCTGCCGAACCTGAGTCTAGACCTGCATCCTGCCGGACCTGAGACCAGTACTGCATCCTGCCGGACCTGAGTCAGGACCTACATCCTGGTACACCTGAGTCTAGACCTGCATCCTGCTGGAACTGAGTCTAGACCTGCATCCTGCCGGACCTGAGTCCAAACCTGCATCCTGCTGGACCTGAGACCAGACCTGCATCCTGCTGGACCTGCGTCTTGACCTGCATCCTGTTGGATCTGAGTCCAGACCTGCATCCTGCCGAACTTGAGACCAGTACTGCATCCTGCCGGACCTGAGTCCAAACTTGCATCTTGCTGGACCTGAGACCAGACCTGCATCCTGCTGGACCTAAATTCTAGACCTGCATCCTGGTACACCTGAGTCTAGACCTGCATCCTGCTGGACCTGAGTCCAGACCTGCATCCTGGTACACCTGAGTCTAGACCTGCATCCTGTCGGACCAGAGACCAGTACTGCATCCTGGTACACCTGATTCTAGACATGCATCCTGCTGGACCTGAGTCCAGACCTTTATCTTGCTGGACCTGAGTCCAGACCTGCATCCTGCTGGACCTGAGTCCAGTACTGCATCCTGGTACACCTGATTCTAGACCTGCATCCTGCTGGACCTGATTTTAGACCTGCATCCTGCTGGACCACAGTCTAGACCTGCATCCTGGTACACCTGAGTCTTGGTCTGCATTCTGTTGGACCTGAGACCATACCTGCATCCTGCTGGACCTGAATTCTAGACCTGCATCCTGGTACACCTGAGTCTAGACCTGCATACTAATGGAGATGAGTCCAGACTTGCATCCTGCTGGACCTGCGTCTAGACCTGCATCCTGCTGGACCTGAGTCTAGACCTGCATCCTGCTGGACCTGACTCCAGTACTGCATCCTGGTACACCTGAGCCTAGACCTGCATCCTGCTGGACCTGATTTTAGACCTGTATTCTGCTGGACCTGAGTCTAGACCTGCATCCTGGTACACCTGAGTCTAGGTCTGCATTCTGTTGGACCTGAGTCCAGACCTGCATCCTGCTGGACCTGAGACCAGACCTGCATCCTGCCGGACCTGAGACCAGAACTGCATCCTGCCGGACCTGAGTCCAAACCTGCATCCTGCTGGACCTGAGACCAGACCTGCATCCTGCTGGACCTGAGTCCAGACCTGCATCCTGCTGGACCTGAGTCCAGACCTGCATCCTGCTGGACCTAAGTCCAGTACTGCATCCTGGTACACCTGAGCCTAGACCTGCATCCTGCTGGACCTGATTTTAGACCTGTATCCTGCTGGACCTGAGTCTAGACCTGCATCCTGGTACACCTGAGTCTAGACCTGCATCCTGCCGGACCAGAGACCAGTACTGCATCCTGGTACACCTGAATCTAGACCTGCATCCTGCTGGACCTGAGTCCAGACCTGCATCCTGCTGGAATTGAGTCCACACCTGCATCCTGCTGGACCTGAGTCTTGACCTGCATCCTGCTGGACCTGAGTCTAGACCTGCATCCTTCTGGACCAGAGACCAGTACTGCATCCTGGTACACCTGAGTCTAGACCTGCATGCTGCTGGACCAGAGACCAGTACTGCATCCTGTTACACCTGAGTCTAGACCTGCATCCTGGTACACCTGAGTCTAGACCTGATTCTTGCTGGACCTGAGTCCAGTACTGCATCCTGGTACACCTGAGTCTAGACCTGCATCCTGGTACACCTGAGTCTAGGTCTGCATCCTGCTGGACCTGAATTCTAGACCTGTATCCTGGTACACCAGAGTCCAGACCTGCATCCTGCTGGACCTGCGTCTAGACCTGCATCCTGCTGGACCTGAGTCCAGACCTGCATCCTGCCGGACCTGAGACCAGTACTGAATCCTGCCGGACCTGAGTCCTGACCTGCATCCTGCTTGACCTGAGACCAGACCTGCATCCTGCAGGACCTGAGACCAGAACTGCATCCTGCCGGACCAGACTCCAAACCTGCATCCTGCTGGACCTGAGACCAGACCTGCATCCTGCTGGACCTGAGTCTAGACCTGCATCCTGGTACACCTGAGTCTAGACCTGCATCCTGCTGGACCTGAGTCCAGACCTGCATCCTGCCGGACCTGAGACCAGTACTGAATCCTGCCGGACCTGAGTCCTGACCTGCATCCTGCTTGACCTGAGACCAGACCTGCATCCTGCAGGACCTGAGACCAGAACTGCATCCTGCCGGACCAGACTCCAAACCTGCATCCTGCTGGACCTGAGACCAGACCTGCATCCTGCTGGACCTGAGTCTAGACCTGCATCCTGGTACACCTGAGTCTAGACCTGCATCCTGCTGGACATGCGTCTAGACCTGCATGCTGCTGGACCTGAGTCCAGACCTTCATCCTGCCGGACCTGAGACCAGTACTGAATCCTGCCGGACCTGAGTCCAGACCAGCATTCTGCTGGACCTGAGTCCAGACCTGCATCCTGCCGAACCTGAGTCTAGACCTGCATCCTGCCGGACCTGAGACCAGTACTGCATCCTGCCGGACCTGAGTCCAGACCTGCATCCTGGTACACCTGAGTCTAGACCTGCATCCTGCTGGAACTGAGTCTAGACCTGCATCCTGCCGGACCTGAGACCAGTGCTGCATCCTGCCGGACCTGAGTCGAAACCTGCATCCTGCTGGACCTGAGACCAGACCTGCATCCTGCTGGACCTGCGTCTTGACCTGCATCCTGCTGGATCTGAGTCCAGACCTGCATCCTGCCGAACTTGAGACCAGTACTGCATCCTGCCGGACCTGAGTCCAAACTTGCATCTTGCTGGACCTGAGACCAGACCTGCATCCTGCTGGACCTAAATTCTAGACCTGCATCCTGGTACACCTGAGTCTAGACCTGCATCCTGCTGGACCTGAGTCCAGACCTGCATCCTGCTGGACATGAGTCCAGTACTGCATCCTGGTACACCTGATTCTAGACCTGCATCCTGCTGGACCTGATTTTAGACCTGCATCCTGCTGGACCTGAGTCTAGACCTGCATCCTGGTACACCTGAGTCTTGGTCTGCATTCTGTTGGACCTGAGACCATACCTGCATCCTGCTGGACCTGAATTCTAGACCTGCATCCTGGTACACCTGAGTCTAGACCTGCATCCTAATGGACCTGAGTCCAGACCTGCATCCTGCTGGACCTGAGACCAGACCTGCATCCTGCCGGACCTGAGACCAGAACTGCATCCTGCCGGACCTGAGTCCAAACCTGCATCCTGCTGGACCTGAGACCAGACCTGCATCCTGCTGGGCCTGAGTCTAGACCTGCATCCTGCTGGACCTGAGTCTAGACCTGCATCCTGCTGGACCTGACTCCAGTACTGCATCCTGGTACACCTGAGTCTAGACCTGCATCCTGGTACACCTGAGTCTAGGTCTGCATTCTGTTGGACCTGAGTCCAGACCTGCATCCTGCTGGACCTGAGACCAGACCTGCATCCTGCCGGACCTGAGACCAGACCTGCATCCTGCAGGACCTGAGACCAGAACTGCATCCTGCCGGACGTGACTCCAAACCTGCATCCTGCTGGACCTGAGACCAGACCTGCATCCTGCTGGACCTGGTCTAGACCTGCAGTCCTGGTACACCTGAGTCTAGACCTGCATCCTGCTGGACCTGGAGTCCAGACCTGCATCCTGGTACCACCTGAGTCTAGACCTGCATCCTGCTGGACCTGAGTCCAGACCTGCATCCTGCAGGACCTGAGTCCAGACCTGCATCCTGCTGTACCTGAGTCCAGACCTGCATCCTGCCGGACCTGAGACACAAAGTACTGCATCCAGCATGTAACTGAACGAAGTACATA
>JALJCO010002623.1:0-143951 GCA_023101725.1 Atherinomorus stipes
GCAGTTTGGATTCAGCCCACATTTGGGTTTATACTAAAAGTATTCTTTGAAATGTACAGAAAGCGAATAAAGAAAAGTGTTTTTGTTTTGTATGCAAATTGCTATGTGCAAGACTGATGTTGGCCGCCTATTAACAATCAAATACAACCTAGAGAACCTGGCAATATCTTGCACAACCCACAGAGATTATTCTTTGTTTACCTGACTTCCAGGTCTGGTTGCTGTGTCATCCATCTACATTCCACATTTTCAACCACCCTATATAAGTCTTAGTAAATAAAATACCTTTTTCCTTCTGCTGCTGCAGTCAGCTGGGAGGACGGAAGAGCATGCACTGCCTTTGTTGCCTCAGGATGACATGCAGTCATGCAAGTAACTCTTATATCAGTGCTCAGTGGTACTGCGGCATGATCCTATAAGTGTATTCAAATATCACCATACTAGTAGCTGCAAACTTTAACAGGCAATATTATCATTTCAAGTGCTACTTGTTGTCACTTAAACGGCCCCTTAGCTCTCAGGGATGTGGTTGATTGGGATTTTGCACACATACACACACACACCAACATACACAAGTACAGAGGAAGAAGGAAAAAAAAAAGGGAGCAAAAAATAGAGGCACAAAAATAGGACCGAAAGTCACTCAAAGAGATGTATTAAAGCGCAGTGTTTCAAGAATTTGTTTTAGAACATCCACAAATTCAACACTTTGAAACACCTGTCAGCGATTCCGAACTTCTGCCTCAGGGAATCAAACTCTCCGTTTCGAGCTGAGTCTCTGACATTAAAGGCCTAGCGTTCAACATTGCACACTGGTAGACAAGTGATGGTTAGGAGTAGTGTTAAAAGAACAGATTGTTTATGGCTGCATGTCATCAACCTTAGGAATGTTTATCATTTGAAAATATTAAATTGTCATGACAGAGTTTTTTTTTTTTTTCCTTTAATCTACCGCATTCAGCGAGTGGAAAGCCAATGCTTAACCAACAACACACTTTAAAGCACCCTCACACATAATGCTTATTCTGTTAATAGCATTTCCAGGTGTTAAGAATGAGTTATTAACTATGTTTCAAGGGTTGCCTTTCTTTATGATTGAGCCTCTCTGTCCCTGTGCATTCTGTGAGGAAGAGAGCATCATGGGGCTGCCTTGACAAGCCCATCCATCAGCACAGCATGCCCAGGTCCCCATCAAATGCCTGCACCGCTCCATAAAGTGGAGGAGGAGAGGTGTCACTCCCTAAACAGGATATATGGTCTCTCACTGAGACACAAATTAGACAGTAAATACATTAGAGTGGAAGTAGCCTCTTCCACTGCAACATGTTTGTACTGCTGCTGTGCCAAAAACAACACTGCAGGAATATTAGATGTGGATGTTTGACTGCCAATAGGACGTACACTACACATTTGCATTAGTTTACCCCCAGAATCTCACTCACATCAGATGGGAGTATTTTTCAAGTGACATTTATATCAATCATGGGATATCCAACACAAATCAGTAATATAAGAAGCACAACTTTATTGTTCAGTATTATAATTATTACTGAATGATTCTGAAACCCTATTTTTTAAACTCATTTCGGTAATAATCATTATTTCCAAACACAAGTGGAATACAGTCTGTCATAAATTCTAAATTCCAAGATATGACCAATTCCCAGTACAGGAATCTCAGCTGCCACGAGACACATGTATTCTACTGTGCACGATTTTGCTTTTTGCAACTACCAGTGAGAAGCTGTAAAATGCACTTGACCTCTCACCCCAGAATAGTACCCACAGACCAAAAAATCTACAAAGACACAATCCCTCATTGGTTTCCCATCAGTGAACACAGCCAACAATGTTCTTTAGAAGCCACAACTGGGGATTGAGCCTCCTGTAGGTGTCTGCAGTGGCAGAGCAGGATCTTTTTTGTCTTTCTCCTTCCTGTACCACACAGCCTCTAAGCCTTGCTGTGCATTGATGGAGACCATTAAGAATGAAGTAAGCAACAGTATGTGTCACCTGGACAAACCAAAAGAGAAAAAAACTGTGGAGCTGAAAAGGCAAACATATAATTGGACTGCTGCATGCAACAAAGCAGAGCACAGAGAAGTTTGATTTGCTGCATGTGACATGGCTCAGATTCTGTGAGATGTGTGAGGAAATTACCAGTTTCTGGGCCAGGAAGTGAAATGTTGTTATGGAGCTTGAGGATGAAAACCCAGAGAACTTGTCTTCTTTCCGTGAGAGTTAACTGTATTTCAGTGCCACACACAAGTAAATGTGAGACTGGAAGGTCTCGTACATGGATGCAGCAATAAGAAGAAAATAAAACAAGATTGCATTCACTGGAAAAACCCAATGTGTGCCAGGGGTACAAAGCACAAATTTGGGAAAAGATTTGCAAAACTCCATGAATATAAATATACTTTTGAAAGTTTTACAAATATATTTGCAGTTGATGTGGAGATTTCCGAAAAAGTGACACAGAGCTGAATTAATTATAGTGACAAGCAGCCAACTGAGGGCCAAGTTTGAATCTCTTGAGGCAAGAGAGTTTGCCCCTTTCATCTCAAACACAATGCCACAGCTCCGCCTTTAGGCTGCCTGTGTGCCGAATATGTTTGGAAGCATCTATTTGTGTAAACAAATGTTCTCCGTGATGAGGTTCAACAATCCTCTCTTAGGAAGACAGACCAGGTATCTATTTTTTTTTTTTTTCAAAGGTGTCTGTTGTTTGACAACAATGTATTATTTCAGTAACAGCTTTTACATTTTCATTGCTTTTGTTTTCGGGGAATGTGTGATCACAGTCGAGTCTGCGGAATCAAACTAGAAGGGCAGCAAATGCAACATGAATAATATCAAACAAAAAAGTTGTAGAAGCTCACAGCCAAAATCAGACAGTTTTATTGAGCTGATACACATAGAAAAATCTGTTTGGCTTAATTTGCGAAGAGCGATCAGAAACTATCCGTGTCAACTAAGTATTGGCTCTGTCTGTCAGAATGCATGACGAGTGGGAAAGGTCAAAACCACGACTTGTGTCTTTTTGTTCGACAAAAGGTTAGTGACTGTGTCAGAATAGTTACAAGCTGTCAGTTTATAATCAAATAACTGGCCTATTTGAAAATGTCACAAGTCGGTTTTATCAAGCACTGAGACTGAAAATGTGCGCTTTGGATCTACTTTTTTTTTTATATAAGACATCAAATTGACAGTACATATTCTTTGTGCTATGACAGTTAAATAGTAAGTTGTTTTCTGCTGTTTCAGTTGTTGTCAAATCTGAAGAGTATTCAGAATATTCAGAGTAACAGTTTCTGTCAACACTAAAACGGACAGAAAGAAATGAGCAGAGCCAAGATAGAAAAAAAAATCA
Source organism: Atherinomorus stipes (assembly GCA_023101725.1). NCBI lineage: Eukaryota > Metazoa > Chordata > Actinopteri > Atheriniformes > Atherinidae > Atherinomorus > Atherinomorus stipes. Next base: position 3,374 of record JALJCO010002623.1, read on the forward strand.
AAAGAACCAAAGTTCAGTGCATGTCAAACAGCAGGTGAACACATCCAAAGTGAGACTCTAAAAGCAAGATGGTTAAAAGATGCCATTTGGCTTGACATGTTACTTTTATTTTGGAGTTTGAATATAGAAATAGATTACAAGGTAAAATCATATGCTACCCATGTAAAAATGAAACAATCGTGACCCACAACATAACATCTGAATATGGATTAAAGCAATGATTTTCCTCGAATGCCGACTCCTTTCATTAAGAGCACCCTGTCAATTCTGCATTACGCTCCTACAGCATTGTTAGACTCTCAAGAGACAGTTTAATACATTTAGTGGACAGCAGGACTGAGCTTTGATTCTCTTTATCTTCCTTTAGAATTTCAAATTGATTAACTCACAGTTCTGATCTTAACAATTACATATCTTACACGCTGAGATAAATCACAATGATGTTCTTTAATGACTTCAATTGAGAGGCAACAATATGTGATAATTATTCAAAACTGCAACCAAATGCAGCATTTCACAATATTCAGAGGGACTTACAAAGTGAAATATCCTGAAGGCAGTCAGGATTTTCGAGATCATTACACTCATAGCATGAAAGGCGTTTACTGCCAAATTACAGAACTGACAGGTCACCAGGGAGACTAAACAATTAAAGGGACAAGTTGTGTGACAGTTTGATCAAAAAGAAGAGCAGATTGAAACTTTATTAGAGTGACCTGTCAATCCATTGTAGCAAGACTTTGCAGATATCTTTGTGATACAAGAGATATTCTGGTGTTGGGGATCATTCATGGGACCTATTTGGCCCCACAGTTGTTAATTTTCCACCGAAATTTGTATATTTCTGTGTTGTTAAATTATATTTCTGAAGTTGTAAAATGAAATGCTGAGGAATTAAGAGTACACATAACATGACTTCTATTGTCCAGACAACTGGAATGAAAAAATAAAAAAAAATAACAGGGAAACCATAGATAAAGTTTAGACATAAGGGTTGAATCTTGGGTGTCTCCAAGATTTGTGAAACAAAGTACCAGTGGAGGCAGAGCAGCTGCTGATATTCTCCAAGAAAGGGTTTTAAGTACTCTGAAGAGCTAAGACGATATAATCCCACAGAGACAACAAGCCCACTCTTTGTTTTGTTTTTATCTCATGATTTGGAATATGGGTTTTGGGTCTCTTTTCAGACTTCTTTATCATCTACACAGGTACTGAATTTACTTTGTGCATATCGGCCTGGAACATATGAACTGTTTTTGTTATCGTGTGTAAATGATGAAACTTGTCAATTTTTGTAATTTAGCCTAAACTAAAAAAAAAGTAGTGGATTCTTCAAACAGATGCATGAAACAACAATGCAATGTAGAAATTAATGTTCAACATTTAGCATGTTCCATTGAATTTACTAGGTTTTGTTTTGTTTAGTTTTTTTCTTATAAATTAATTTACTTTTCCAGATTTAATTAGGGGTCAGATTAAATGTGCTGCCTGTTTTATGTTACATCTGCCCTGAACAGAAAATGACAGGGCATTTATATTGTCTGTCTCAGATGTGATCCATTTATTAGGTATGCTAAAACCAGAGCAGGTAAATTTAATAAATAGTTAAAAATTTTAAAGTTAAAACTTGCTGTAAAAATAAAAAAAAAAATGTTTTGAAATGTCCGAAAACTACGTATTTTGTTACTTGAAGTTCAGCCAGTAGTTAAAGCAGCATCACTTCAGCTTTGCCAATAAGATTTTGGGTTCCACCAATTACTTCCTGTTTGGTCGTCCTGGTAAAGGTTTGAGGCACACAGGCACATAACAGCCTGTCTCTCATGAAGGGTTCTTCTTCTTTTTCTTCTTCTTTTTTTTTTTTTTTGAGAGAGAGAACTTTCCATTAAATAGCAAAGATTGCTTGCACTGATCTTCTGCAGTGATCTTGAACTGAACTGATTTTCACATATGGAGTGTGGAAGGACAGCAGCATTCTGACACTAGAAGAGTGGACGGATTAACAAACATTCACCAAATTCAGATTAAATATTAGGTGAACTGCAAGACTCTGTATATAAAAGAGCCAGGTCTGCTTTTTTTTTTTTTTTTTCCTTAATACGATAGACACAAATTTATTTTCATACCATTTAATGAATATAATTTTAGTGAGATTTTATTATGGTTACTCATCCTCCAAGGTCTTGCTGTTTCTTTTGATTTTTGGCCCCAATCGTTCACTTTAACCATTGTAAGTTTGTTGTATTGCATCCAAATACCTTAAAGGTTACACATATATTATTCTGTTATCTCAAGAAAACAAGAACTCTTTTCATGTTGTGAAAAATTAATTTTAATGATTTGAAAAAAAAAGAAAAGAAGAAGCTTGGTTTGTTTCAGCTTTTGTTAAATACAAATATTATGATCTTTAACTCAAGGCTTCTGTGTCAGTAATTCTCCGTTAAGCTGTCTTGTTTTACACATTAATACTGAAACAACATGATTCACAACAAAATTTAAGGAGGTAAAAAGGTTAAAATACAGTATAAACTATAAATAAGATACTGTAGTAGTCAAGCTAAAAGAATAAGTTCAATTCATTTATTTATTTTTTTCTGATGACTAGATCCTTCCAAACATAACACAAATTCCCACTATTTGAGCAGAAAATAAGCACTTACAATGCATCTTAATAATTTGCTCAGAGCAGCCATACAGTAATATCTTTAACCACTCTCACAGAACATATGTGAACGTTTGCTAAAATGCAAAAAATAAACCCAGATGGATGATATGCAACCACCTCTTCCTCCTCAGTTCTTTCCCTGCATCCCCCCCAGCAACACAAACAACACGCCAACACACAAAAATAAGAAAGGGGTCATTTTAACTTTCACCCTCTGACAGAGTCAAAGACCTTTAGGTAGAATATCTCATTATAAAGCTACACACACCACAGTTCTTCTTTTAAACTGTGTGAGCTAAGTGAACATTTAAAAATAAAGCATGCAGTCTACTTTCCAAAAGAAATAAAAGAAAAATATTCTTGCTTTGAAGCCGTTTGAATCACCCAGATATATATTTTTAAAGCAGTGGTTTACAAATTTTTGAGCACAATTCCCCAAATTGCAAACTGTGGTGTACATGACACCCCCACCCATACATTTAATGAGTCATCCTGTGCCATTCCTCTTAATGTATGGCTTGGAAGCTGTCAGAATCTTTATAAATACTGTAAAGAGGGTGAAGTAGATGTTGGTGGATTATGTTAACAGCTGTTGAAAAAGGACAAAAATGCCAAATGTCAGCTTTTCTCACCAAAAAAGGGCCAGATTTGGATTTTTGGAATAAAGCCTAGAAAAGCACAACTTTGTTTCTCAACACTCAGTGATAAAAAAAAAAAAAAAGAAGTAAGGCTTGAAAACTCTCACCAATTTCATAACTAAGGAGAATAAATGTTGAATTTGGTTCACTGCTGTGCAAGTTACCAGCATGCCCAAAATCAGCTTCTCTCGCTGAGATGATGCCAAAGTTGGATTTTTAACATAGTATTAGTATAACTTAGTTACACACTAAAAACTCCAACTTCCGGTTGAATATTTGACCCTGAAGTTGGCTTATATTGGCCACAATGTTGAGTTATTTTAACCCAGAAGTTGGATCAGCATTCCAAATGTCTGGCTTGAAATAATCCAGAAATTAGTTGGTCCCTTTTTAACCCATCAGTTTGACCCAGGAGTTTTTAGTGTGTATTTACGCAATAATTGATAAATGAATATGTTAATTTCACAGATTAATCTCTTTGCAATAACAAGTTAATTTTGATAGCCCACAAAATTCATCATGCATTTGTTGAAAAGTATTTTTTGTTCATTTTTTACAATGATCTGGCAACCCCTTCAAATGATGCGAACTACATTGGGGTCCTGATCCCCAGTTTGAAAACCATTGTTTTAAAGTATTAAAAATGTCAGTGATGCTGAAATTATTGGGTTAACAAAGACATCGGATGTTCCGCTTTAACCTGTGAAAGGTTTTTTACTCTAAGAAGACCAATGTGGACATAGACATTTCTTCTCTAAGAGATTTTGTCTGTTTCCCTGCTGTGTATAAACAGCAACATGCTATTCAGACATCAGTCATGTGTTGTTCCCTTGATTTCTTAGTTTATTTTCAGCATCCCTTTTCTCAGTTCCATTGTGATCATAATTATTTGGCATAAATATATATTCTTTAACACTTTAGTGGACATTTACGTTCTGCTCAGTACTGCTTCCTCAGAAAGCAAGCCCTTCACTCCTGATATGAATCTCATTTTGGCAGAGAGGTAGCACAGCTTTGCATGATTGGCTGTATTGCTGTCCTCTCACACTCCCACAGACACGCATTTGATTTGTCAGCAGCATCCAAAGTCTTATCCAAACACTGCAAAGAATCTCTGAGTAAATGTTCCCTGTTGGCACAATTCAGCAGCACAGAAACGAGCTATTCTTCTGAAGGATCCTCTAAGAACCTCTCTCATGAAGGGAGATTAGAAGGCACTGCAAAATAAAGAAAATAAAAGAGTTGAAGACAACTTGGCGTGTAAAAACATGTGGACTATGGTACGCTATTACCATATGATAAGAAGGCCGTGGAAAGTTTTCATTCAATCCTTTCTTGTGAGAGGAGAATGAAAGAAAACAGGCAAAACTTAAGTAATTGGCTTCAGAAGTTGCAGCTTTCTTGTCTTCCATTTCTGGGCTGAGAGGCAGAAACCTGCCATGCTTGTCAAATCTTCTTGTCTCTTAGTGTGATGGCCAGAGAGAGCAAGAAATGGCCTCTATCTGTATGAGAACAAGGGGAAATACAGGTTTACTTGAGTGTGGAAGGATGTCTCATTAAAAGAAGGGAAAATTGTCATATTGGCAAACACTGAACCCACATTTTATTTTAGAAAATCACCGCTGCGTTAAACAGTTTTACTCTTTCAAAATAACTAATTACAGCGACATATATTTCTGAAAGTAATTTACTACCTCATAACTGGAGGTGTTTCAAATAACAGTAAATGTGACAAAATTTGCATTTGTGAAAAATGTTCCCTCTGGTAGTGTGTCATGTGGCATGCATGTAACAAGATCTGATTTATGGTATGATGACTGCAGAATCAGTGTTAGTACTGGTTGGAGACAGGAACACAAATGAGTACAATGGCTGAGGAAAGATTACCTGTGGTGTTTTGTTGATGTTTTTCTTCCTCTTTATTTTTCTTCTTTACTCATGAAAGACCTTAATTGTTTAGGCAATCAGATGCAATACTGTAGGTTGTTAAGACAGATAGGTTGTTATTCATTGTTTCTCACCCTCTTTTTGCATAATTACAACATGAAACAACAACTGATTTTGCAGACACAGCTTGTGATAATATATAACACAGGAAAGAGCTTCCAGAAATACATGTTTGGTTGTCTTTTTCTACATTGTGGTGCAAACTATTACAGTTTAAAGAATTGCACAAAAGTGTCTAGTCAGCCTTGGCTTCTCCATTTTTTCTTACAAGGACAAGACTTTTGGGTTATCTTTTAAAATGTTTCATACTGTACCTTTAGAAACTGGCCACTTATAGTTTTTAGGATTTGTTGTTGTTTTGGTTTATTTGCTAAGCTCCTTTACACTGAACTCAACAACTCATGAATCATTTGAGTATAAAAAGGCCCCTATCTGAAAGGACGAATCAGTGTTGTATTTACAGAGACCCACTCAACAATTTTGAATCATATCTTCAGGAAGCAATCTCTCAAAGACACATCATTTACTCCTGTTTCTGTCTGACACAGAAGCAAAATTTCGTACACCTACGACCCCAAATTAGCCAAGGGCAGTCTTGACTGAAAATCAGTGGGAACAGGTCTTATGGAGAGATGAATCTCCCCAGAGCCCAGACCTCAAATTATTGAAGCTTTGTGGGATCATCTTGACAGAGAACAGAACAAAAGGAAGACAACATCTAAAGAAGAGCTTTGAAATGTCCCTCAAGGAGCCTGGAGAACTGTTCCTGAGGACTACTTAAAGAAATTACTTGGAAGCTTGTCTAAGAGGGTTCTGTTTTTGTTGATGCATAACAAATGTTTTCATCTATGTTTGCATATGTTTAGAAAGAAATACTGCATACATTCTTACATTTTCCGGCGAATAATAAAGAAATATGTGGTGTCTTAAGGCTTTTGGACAAAGCTACAGTATCTATCCTGGATTTCTTGGGAAATAACCAGAAATTAACAGCATGTGATGCTTTTGAGTATTGGAAATTCTAAACAGTCAAATTAACATAAACTTCTCAGTATCATGTGTAATTAGTTATGTTTCCATTTATCTATTTATTTATTTATTTTGTGGGCTATTCTTTTTCCCTCATTGTCTCTCTGTGTGTTTGTCCTTACAGACATGTTCCTTCTTCAAACCGTCACACTTACCTGGCAAACAAGTTAAATTCAGACAGTATGCTGTAATCTTAGTAACCATAAGCAGGACTTGCAGTGAAACATCCTCATCTGAATTCACATTTCAGCACTGTTTTAAGGGTACCTTAAAAACAGTGTAATGAGTTATCTCCTGTAGACTGAGTTTTTGCCAAGGACACATATGACTTCAAAATTTTAGTTTCCATTTCCAGAAATACTTGTAATCAACTGAGTCCTGAATTCCAAAACTGATTAGCTGCTGCCACTCAGTGTTTGGCAAGCAGTATCCCCAACTGCTCAACTTTCAGAGCTCAAGCTCAAATTAAATCTATCCTGATTTCATCGTCAGATAAACCATATCCCAATGTTTTACTCCAAATATTCAGAGAAAAGTCTGATTGTATCAAGTTATCCTTGGTAAAATATGCAGGACAAGTGCAAAAGCAGCAATTTTAGCATGTTTCATTAGACAGCAAAAAATCTTTAACCCTGAATAAACCCATTGGGAGGAAATTTAAAGGTATATTCTTCACTTGATAATCAAGGAAACTTCAGGGCTTCTTGTAAATACTTGCTACTCTGAAGAAGATAAACAGAATGTGAGCAGATGCCACAGCTCAACATGACATCCTGACTCCACCATAAACAGTCCACCCTCAACCATGCTCTCTCTCTTTACCTGCACCGGATGAAGCACAAAGCTCAAGGAAAAACTATGTATTAGTTTTGGCAAATGGTTGGAAGAGCTAACACATTTGGGGAAAACCACTAAAAATACAATAAGACTTCTTTGATATACATTCTTAAAACCAAATGAGAATTTAAAATCAAAAACTATCAAATCAAAGCATCTTTTGCACCCAAATTCAATATGAAATCACAAGTGAGCCAATATCATTTTTAATAAAAGCAGATTTAAAGAACTTTGCAGCAGTGGTTTTTGCAGAATACCACCACTAATGCCTGGATTAGGTTAAATATTTTATCAATAGTTTTGTTCTAAAATAAAATACAATGGGGTATATTGCTGACCATCAAAATTATGTTCTTTATTTTTAAAAAGATATTACTATAAATAGATACTTTACATCAAAAGTAAACATGTTTCCTTTCCCCATTATCAGGACATGAAAGCCCTAAATCAACTCCAGACTTTTACAATTACACACAATTTCACATTGTGTAACATTGAAAGAAAAATGCCTCCTCTATTCACTTGCTTATTGTGGTGGATGTTCGACTGGGGAGAAGCTGGAGAAGATAAGACGCAGTCTCAGCTTTCTTTGTTGAACAGATTTGCGTCCCATATGTGTAGGGCAACAAAAGAGACCTCCTGAGAGGCAAGCAGAACATTCAGTGGTGATGCAGGAAACAGATGAGATGTTGAGATCTTAAACATCTGAAGGAATAGGCTAAATTCCATAAAATAGCACGGAAAAAAAGCAGTTAGGAAGTAAACAACTAGAAAATCCTGCAGACTAGGAAATGAGGTGAGAGGTCTGTTGAAGAAGCAAGCAGTAAATCATAATCCAAAAGAGGAAGATGGTGCTTTTCAGTTACTGATTTCCTAATTCACAACTGATGTCATTCTGGGGAAAGATGGGAAAGTGGGTTATTTAGTTGGGAGCAGAGAGAGGAAAAGTAAGTGAGACCTTTATTTGATGAGTACTCGACATACAATGTGACAGAAAGAAAGAGACCTTTAATTAGACAAGATCGACAGTGAGAGGTTATGAAGTCTAATTGGGTAAATTTGGAAAAAGAACAGTTTTGAAAGTGAGATCACTCAACTGAATGAGTCTTCATTAGAGCTGAGAGAAACCAGGAAGGTGAAAGATGGAGGATATGTATTTTATTTCTTTTTCTTCCCACTGGAAGGGCAACATTTTAGATAATAGCTCATTGGTCTGTTTCATTAGCAGGTGATTTTAATTTTTGTGATACTTAAGGCTATCATTTTATGCCCCCCAAAAATAAGGCTCAGTGACCTTGTAAAGTCACAGTCTCATTGGGTATGGGCAGGTATTTTCCTGCCTGTTAATGTTTGGTAATTTCCTCTGTGATGTCAGAAGAAGCCAAATGTTAGAGATGTGCACTTAAGGGAAATGTCAATACAAATTGGACAATTTGGCATCAAATATTGTCCTCCAAATGTCTTACTACAAAGGCTGCCCTTTTTTGGTCCCTTTACCTGGGAAAAAAGGCTCTAACTGAGAGGGTTTATCTTTGAAAAGCTCACCTTTTTGTAAAACAAATTCTGAAGAAGATAAAAATCATAAACTGCAGAAAGTACGCATATCATTATGAAAATCATTTATATACATATATATATATATATATATATATATATATATATATATATATATATATATATATATATATATATATATATATAAACTACTCACAATATTTGGGTTTTTGTATGATGTGAGAATGAACCTAAAATCCAAATTGTTTGATATGGAGGAATTACCACATCATAGTTCCAGTTAAATGTCCAACATTCATGATATAATGTCAAAAAGGTGTCAACATTTTACATTTTCCTTAAATTATAATCGAAAGTTGAATATCCCTAACTTTTTGTGAGTAGTGTATATATATTAGGGATGTGCACAACGAATTGATTAATCAATTAGTCGAAAAGGGGCAAAAGTCAAAGTTTGTTCTTAAAAGTTGTTTGTTATGAATTATATTTCATTGAGCAGACACGTGCTGCTGTATACGGCGCTGATCAAATGACAGCATGGCCCCTTTAAGAAGGAGTGATGATGTGAAGCACTTTGTCCAATCAGCTGGCCTGCTGCGCTGTGAATGCCCGCTAGCATAGACATTGTATACGAAGACCCCCCCATGGACTGGTGCCGCCTATTGGAGCCGACGTCTCAGCGGGGCCGCCATCTTGGATGGGTCGCCCATGTGTTCCCTGTGCATTCTTTGTATTGAAGGAGATGCATTTCCACCTATATTTATCATATCTCCCTCAATTTTTACCTAATTTTCACACGGTTTGGTTTATTACAAACATTACGATTATATAAAAACTATATATCTATATATATATATATACATGCACACAATATAAACACATATGCTATTCAGTCTTGTGATGGGTAATCCCACATATCTGCTGTCAATACATTTTGCAAGTGAGGGGGCACAAAGCATTTTTAATAAAGAGGACATCAAACCAGTTTCCTTCTTGTTAGCAGCAGATAACTTCTTCATTTATCCTTTGTTTGTACAGCAATATGGTTAGAAGTTGCTGTGTTGTGAACTGCGATAACCATTCTCAAGACCACAGATGCGATCATATAAACCCAGGAATAAATTGTTACCAGTTTTTACACATCAAAGAAATACAGACACCATAGATGCGGCAGAGATGTGATATGGCCATGGATTGCAGCTGTAGCCAAACATAATCTTCAATCGGAATATCTCCCCACATATAATGAAAATAAGAAGAGACCTCCTGGGAGGTCTGTCACTCATATGGTAAAATGGCGAGGCCACCAAATCCATAGAAATGGGATACTGTCAAAGTTACAAACTATACTCGAAAATCAATCCTTGAATTGCAACTAGTCCTGTAATGATGAAGGAGCCCCTAAATTTTTTTCACTTGTAAAACTTTCCAATGAAGTCAAATTTATTTTGAAAATGTTCACCAAAACATTATTTGTAAAGTTAAACAGATTCGAACCACTTTAGAGTTCAAAATAGGTTCAACCAATCATCTGTGAATGAGACATTTAAATATTTCCCCATTGTAATTTGAAAGCAAAAGCTTTATTTAACTTTTTTGCTGAATATCATTATTTTTCTGCTGTAAAGGAGCAACCCGAACGCATTGGAGGTGGCAAATTTGGAAATACCACCACTGCTGCAAACCTTTTAGTTTGTATTCTTGACATAATTCCTCAAAGGGCCTCAATATATCGCTCACATAGATCTCCAGATCAACACAATTCTGAGTCAATATGTAAGCTACTACTTATTTCTCTGTGTGCGTGTACAGAGCTGACTCATCCTGCCATGATCCCACTGTGCTCCCAGGGCTCCATTCAATATTTCGAATGAGGATGTTCCACTCAGTCATTTTACAACCACAGATTGCCCACAGTCAAAGCTAAATGTTTGATAAACACATAGATAGATGACTAAATAAAACTGCAAAATGGAAGTTTAACAAAAACAACAAAAAATGAACAAATACAATTTTTAGATGATAAATATATATATTTTTAAAACTGTAAATGCTCAGCTTTTCTGTTTATATTTTACTTTCATGGTCCCAAATGCCCTCTTCTTTAGAGGGGCTGACTCTGTTGAAGGAGGACACAGACATGCTTGTTTGCTGACATGAAAGCAGAAAATGATCCACACAAATGTGTATTTACACACACTTGTATATCACCCCAACATATATACCAGTCATCTCTCTTTCTCTCTCTGGCTATAATTTATTCCCAAAACATGTTTCCACTGCATTGAATAAGTCTACAGCCAATTAATAAAATCAGGCAGAAAACGGCTGCAGTAAAACCACATCCACTGCAAAGTCCTTGGAACTAGTCGTAAACCACTGACTGCAGCACCAGAAATAAATTTCTGATCATAAGACCGAGAGTAAACAGCTGACTACACAACTGGAAACAAACAAGCAGCAATGAGACCAGAAATAAATGACCGACCCATGGAACTGGAACTAAACTGGTGATCACAGGAGGGTAGATAGATGACCAATTATCAAGCAGTGAACAGGCAAAGCTTCAAGGGGTTGACATTCGTGAGCAATGTGCTTACCAACACCCCCCCACCCACCCCCACCCACCCTCCCCCCACCCCCCGACAAGCCGGTGCCCTTTCAGCTGCCTCTTAAAAGACTTGTTCTCTGAGAATTTCCTGTCCACACTGATTGTTCCGGAGGAGATGGATCAGTTCCTCTTCCATTCTGTCACTTTAAGGATGAGGGTCAGCTGTACATGAGGATTACAGTCATCTGGTGATCACAGTACAGTAGGGATGCGTAAGAAGGGAGATGATGGATCAATTAAATTTTAATCTGCCACTCTGAGGTGGGAATACTCACAAATTTTTATTCAATATTTAAGCAACATCTGGATGGCAATAAGTATCATTTGTTCTTTCTTAGTGTGTAACATTGATGCCTACTGAAAAAAAAGATGCCAGGCAATAGACATTGGACTAAAATATTGAAAAATTGAGGTATCCACATCCCTGGAGATATTTCAGCCAGCCCAAAACAGAAGTGCTTATTGTCAAACGTTTAGACTTGAGGTTTAACAGCCACTCTCGAGGTAGTCATTAAATTAGAAATAAAATCAACAGTGTTGTGTATTAGTCATGAAAGTAGTAAGCACTCACAAATTAATTCAACGAAAAAAGCCCCTGGTGAAATAATGGGTTACCGTAACCAAATAACGTTAAGCCTCACACAGAGAAAATATGGCGTTAGGGTAATGAGCCAATCAATTACTTGGATCTGCTGAAGATGACAGTTGGCTCTCCCTGCTCAGCAGAACCAAGCCTCTGCATGAAAATGCCACTGGGTCTTTCTGTTTTGCTCGTGAGTCCACCATCACCTAAACCAAAATACCTTAAGAGAAGACGACACAAAACGAAGATGAACTAACATCTCCTTCCACGAAGAAAGTGAACCTCAGCCAATTATTCCATCACCTAAAGGCCTCTGTAAAAGGTTGACAGATTCTATGAGGCAGGTGATTAGTTTTAAGTGTCAGATGATTGGGCTGCGAACTCTGCACTTAAGGAACTATTACAAGCACTAATGGAAGGAAAGCTAATATTCCCTCGCAAAACTCCCTAACAAGCTTTCTCTCACTTTTTTAGTTAAACATAATGAAACACTTCAAATGTTGGAACAGCTTTCTCTGTCAAATACCTAGAAACCCCCTTTTTTGCATCGCAGTTGATGCACCAGGCTTAACAGTTAATGGAATAACTGCTGTATTTATATTGCCACAAAAGCTGGATATTGTTAAACCATATCTACATTAAATTCTGATGCCATGAACTGCTAACAAAGAAATATTCAGCTAATTAGAGTTAATATTTAATTACAAACCACGGCCTGTAAAAATATAATAGGCCAATGCTATCTTCCAACAGCAGCCTGTAATGCCCTCAGGCATTACTGTGTTCTACACATGGCTTTTGGTTAACATTTCATTTGCTGTGAGATTTCTCACATTTTTCAAGTGAGTTTGGATGTTTCATATTGTGACCTATTTGTGTGTGTATATATGTTTATAAAACAGCAATGTGCAATCCTGATTTTGACTCTTTTAGTGTATCATTCATCACCATCATCATGCATTCTTCTTCACAACAGACACATTTATTTTATTCCCTCTTTCTACCCATGCTTTTTTGAAAAGCCTATTTTGGCCCTTTTGTGTCTTTGTTTTTCTGTTGTTCTTGTTTCACACCAGCTCCCGTTACACACTTCTCCCAATCCATCTTCTGTTCATTTAAGCTTACCTTCTATTCCAGTCTCTACCTGGTTTGAACTGGGTGACATCAGTCTTAAAAATGTTCTTCCTGTAATTGCACTTGACAAACAACCTGCTGGCCCAAGTAACTGTTTATTGACTTGTCTCTCTACAGACCGCTGCAGCACCTCATGGTGCAGCGCCACTGTAGTTGTTAGAGACGCATATAAGGCGCTGGCTTGCACCCATCCCCACCCAGGTGCCACAATGTGTAAATGCAATGATCGATTTCAAATTTCTTGCGAGCTGCAGGGAATGCCGACGGTTACACAGACGGTTCCATAACAAGAAAATCTGAGCTTCTATCCCTTCAGCATTTTCCTTCAGCTCTATTGGGTAATGTTTCTTCTCACTTTGCTCTCATATTCTGTGTCCCTCTGGCAGAAACAGCTAAGAAAAGTGGCTAATAATAAGCTGAAGAAAGCGGGTGTTTGGAAGCTTCTACAGCATGTGCTCTGGTATGCTTGCCTGCTCTAGTTTCGTCCACTTGCATAAGGAAAGTTATTGATATGCTCATTAATATTTTTGGATAGTTTGCAAGAACTCACATTTAGAAAGAAAAAAAAATCAGACCCAAATGAAACACCATGAATTTCAAAACTGTATTTTGATGTCTTTAACAGATCTGACTGGAGTTTTAACAGTATTTAAATATATATTTATACTGTATACACATAATTATTAAGTTGGATGTGTAGAAAACCTCTTTCTGCACAGATTAGATTACCAGTGATAATGAGGGAAATTTAGATGTAGTTTAGACATCCAGAAACATCTAGGTATATGGTGAACACATCTTATTCAGAGGAAAACTGCGTTAATTCCGTTTGGACTCGAAGTGGTGGCTTATTAGATTACTGCATAAATGTCATGTTTATCAGGTTTAGAGATGTAAATGGAAGAATTAAATGGATCTTTTAAAACTACAAAGACTTAGTGAGCAAGTCCTGCCTGGCAGGCAGAGAGCTTGTGCAGAGTTTGGAACAAAATTTGTGGCTGACTGAAATCCAATACTGATTGCTACTGGCCCACATGCCTTTGAGTGTGTGGGTGGTTTACATTAAGCTAAGTGAATATTTGGTACAACAGTCTGCCCAGACAGTATTTGGACAATGAAATACTGTTTGAGTTTTCAGCTCTATTCTCTTTCTAATTTAAATTTTCAAACAGATGATGTTAAAGAGGTTAGTTGGTTTTCATTTTAGAGTACATTCACATTCAAATTAATATTCAATGAAGCACTGGTTCTTTTCTTTTTATTTCAGTGTTGGAGCCATTATGTGAACGCGGTGCCTGGAGACATAAGTGGCTCTCCATAAACAAGGGGCTTGTTGTGAGCTGAGGCCGGCAGCACTGAAGCACTGATCACCTGTTCAGTCCAATAGCCAACTCCTCTCCTCCATGCCCTGCCAAGCTACACCACAACCAGCTGGTGGCAATCTTCAATTACAACACCTGAACTGCATTAACTTGTCAGCCCCGACCCTGAAAACCAGCAGGTGTGTGAGGGAGAATTGCAGAGGCTCTCTGGGAAATGTGGATTAGAACTGGCTTACGTCAAAGGAAAAAGGAGGTGTTTTGATAAATTTTGGAGGTGTAGAGTCTTGCACACTGTATGTGCAAATGTGAGATTACAGTAGTCTAAAGAAATGGAGCTCTTATAGAAAAAGCAATACAAAAAGAATGGAGCCTTCTAGCTTAGAATGATGTATGTGTGGAACATACTGCTAATACTGATGATGTTTTAATGTGCCAATAAAATTATAAACCATTACAATTTGCTGCCTCTGGCGCAATAATAATGCAAATTTGGATATAATACAAAACCCCATTGATGTAATAGATGTTTCCCGCTACTGATGTGGTAAATTTCAACCTAAAAATGGAACATTAATAGATATTATTGCCTAAAGAAATGCATATTTTAACACTTCAAAGCACTGCTTTATATTTATATAGAAATATAATTGGGAGTTATTTGTTCAGTTTAGTTCTTTGCATGGGGGACTGTTTTTTGAGGAAGAAAATCTTTAGGTGGGCATACATCCTCACACAATTATTGGCCACTTAAGTTCAGCTTGCTGTTGCTTGGGTGGTTCCCCTTTACTCCTCAGAACTGCTTTAACCTAAAATAATTCTTCAGTGAAGTGTCAGAGATTTTGGTCCATACTGATGCAGCAAACAGTTGCTGCAAATTTGATGGGTACACATTCATGATTTGAACCTCTTGTTACATCACAAAGGTGCTCTGTTGGATTGAGTTGGGTAACCATGGAGGCTGTTGGAGTGCAATGAACTCATTGTAATGTTCAGAAACCAGTCTTTGAGTTTGTGATATGGTACTGGGACAGTGTGGGGTCCTGTCACTATGCCTCGGATAGATCATGCGCCCTGGCTACTTGGCCACAAGGATGTCCTTTTGGCTGACTGGTTAGCAAGCATGACTCTCACCTGGGAGTCTGGGGATCAAATCCCACCCGGGCCCTCCGTTGCGTGTCTTGCCACAATCTGGCGTTGTCGGCAGGATCCATGTGCTATGTTGGTAAACAGTCCATGGACCCAAAATTGGTGGCAGTCTGCATGGAGCACAAGGACATGCTTGTGGAAAGAGGGGGAGAGATGTGACAGTGACCAGTGTGACAGTGACAGCACACATGACTTTCACCTGGGAGTCTGGGGATCAAATCCTGCCTGGGCCCTCTGTCGTGTACCTTGCCACAGTACATTACCCTGCCTATAAGTAGCCATCGGAGGATGGGTACAGTGTGACCATAAAGTAATGGACCTGTTCTGGTAGGCTCTAGCCTTTAAACAATGCTATGTTTGTAATAACTGTGCCAAGAAAATGTCTTCCACACCATTATGCTGCTGTCACCAGCCTGAGCTTAAACAAGCCAGGG
Organism: Atherinomorus stipes; assembly: GCA_023101725.1. NCBI lineage: Eukaryota > Metazoa > Chordata > Actinopteri > Atheriniformes > Atherinidae > Atherinomorus > Atherinomorus stipes. The sequence continues at coordinate 19,232 of JALJCO010002623.1, forward strand.
TGGATCCATGCTTTCATGCAGTTAATGCCAAATTCCAACCCTATCATTTGAATATTGCATCTAAAAATACAGACTCATCAGAACAGGCAACAGTTTTTTTACGCTTCTTTAGTCAAATTTTGTTCAGACTGTGTGAATTTTAGTCTTTTTTACCTGCTATTAGCTGTCAGAAGTAGCACTTGGTATGGTCTTATGCTACTATGGCTCATCTTCGTCAAGACTTGATACGTGTGTGTGTACAGAGATAGTATTCTCCAAACCTTGGTTGTAACCATTGGTTGGTGGAGTTACTGTTGCCTTCCTATTGTCTCAAACCAGTCTGCCCATTCTCCCCTGACCTCTGACATCAACAGGACATTCTGGTTCACACAGCAACCACTGGGTATTTTCTCTTTCTTGGACCATTCTCTGTAAACCCTGGAGGTGGTTATAAGTGAAAATCCCAGTGGATCAGCAGCGTCTGAAATATGTAGATCAGCCCATTTGGCTCCAATAACCATGTCACATCAGTTGTCACATAAATCCCATTTCTTCCACTCTGATGATTTGAACTTGAGCAACTTGTCTTGGCTATGCATGCCTAAATGATAAAAGAAGGAGGGGGGGGGGGGGGGGTCACTTTTGAGTTTGTTTTCTACACTAATATTTTGTTTGACCTCCTTTCACTTTGATTACAGCCCATATTTGCAGTGGCATCATTTCAAGAAGCTTGCATCACTAAGCAATGTCATTTATTTCCGTTCAGAGTTGCATTTATGCCAAGATCTTGTAGTGATGATGGGAGAATCAGACTGAAGTGCTTCTTTTACATTCTTCTCCAGCACATTTCAGGGATTCTCAGTGGGGCCAAGCTCTGGACTCACACAATCCATGTGTGAAAATGATATCTCATGCTCCCTGAATCACTCTTTCACAATTCTAGCCCGATGAGTCCTGGTATTGTCATCTTGGAATATGCCCTCGCCACCAGGGAAGAAAAAGTTCACTGAGGAACATCCGGGTCATTCAGGTAGTCAGCTAATTCTTTGGTACATAACATTGCTGAACCTAATCCTGACCAGCTGCAGCAGCCCCAGATCATAGACTGCCCCCACAGATTTGTATGGTGGGCAAGAGGCATGATGGATATATCACTTCATCCTCCTCTTTTCTTACCCTGATGCTCCCATCAGTCAGGAACAAGGTAAATCTGAGTTCATCCGACCACACAACCTTCTTCCACTGCTCCTTAGTCCACTCTTTGTGTTCCCTATGTTTTTTTATGGCTACAGAGCTGTGTAGACCCAATCCCTTGACTTTCCTTTGCATTGTGTGTGTGGAAAATGTTCTTACTTCTGCTATCAAACATGGCTGTGAGCTCTATGATGTTTTGTGATTGTGATTTCATCAATCGTTAAAAATGATTTCCAACCACCATTTAAGAGTCAACCACATTTCTTTCTCAAAAATGATGGTTCCCCACTATCTTTCCAGTTGTTAATAATACCGTAGACACTTTAAACCCTATTTTAGTAGTTTTAGCAATCTCCTTAGATTTCTTTTTTTTTTTTTTTTTTTTTGCTTGATGCCAATTTGAACCTTTCGAAACACACCAACATCTTTTCCACAACCACATGATATGGTTGTTTAAAAAATGAGAAGCTACTCACTGCATCAGTTGGGGTTAAATTACTTGTTCCAGCTGAAACACGATCATCCAGGCAGGAAATATCCAATCCATCCAGAAGGCTCTCACCTATTTGCTTAGTTAAATGCAGTTGGTGAATCCAGATGGGGGTCAGGCTTGTTACAGAAGGGAAAACATGAAGGACACCAGCACTCAAAGACCAAGACTGAGAATCCCTGTAAAGTGTTGAAAAGATGTGCTTATGTGAAGACACACAACATAACTTTTAGACCTTAAAAATATGCGTTTCTCTTCTAATATTTGTACATCAAGAGGAGCCTTATACCCATAAGGCCTGGCACAATACAGCAGTCAGATCCCCATTCTGCTGCTATGATGCTGGACAGGACATGTAGAAAAAAAAAAGCGTTTCTGACTTGTTTTGATGGCACAGCAACATCCATGATGCACATTTTTGAGCCGTCACTGCCCAGAGGCATCCTGGGGTTCAGAAACAGCAGTACGAAGGTTTCTCACCCGAGACGTGACTGTGACGTTGCAGCCAATTATTGGTTGTGCACCGCGTGTGCACTGACTAGCAAACAGAAGTTAACCAGATAAGAACACTGCGGGTGTTTTGAACGGATTTGGTAAAGAAATGCATGGAAACATTACCGGAGGAAGAGAGGAAAAGAAAGAGAGGAAGGGACAGAACAAGAGTCAAGATAAGACTGTCTTTTACTGGCTGGAGTGAATCACAGTACAGGTATGATACAAGATGGATGCTAGTTTAGCCGCTGATAAGGGGCGCATCACTGAGAAAACTCCTAAAAGTTTCGTTGTGTGTCTTTAATACAGATTCCTAATTAAAGTAAACCATGAAACCCTGCCAATCTTGTGGTTGTTCATTATAAAACAAACTATTACAGAAAACCTCATTCAGTCTAATTCAGTGCTGCGACATTATAGCTGTCTTCAATCTTGTTGGCTGTGTGCCTCAATATTTGACTTCATTTTGAAACAAGCTCAGCCACCAGTTCTATTTAGACAAATTTGCTTAAGTGTGGGTTTTGAATTGGGCATTCATTTTCTGATATTTTCACAGCTACAGAGGCAACTAAATATTTGTAGAGTAGATTTGAATAGAAGTAAATCTGTCTTCTGTGTGGTGTAGATTAAGTTTATCTATAGCTCCAGCTGGTTAATGTCCTCAAAAGACAACACTTAGGAAAAGATGTGTGAAAAATTGTGTCTTGAAGATGTATAGCTTGTAGTTTATAGTTTATGGAAATGTTTAAAAGTCTGTATACTTTAAATTATCCATTCAATAGTTTGATCTGACAATTGTAGAAACAGTTGCATGATTTCAGAGGGCCAGTCAGTACAAAAGGAATAAATGTTTATAATTCATCAAGATGTGGGCTACTGATCATTTGTGCTAATACAACTGATGAAAAATTAAAGAGACAAGATTTAGAGAGAATAGAATTCAGGGGAAAAGGGGTTCAATCCCAAACTTTAAATTTTACAATAAATTATTGTGATTTTTAAACTTATGGTCTGCTATTTCTCTTCTTTTTTTTTTCCTTCTAGCATTTCCAATTGCTTACAGCTCCCTCAGTTTCTCCCTCACCGATCAGGCTTTTGACCTCTCTGTCGGTCTTGCGGTTACACTGCCAGCTCTTTTGTTTGTGTTGTCTGACCTTGGTTACAGTTCTGACACAAGCTTCTTGAACTGACAAGTTTTGTTGTTAGTTTTTCTTTTTTTCTTTTTTTCCCGTATCTTTTCCAGACGTTTACACTCATTGGTTTGTACATCTTTGAGTTTTTGTCTTTTTGAACAAATCAGAAAATGGCTAACTAAAAGTGCCCCTTAAGCATTTGGAACACAGTATGTGTGGGAGAGAGGAGCAGAGCATGCAGGTGACCGTGTCACTACCCGAAGCAAGTCAGCGTAAATGGTGCAGTAAAACATCATAAAATGGCACAAGCATGACTCACATCCACTCAACCTAAACCCACACAAGCAGGTTGATGGAGGGCTGCAGATGCATACATATAGGGAATTTTTGCAATTTTATCATAAGCTAAATGGGAAAAGTAACAGGACTTTGACAGGGCAGACTAATTCCTTCATTATTTAAGTGTTTACACACCTAATGTCTGTACTTTTGTAATATGAAAAGTTGATTTTAGAGCAGGAGTCTGCAATCTGCAGCTCTGGAGCCACAAGTGGCTCTTCAGACCTTCCACATTGGCTCAATAACATTAACTAGAATTGATCAAAACCAACACATGTTTTTGAATATAGAAACAAAAGCAGCTTTTAGCAGATTTTTTTCATGGAATATATGCATTGAATTAAACAATGCAATAACATTAAAAGTAACTGATATATTATTATTATTTTTAATCGGTTTTCTTGTCATTAGCTTGAAAAATAATGGCTTTTTTTTTTTTTTTTACATAATTTTCCACAAGCATTTACATGATATATAAACAAATGAATCTGTCCTCTTTTTGCAAAAGTTTTATTCTATTTCAAAACCTGAAAACTGAAATTAAATTGTGGCTTTTCAGAAATAACAGCTAATTTCCTATAGCAGATTTTTATAAATAAAAAAAAAAAGAAAATCTAGGTTGTCTTTTTCAAAAGTTATTGTGACATTTGTGGTTCTAGACAAGTTTTATTTTGCAGGGTTGAGGGCAAAAATGTCTCCTTGTATTGTAAAGGCTACAGACCCCTGTTTGAGAGTATTGCTAAACTGTTTGCTCATCCTGCTTGACTCCTTGAATATGGTTGAATAGTCATACAATGACCACATATGTCTTTTTATGAACACTTTTCCTTGACCTTGATGCAAAACATAAGGTAAAAGAAAAGTATGAACTGTGTGGAGTTCGAGAAAGCCAGCTACACTACAGCATGAAATTACTAGACTAGAAGCAAGGATCTGCAGGATAGTTTGCAACATACAGAGCACCATTTTCCTGTCATTAACTCTTCTACACATGTATATATATGCAGTTATCATTTTGCAGCATAACCTCAGCTTGCCACCGCTTTTCACTGACCTTAAACTGCATATAAACCAAACAACACTGTGTATAGTTATTCTTGGGGTCTCTTGGGTTAATTTTTGTCAGTATTGTAGAACTACAAGTGTGTTTTCCAAATGGTCAGTTTTGTTCACATGTTTGTGTTTCAATACTTTATTTATATAACTGAAAGTTAACGTTTAATCTAGTTTTTTCCAGAGCTGTGTGTTTTGCAATTGAAAATCTGCATGGTGCCCTTATTTAGGAAGTTGCCAGATGTTGTTTACACTGACTTCCTTGTCTGACTGCTTGTGTGGTCTGATCTGAACTGCTAAAATTTACGCGGTGTTGGTGCGTGCTCCATCAAAAATAGAGCTTGCATGCATTATTTAGCGTAGCGACATAGCAAAGACGGACTGATGATTGGGCTGCAACATGCTCAATGTAAGTCAAATCATTGACTAAAATGGCCGTGTTTAGGTGCGGATGACGTGGCATGCACGGGATGCAGCGCTAGCAGAACGGTGTAAAGCCAGGGTGAGTAATGCACCAGTTTCTACAAAAGTGAGCAATATCAGAAAATCTCATTCTATAGTAATACCTTATCAACAAATAACTACTCCAGAAAGAAGTCTAATTGAACGGTAAGAGAAATCTGATTGCTAACCATAAGACTTCTGCAAGAGCCCACCTACTGTATGGCTGCCAGTTTTTACTGTCTTCGGTCATGTCAAATTTTCTCCAAATGTAAAACCTGTTGACAACAGGTAGCAAATGATGGAGCCCATGCTTTTACTCTATATCTTATAATTCTATTATAATAATGTATTATATTTCAAAATGAGGAATTCCATTGTGTTGGTGGAATCATTTGATTTCTTTTAAAACTAAAGTTTAAGTAGTTCCTATGCTGAAAAAAAATAATAAAAGGAATTACACTAAAAAAAATGTCCTTGGCATTTAGATAATTAGACCGGCTCTAATCATGACTGCTGCTTTGATGCTTATAGGTCATTTCACTCTGTTGGGAGTCCTCCAAAGCAAAAATGAAAAAAAAAAAAAAAAAAATCACAAAATAAAAGGAGATGACTATTTGACTCCTGCATTTGTCTCTCAAGAACTCATAAGCCAATGGGGACACACCTTTGAAAAACTGTCAGAACTTCAAACAAAAAATCAAGAAGCACGACTAATAAAAGAAAAAGGTTTCTGACAGTGAGGTCAAAAAATTTGAACAGCAAAAGCAGCAGAGGGACCTGTAAACAAATTGACATATAAGTATAACTGAAGTTTTAAGATTTACTTTTGAGATTACTTTTTCCTTTTTACTTCAGTGAGTTTCATATTTGCTTTTTGTACTATGTTGACACAAATCTGGTTTCATAAAGTGTGAGCTCAGGTGGGAAGTATTAGAGTGGTAAATGATTGATGCACAGCTTCAAAGACTGACACAACGCTCGCTTCCAGTGGCCACTCATGTACATGCAGTAATTTTGTCTATATTTTAGTCCCGTATGTGTGAGGGCAGCTGATGGTCAAGGTTGAATTAATGATGATGTGTTACATGAAATATAACAGGAGTGCTTCTCTGGAACACTTATCACTCAAAACAAACTGTCATGTAATACCAGCTTCAGTTTACTTCAATATAAATGCAGAAGTAACCTACCTGCTTAATGTTAAAAATTCTGTGCAGACACACAAAATGATGACATTGACCATGTTTAACACTTTTGAAATGGCAATTCAATCAAACAGTGTTTAAGTTTTTAGTCATACATTTGCAGAAACACCACTTTTTTCTTTGTGATCATATTTCTCATCTAAGGATGGACATCTTTTCTTTACCTGTGAAATAACTTTGACAATGTATGAAACCTTGATTTGCTTGTTTGAGCAAAAAGACTTGTTCAAAACTCATCAGAAGTAACCATGCAGTGGTTAATCTGTCATATCAATGCAATAAAATACATTTTGTAAGTCATTCATGGGTATAACAACCACACTCCCACTCTTTCAGAGGCATAGGTCCCAGGTGCATGGTTTATTATACACAAAGAACATGTAGCTTAAAGAAACATTGCTATTTGAAAGTGTTTAATTGGAGACTGCATTTCAAGGCAGCCAAACCAGCCGCTGGTTTTATTCTAATTGCCAGCAGCAAACGCACTTAATGAAGCGAGTGGTGAAGAGTGAGGGTAAAAGAGTGAGAGTGACCAGGTTTCCAAGGCAACAGCAGCAGTAGCTGAGTAGTGGTTTCATCTTCAGGAAAAGGCTAAAGGAAAGCAGTGTCTCCCTTCAGTACTTCCCCCTCCTCTATACTGAATTTCTATACAGCAATATATTTGCAAAAGTCTTACAGTGTTGAAAATGTACGTTAACCTGTAGAGAAAGGCCTGTACAATCCACCAGAGGAGCATTTTTTTTTCCTCCAAAGCCCAGACTTATAGGCCACTTCTGAAGTAGACTAGTGGCCCAGCTTAAAAGAAACTCTGCAGGGACAGAGCTTTGAAATCTTGCTTTCTTAAGGTTTGAACAAAGACACATGCTAGTTATTTCTTTTTTTTTTTATTTTCATGGTTATCTTACTGATATATATTTCTCATGGGCGTTGCAACTGTGGGGAATGTGGGTGTTGTAACACTCCCACTTTTGCTGAAACACTGAACTCCCCCTGCCCCAACTCCCCTTTTTGTGGGATTAAACAAAACTAGGAAACCAGTTCAGTGTAGGAGCACTGCACATGCATAACAGACAGTTTCATGAAACTGCATCTCAGGGTCGAGATCTGCTGACAGGATACAGAAAAACCTTCTTTACTTACAGAGTTACCAGTGATAAGTCCCATCCTAATGGGGTTGGGGGCATCACAACTATATTGGAAGAGTGTAGAATTTAAATGCACTGCCTTCACAAAAGGCTATGATGTTGATTTCACAGCAAAAATAGATAATATTGGACTGCATTCGTCACATTTGACAAACTTCACTGACTTTTTTTCTGTCAACTACTGTATAACAAAACTGACATAACAAATTAAAAATAAATTTCAAAACAACTGCACTTAATCAAACTATGCAAACTAATCAAATTTTTCAGACCTATAAGATCAAACATGCATGGTTATGCATCTGCAGTACCTCACCCTTTAACTCTGATTAAAGTAAAAAAAAAAAAAAAAAGCTTGTTACAGTGTGTCGGCCACATGATGTAAAGCACGTGTGCACCACAAATGGAGAATTTGTATGTGTATCACAACAAAGCTGTTCATTGACTTTCACTTGGCACTGTTTTCATGTTGATGACAGTAATTTCAACCCATTAAAAGCTGCCACCACTATAATGTGGTGTTAAAAAGGTTCTACTCATTTGTCATGTTCCTTCAAAATCATTTTAGATTGCTCAGTGTGCATCAGTTATTGAACAAATCCAAGCTGCTTAGGTAAGTGACACTAATTGTACAAGCTGAAGCCCCCTAAAGTGTAAGAAAAACCATTACATGAAACAACACGTCATAAGGCAAAATACAATTTATGTCCATTGTGTTGTCCTGCATGATGCTGCCAAATTTGATTGTGTAATGATTTTAGCTTATGCATAAGATATAATTTTCATTTAAAGCAACCCTTACCGATGTTGCATTCTTACACTATTTTTCTAATAGGGTAAAATGCTATGAATGAGGTAATGGAACTCTGAAATACAAGACAGACCCTCCACTGATCAAAAAAGAATATTATTCCAATCACTAAATATTCAATGAAAACTCCAACCAATCCTTGAAGTGGGGTGCACCTCTAGGATTGTCCAACGGACCTGCCTGTCAGACCTTTGCTTCTGCATTGGGAGGCAGAGGGAATGAGGGGGTGTGTCTTAGGAGTGAGGCGGGACTGTTTATATTCAAATAATCTTGCTGCGCTTTCTGAAATACAAGATTGGTAAGAGTTGCTTTAAGAATTATTTTTCTTTGGTCAAAAGCGGAAGCATATGAGGACAGATCCCTTTACCAAATGAATATTCATAACTGATTTTAACTTTACCCATTTAACGTTACTCCTGGATTAATACCTGAAAATGTTATACATATGTACATATGATATATATATATATATATATATATATATATATATATATATATATATATATATATATATATATATATATATATATACACACACAGTATATAGCCTAAAGTTTAGATTGTGTCTAAACTTTAGGCACGTACTGTATATCTTTGAATGAGGGGCCATTTGTTAATTACTATATAATGAAGATAGGATTTAAATTACAAAACATAACATGCTAGGTATCTGCATAAACCTGAAAAAGCCCTGACACGAAAGCCCGTAATCACATTTACACAACAGTTGCTCCATTTGTATTGTTCATTGGAAGCTGTATTCGCCAAGTTTTGGTATCTTATGTTACTTGTTTCTTCTTCCTTTCAGTAAATTGTTAAATGTTGAGAAAATTAAGTTGAACCAGATATCAGATTTTTTTCTTTTTTTTGTTGCATTTTTTTGTGCCACCAACTAAAATTGAAAGAGATCTCAGCTATCTCCAGAGGCTGAAATCATTGTTCTGTAGCATTTTGTCACAAACACGCCTTAATAGCTTTTTTTCACATACAAAAGGCAAGAACAAGCTGCATAGAAGAGTAATTGCTTTACTATAGTTTCGTTTAAAGAGAAGAAGGGAGCGAAAAAAAAAAACACTGTTGGTTGTTATGATTTCTGAATATGGCCAGTGTGAACAGAAGTGACTGGTCGGCAGGCGTGTAGTTCTGCTCTCAGCATGTGTAGTGCATCATTGTTTAGTCATAGGCGACATTTATCAATATTGTTCTCTGTGATAATATAGCCCATTTTCATGCCGTTACTTCCATTACATAAAAATGACACTTGTTTTCATGAAAATATTGCAATTCAATTATATATTTGGATTAGCTCAGTTTCATATGTTTGCCCTTTTTGTTGTCAATAATGTTCCTACAATTTGTTACCCTTTGCAAATATATTTGAGCCACTAGATCAGTTGTAACGTGTATCAAATATCCAGTAACACAAAACCATAAAATATGAAATAAATGTCCTCCTGGTGGTTTATACTGTAAGAAATTCAAATAATTTACAGGGGCAGAAAGCTTACAGGAATCAATATTTATAGTTAACGTCCACAGAAAAGCCATTGACTGTATACAGTAATGAATTACAGTGACCGAAGCAAACAACCAACAAATTATTAAAGCTTATGTTAAAATTATTCTACATTGTTAAATTAATTGTCTCCAACTTGGCAGCACTGCACTTTTTTACATGTGGATGTTACAGCAACACAGCTTGGAATATTTAAAGGTAGAGTCTGGAGTCCCCCCCCCCCCCCCCCGTAAACAACAGTATCCAAACTGAGCGCCCCTCCCTCTCAGGCTAATGGCCGCTTATTCAGCTTCAAGCCTGTCCTTCAGAGCTCAGAAACGGGTAAAAGCCAAACCGGTATTAACCTTTCCATCATGCACTACCTAAAGCTCTTACCTTTTCTTCGGTGCATCCGCCGTTTTTCTTTCTTTTTTTTTTTTTTTTTTCTTCAAGAGTTTGAGTGACTGTCATCTGCTCCAATCATGAGCTTCTCCCCACACAGCGTCATGCCCTTAGCTCTGTCACTGGCTGGCGATATAAACAGAAATCTCCTTCCAGAAACGTCCTGACCAGACCGTAGCAAAGCGAAAGAGTGAATTACAGACAGGGGTAGAGGGAGTTGCATTCAAACTCACCACTGCACGCGAGTAGAGGCCAGAAGGTGCGGTTTGAGACAGATTTCAATTGCAAAAGTCTAACGTTTATTTTCACTGGGGAAACTTCGGGCTCTACCTTTAACATAATATATGCTACAGGAAAAATCTATCATTTCTAATCAAATAAAACAGATGCCCAGAGTGCACACAAAGAAAGTCATGGAGATGAATGTCTCAATAGCAAAGCCTCTTCTTTAATTGGGACTGATGATTGCAAGAATGCTCAGTAGAATGATTGTTGGTTTAAGTGACATTTCACACGTTTAAGTACAAGTAGTCGTTTTTCATATCAGTGTGGCTGTTTAAAAAAATAAGAAAAAAGTCAGATATTGCTCTAGTGTTGATTTGACAATGAACTCTTGGAAGTAAAGATAACATGGAGAAAGCACTTAATTACAAATTTTACATGCACTAATTCCAAACTTTTAGAGCACAATGTTATCCACAAACCTTGAACTTTTTCACATTCCCACCAACTTGTTACTCATCTCTCATATATTGCACCCTTGGCTAATGTTAAAGGCAGTATAGAAGATGTTTGTGGCAATTCAGAAAACAGAGACTGTCAGCAAGTTTTTAAAATAAAGTGCATGCACAAGACCACCCTGTTTTATTCACAGCTCCCTCCCTGGCCATTACTTTGAGACAATGCCCTCAAGCCAAGTCCCGACACTATAGCAGGTGCAGATTCTCCCATCATGTCACAAACGCAAGTAAGACAGATTTTATTGTCTGAACGTTGCTAACTGCTAGCTATCTACTGTAAACATCAGACAAGAGTGCACTGCTTCCAACACAGTGCTACATACTACAAGTGGCACAATCTCGTCGATTGCCCGTTGGCTATTGCCTTTCCATCACTCATGGTAGTATGAGTGAATGAAAAAGAACCGGAACGGCGCCGGGTTTCAGCCTCCTCCTCCCACCTGCCTCACTCGGCTCTTTAACATCCAGCGCTGTAAAGTGTCTACTGCAGACACTGATGAGAGATGATGAAGTTTTTCCTTCTGATGTTCACAATCCATCTCTTTGTAGTTGATCATCCGGTGGAAATGTGTGAAAACTAATAACAGAATTATATTTAGCCGACGCGGCACACAAAGGAACACAGCAGTGTTCAGCTGTTGTCCCTTCACGTCGCTGAAACTTGAATAACGGCTTCATCTCATACTACTACGACTACCACTACTACTAGTACTATTATATCGGTATTTATACTGTACTAAAGGTTACTTTACAATCTGTCATCTGGATTATGAACAATATCTCATTCATTTGTGTACTTCAGTCTTCAAATCTACCGCCACAACCCGTCCCACAGGCTGAACCGGAAACCCTTTACTGGCGTATTGTAAACCGGAAGTTCTGAAGAACGTGTCATGCATAAACCCCATTGAATTGAATTGAGTTCAGTTGAATGCCACCTTTACAGTAAATGTACATCAATGTTGGAATTACATTTTGCAGCTGTAGCTCAGTTGTCTGTCAACTGGAGGGCCGGCGGGTCAATTCCAGGCTACTACAGACTACATGTCGAAGTGTCCTTGGGCAAAACACTGAACCTCAGAAGCGAATGGGTGATTGTGACATGTAGTGTAAAGCGCTTTAAGCAGTCAACATGACTGCAAAACCACTTTATAAGTACAGTACTTTTTACCATTTTTAGTCTTAGATGTTGCAAAACTCATAGTTAGCCTTAAAAAATATGCATTGTCAGTGTACATACAGTAGAAGTACAGACTTGCACATAAAAGTCAATGATGACAATATTGTGTCACATAGATGCATCCCCACATAAAACAGAGGTATGTTGCCATCTCAGAAGTAAAAGACGAGCATTTCTTAACATCAATGAGTTTTTCAAAAGGAAACAAGCACGTGTGGAGAATAATTAGGCTTGTGTTATAATGTTATGGTTTGTGAAGAATCCTGTAAACTGGAGGTGAGTTGAGCAAAACAGTTTATTTACTATGTGCTGATTTTATGCAGGCGGTCTGTAATGTGACAAAAAAAGAACAAAAAAAAACAACAAACTAAAAGAAAAATAATATATGAATGAGTTGAGTCCTCATAGATAACAGGGTCCCAGGGAGAGATAATGGTTAATATGCCTGTTGATCTTCCAGAAGAGATTCTCCAAGTGGAAATAACTATTAAGTAGAGGCTGTGGTGGTAGCAGTATAATGTGGTACCAGCAAAGAACACTCTTTTGTCAGAATGGTTTACTGAAAAGCTGGTTCCAGTTTGCTTTTACTGCAAAGCACATGTCACAGGGTGAACTAACGGATGCTACCAGAAGCTTGAATTCTGCCCACTAGCTTGGTTTTTAGCATGCTTTTTATGGTTTTGTGTGGTTTTAACTTTGTTTTTTATCTCCAAGCTAGTGGGAGCTTTTAATGAACTGATTGGCAGCACCTAGAGAGGACTCCTCCCCCGACTTAATTGGAGCAGGGGGATTAAAAGCCGGAGTGTGGACAGAGACTGGAGGACAGAGACCAGAAAGTGCAGAGTGGACTGGGCACAGGAGGCGAAGCCAGGGTGGGCACCAGATCCCCAGGCTGGGGGCTCAGGAGATGGTGGCAGCGGAGGAGTAGCCTGGGAGCCGGAGGGCAGTCCATAAGGACCATAAGACCATAAGGAGGCCTATGGCCAGAGGTATACCACTGCCCAGGGGGGAATGGCTGCCCGGTCCAAAGGAATGGCTGTGTTGTCCCGGGAGGAGCCTTTGGCTATGGAGTGCGGCCGCCACGGAGCCGGGATGCAGCCAAGAAAAGCCATCAAGAGTCCTTTTAGCCCCCTTTTAGCCTTTTTAGTCCTTTTCTTTTATAACTTTTTATTTCTATCACTTTTAGGTTATTCATTCGGACTTGTTATCACTTTAGTATTTTTTTATTCATCTTATTCCTTTAATAAAGTAATTTTTTTTACCACTACTTGCTGACAATGGCCTGTCTTTCTTTCCCCTCAGTCGCCGGTATCAAAAGAACCATCCGTGACACACACAAAGGTATAGATACAAATGACATGAAATGAACTTTGACTTGCATGTTATTGCTTGGTCAAGTTTGCAACACAACAAGCTTCCGATGAGAAGAAAGGAGGCTGGAGTTTAAAGGCAGGAAATCGGCCACAGGAGAGTACAATGAAGAATCTGGGTTGCTATCAGCTTCCACACCCACAGCAGAGTGGGCACTAAGTGAAAAGAACAACAACAACAAAAAAAAAAATACAAAACAACAAAAAAAAAAACAGGCAAAACAATAGACCCTAACAAATACATGATTTACAGATGTATACCATTGTGCATCACTTTGGGTAGTTTCAAATGCATTCACAAACAAATATAAAGCAATTTGAACTACACCTGCACACATAACAAGCACATAGGATGATGATATAATTGCAAGTTGCTTGATTTGTGTGTGGATTGGAATATATTTGTAAGTACTCAAAGTGAAAAGAGAAATGTTTACACAATTGTACATCATGCATCCCACTTTTCTTACCACTACTGAATTTATCTACTCTCCATACAGTATTATGCACCTATACAGACCTGGATGGCTGCAGCCCAGAGTGGCAATACTACTTCAGCTGAGCTTCGTAAACATAGTCAAATAGTGTATATCCATGTAAATATACAAAGAATTGCCTTGAATTGATTATGTCTGTTAAGTGCTTTTACCACTCAAACCTAATGTCCTCAAGTTTGGTTCAAGTTGAAAACATCATGAAGCACTAAATTGCTTCCTCTTTCTTTGTGTAGATGTTTCATCTACACAAGTGTTTCAAGTAGGACACCCCATGCCCAGCAGCAAGGGAGGAAAGGGGCAAAGTGGAGTCAGTGTGTTGCATCAGCCTGACGGTCATTAATTGATATATATATAAAGCAGACACACAGCTAAAGGGAGTGAATCAAACTCCACATTGATTAAAGGAAGGTTTCTTTACCAAAGGAACATTATGACCTTGTATAATCCATGATTTTTCCTGTGCAAAGAATTGCAAAGTTCTGCAGGGCAAGATGCTAAGCAAACAGCAAAGATCCAGCCAGTTTCGGGGGAAAAAATGCAGCATCGAGCTATGGTCTAACAAGTTTTCCAACCAGCTTCACAACCATTAATCATTACATTCAATTTGATTGATCTCTCATCTCTTTCAGAAGTCTGCCACAGTTACGATGAAGTTATTCTAAAGGCATTTTACTCTACTTCTTGTCAAAGCTTTATTGGATTCTACAGGAACAGAGTCAATAAGAGTTCCCTCCAAAAGCTAGTAACAGCACAAAACATTAGATATGAATATCTTTGTAAAGAACGATACAATCCTTGTTAGATGATTTGTTGTAAGGACACAGTTTTACATCCACAATTTTTAACATTAAAACAAGCTTAAATGCTACTTCAGTCGATGTCAGACAAGTACACTAAGTGAATATGATCTGTAAAGCTGAATTATATGTCAGGTTGCTCATGAGATATGTATGGGATTATTGATTCAATTTAACATCTTCAATTTATCATCTTCCCAGCACCATCTTTATGGGGTTGTCAATTACAACATGATCTCAGATCTCTCACCCATTTCTAGGTGACTCCTCTGAATAGCAAAACACTTACATGAGTCAAAAAGTAGATAATAACCATAATACTGAGACAGCACATCCTTCAAGTTAGATAGTCTCCAGCAGAACATAGACACATTAATAATTGATAGACAGTAACTCAACATACAAGACAATGCCGAGAGGCCCCATACTGTACCTGCCACTGGAGAAGTTCCCAGCAGCAAATGGGTCCTGAGAGTTGCCAGTTATGACATCTTTCCCCACAACTGTGAAAAGAACAAGTCTAATATGTATTCCCTTACCTTAAGGTAAAATTCAGTGAAGAGTGGAAATGTTGTAATTCTTAAGGAAAACCTGAATCAGGATTACTGAGGCTACAAAATATCTGTGCAATGAAATATATTCATCAGTGAAAATGATAAAAAAAGACTGTATTTCATTTGAACAAGTAGTCTTTTACTTGCCGGCACTCTATAACACCCCCCTTGTAATTTCAACAATGGATTTGTTGCGAGTAGAGAACCCCCTTTATCACCCACTGTGCTTTACCTCATACATGCAGCATCACACACCTCATATTCTATCATCGCAGCCCCTGTCCAGTGGTAACATCAGATGCTATCAATAATATTGGCTTTCTCTCACTCCATGGGATGCAAGCAAGGCTAAAATTAGCAGCAAGTTAAAGCTTGACATCACAGCTGATAAACTCAGTGAAGTTACTCGTGCAAGTTGTTTTCGCAGGGAAAGAATTGGAAGTGAACTTGGCAGTGGACTGTTAGACCTTTTCAAGCTCTCACAGCACTTTCACCTCTTGAACGCTTGAAGATGCTAATTAGATACATTCAGCTAAAGTTTTAAGCTAGTTGTGGTTGTTTTGACATTTCTGCTTTAATATAGACTTTAGGTAAGTGATGCAATTAATTACAGTATGCATTATTGATGTTTTTATCCAGGTATGGAAGAATTTTTGCTGTTTCATCGTGTTACTTTAGGACATAGTCAAATTTGTCTGAGGCTACAATACTACTGTAGATCTGAAAGATCTCTCTGTGAGCAATTTTTCTCTTCTAAAACCCTCTTGTCCCTTTCAAGCTATTTTCTATTAAAAAACAGGAACCAGTTTTCTTGACTTTAGCAAGGGAGCAAGACCTTTGTTTTCTTGTTCTACACTCAAGTAATAAACTCATCTGACTCAACTGGTGATCTGCAATACAGTGACAGGACCCATCTTTCACACACAGAAGCACTGAGAATGATCTCAAGTCCAGGATGGTTTGTTCTATGCTTTTAATCGTGCATCTCTCTAAGAAAGAAAAAAACATACATTACACTTATGCCCTGAGCTTGACTCAACATGCCGACGTCTCTCTAAGGGTACGTTTGAACTCCGGTTGGAGACAGCCCTTCGCCCACATTTCCAATGTGCATTGTTTTCGATATTGCTCATCCCTCTGCCTCAGCCTGTACTAAGCACCATTGATAAGGCTAGCAGAACCAAGAGGCCACGAAAAATACCCATATCAAAGAGCATTGCCTTCTCCAGAGACCTGGTTGTGCAAAAGCCTGTGCTGCTATATGTGTAAATGGCCAGTCAAGCGTTTAAAGGCTTTTAAGAGTTTGTGTGTGCGTGTGTGTTTGTGTGTGTGTATTAACAGTGAATATTTTCAGCCTTCACAGTCATATTCCAGTTCCATTCTTGCAAAGTAGAAAAATCTGACTTTTTGCTTGCAATCACACAAGTTAAGAATCTAAATAAATAACAACAAAAAAAAAGTTATTTCTGATTTGTCACTTTTCTGCTCCTGAGGTGTTAACTTCAACGTCTTTACTGCTAATATGTTTTTTTTTTTGTTTGTTTTTTTTGTAATTGGAAGAAAACATGCAATTTGAACAAATGCTAAATTGAAAGCAATGTTGCATATTTTAGAAAGAAAAGCAACATACTGTATCTGGCAAATTGTTCCACGTAGATAATGTCAAAATCCTGAAGTGCAGCAGTGTAAGAATACTCTGGTGTCAGATACTGTATGTGCTTTGCATGCGAACACAGCATCCGAATTAACCTTAATTCAAAGTCTGAGACACTCCCTGTGTGAGTTGATGGAACACAGTGCAAAAGAAACCTGGTGTGAATCAACACTTTGAAGATATCATACACTTCACAAATAAGGAGGATGACATTTCACCACTGCATCAAAGCACCTACATTCCCAAAATCAGGTTCTCTCAATGGGATGATGCCAAATTGACATTTTTGATGTGGGATAAATTTGTTTGCTGTCGGCACGAACCTCATGCGACTGCCACCATACTTGTCCAGGTGTCAGTTGTTGCAAAGCTGGTGACAGAGTTCACTTTAGAGAGGCAGAGGATATATAACAAAAGAATATATATATATATATATATATATACATAAAAAAAAAAAAAAAAAAAAAAAAAAAAAAGAAAAAAAAATAGATGGAATAGGAAAAATAAAAAAAAAATTAAAATATAAAACATAGGAGAGTAGCTAAAAAAAGGGGATCGGGGGGGAGGAAATTAGAAAGATAAAATGAAGATGAAATGAGAATGGCTGGAAGAAGAAGGAAAAAGATGAAAAGAGTGAAATATAAAAGATATTGGAAAAAACAAGAAAACAAAGAAAAAGGAGGGATGAAGATGCTCACGCCAATGGAAAAAGAAAAAAAAAATAAAATACCACAAACAATCTACTAGAAATAAAAATAAGAACTATGGTAGAATAAAGTTTACACAATTAGGGAAAATATTCTAGAAAAATACGGATGAAATATGGATAAAGTATATAAGGATCTCTAAAAATGGAATAAAAAAACTTAATCTGAATCTCAAGAGGACAAAAAAAAAAACTCAAAAGATAAATGGAAAAGGATGAAGAGAAAAAAGGGAAAAAAAACAGAAAAAGGCAATAACGGGATTTACAGGTGTATATATATATATATATATATATATATATATATATATCTCATAATATGGGAAATTTACAGGAAAATACTTATATTGGAGGTGGGTGGGGAAAAGGGTTAAGTATGGTAGTTAAAAAGTGAGAGACTTGACAGCTATGCCCCAGGACTAAATGAAATGCCATTTTATACCCAATGTTCCCTGCGACCTTGTGTAAGAAGCAAGCAGACAATTATTGACTACACAGAAATCTTTATATAACAGAGTCATACACTTAGAGTCGTACACTAAAAGAAGTCAGGGCCACAATGTTCAGTGGCAGCTATGACTGAGGACAATGCCACTAATGAGTGTAGATTAACAGGCTTATAACAGGGGAGAGAGTTCTTTTATTTCCAGTTGAGTTGAGTGAATAAATTCAGTTCTGCTGGCTACTGCAGTTGTTCAGGGTGTCTGTTTGATCTTTGAAGTAAATATTATATGGGTGCTTTACTAGGTCTACTCTTACAGGGGTTTAAACATCAATCACAAAGAGCTAAACACTCAATTTCCACTTAAGGTTATATAATGTGTTTTTAGTCATTCAGGTAGGTGGACAATGAGGGTTAGGTCCATCACTTTGATTCAGACCAAAGCAATCACTAAATGAACAGGAAAAAAAAATAGACATATATACATTTCTCCAAAGCTAATGTATGTTGTGTAGGACTAATGGTGTGTTTACAGATGAGTTATACTTTGTGCATTCATGCACCATCAGTACCATTAAAGATAGTCTGGGATTTTGAACCTTGTGGGAATGTCAAGCCCTAAGGTTTCTCTCCTATTTAAATAAAGAACGTTCCAGTAAGTATTTTCCATTTTGACTTGTTCAGACAATTTTCTACTCCATCTCAGTGAACATTTTCCTGTTTTCAACTGAACATTAAGTGTTAACATTTTTCAAATTGCTTGGTTTAATCTGATTCTGGAAACATGAAATTTGAGATTGTGGATTTCAGGAAGAAAGATGGAAGATGTTAGTAATAATTCAGATTAATTAGCAAACCGTCTCTTCTCTTCTTCTTCTTCCTTTATAAAAATAACCTCCTCATATCTGACTTTTCTGTAGTTTTGCAAAAGGGGATTGTTGCATTTTAGCACCCTTTCTGACCTAAAATGGGCCTTTTCTTGAAATTTTATGAGTACAAAGTAAAAAAAAAAAGAAGTGACTTAAAGGAATAATGCCAATTTACACGTATACAGTAGTCACTGAGATGGAAACAATAATGCAGCATTCAAGTATTGGTATTGGATGGCAGTTAAATTGTTTAATCACTCATTTTACATTACTGTAGTTCACACATGATTACATAATCTGGAATCTGTGCATCAAGGATCAGGTCAATTAGGTTCACAGCTTATGCACCAACAATCAAATATAGCAGGAATGCATCAAGCGTATCAACATCCAGACAGTCGATGAGTTGTCTCTGAATGCTTTCAACCAAAAACAAAAAAAGAAAAATCAGACTTTAAGCGAAGGCACATAAACATCTAAAAATCAACACTACGAGACAGCAGCCTTGTAAGGAAGTCTATGTAGCACTGCACAGCTCATCAGTCCTTCTAATAGCTGTTGTTTGTTGAGCTAGGAGCATGATGAGATTGTGTACTTCTGGCACTTTGTTTTCCTAGATGGAGTGGTGAGCATAGGTCCTGGGACTCTCTTATTTCAAGCCCTGAAGCCCTGAACGGTTCTTTCTCAACATTCTGGAGCTCCTGACTCAGAAATGAGGCGCTGATGCCTGCATGACGAGAATACCAGTTCGCCTTAATTAGCACTGGAGCAGGACACATTTTTCCAAAATGTAGCTCCAAGGCTGCAAAACCTCTTAAAAAGAATGTAACAACCAAACAGTCAAAAGTAATGAATAATAATAGGAAATGAAAGAAAACACTGACAGCTTTTCTTTTTTTCCCTGAAGTGATTTTATTACAAAGTTCATGAGGACTTACAGTATTACAAGAGAATTTGTCAACATGCGGAAACATAACGAAGCAGAACACAGGATTTTAACAAACTGGTAAGATAAGACGATCCACTGTTCACAACAAACAAAAAACTGATTAAGTCCTCAGGAGGTGAGAGCCGGTGAATGACTACAGTGCAGGCATAGAACGGCCACATTCACACTGACTCAGCAAAGGTCAATCCAACCAAGGCAAGATGTGCACATCTCAAGAAAACATGTTACAATTTTTATATGCCATCGGCTTTTCTCAGAACTTTTAGAAAGCTTCACTTGTATGTACATAAAACTGTACAAAAACATGGCATCACAAGCATTTTATCCTATATAAATATACCAACGATTAGGATAACAACTAGATTCTCTCTTGCAAAGACATATTTTCAAGGCAATTGTCTTTGTTCTAGATGAACTGTGAAAAAATTGAAATGTTCAGTCAATTTCAGCTCATTTGGGAGCGGGCCTTTGTATATGAACCAGCACTGACATTTCAGAAAGTAAAATAAAAACGAGTAAACAGTTTCTACCAATCATCTTTGGAATTCATGCTAAAATCACCACCTGCTCAACAGCAGACAGGGGGTTGTGAAGATCTATGTACACTACACCACCAACAGACTTCTCTATTTTTTCGCACAACCAGTTTGCTGAGAGTCTTTGATCAGTGAGAAAAAAAAAAGAATCCCTTGCCAAATTTCATTACGGTTACTTGTCCATCTGTCCACAGAAATGATCACCATACAATACACACTACAGAGGCAAAAGATACTCAAGTGAATTCAACATTAAATCAATGTTAAGTACAAATTAAACATTGTTCATCACACTTCAGAGTGTATTTAGGTGCTTTGTGACGTCCTCTTACTTTGATCGAGAAGAACAGCTCTGTGTTTGGGAGAGAAGTAAACACAGTTCATTCAGCATGAGTTCAAAAGAAAGGGCAAACCTGGTGATATATTCTTCCAGAAGTGAGCAGCAGGAGGTCATTATTGGCCAGAGCAGAAGAGTTCGAGAGATGGGGGGTAGGCCCAGGCTTGTTTTTGTTTTGCAGACCATCTAGATCAACCTCCTGTTATTCTACTTGCATCTAAAAACAACAATTATAACTTATCTGCTAAGAAGCAGGCTGCCTCTTTAATGTGTTCGCCATCAGACACAGATCAGAGGACGCACTCTGGATTTACTTAAGTGGCACGTACTGTAGGCTGGAATTGGGTTAAGATTTAACCTCAGAGTTGAAATGTGGAAGCAAAGCAGTTGTGAGTCTGAATCAAGTCAAAGCATTCAAATAGATAAAGTTGTGATTGAGGCTATGTGACACTAGTTTTATCACTCATTGCTATCCTTCTCACTTTGTCATTAATTCCAGGTCAGTGATCTTACCCGCTGCTCTCGGTTGGTGAAGCGGCTATCCAAAGCTCTGAGATGGGTGCTGTGTGGGGGTTGGGTGGGTGGGAGGTGGTTGGGAGTTAATCACAGTGTATCATGGCTTGTTGTTTGAATTTTATTTCAGTCGCTAAATGGCTTTGAAAATGGCATAATGTGCTTCTGTCCCCCTCAAGGCAGGATATTCGCCAAGCTTATTTAGTCATGGCCATGTCCAGTAATTTCCATATGTTTTCAGCTTAATTATTCTAAACGTAGCTTTAAATGGCAGCATGATGTGGTAAGTGCTGATAAAATACCCCTTTTAACTGATTGTAGCTCAGTGGGTGGATTTGCATTATCTGGTGGGTGCCCTGTCCTGAGGGTGTGCTCACACATGCCCTAGCTCAGGACTCATTACTCACCTTAATTAGGAAATGTCCATTCTACGCTCTTTCACCCTCACTCAGAGACACAATCTCACTATGGAAATACTCTGCAGAGGTGAAAGGTATCTACAAATCTAATCAAATCGATGTTTAAATCAAAGACACCTACTAGCGATACGATGTTGTAACGCAGGCTAGTGGAGTCATCATTAACATCCAATTACCGACTAATACATAGTGTCCTTCATACATATCCTTCAGATTTACTCGGGAAAATCTTTGTAAAGATAAATGAATCCCCAGGGCATGCCCTATTTTTATTCTCTGTTCAATAGCCAGAGGAGGAAAGATGCTTAATAACTTATTAAGCATGTTGTCCTCAATACAAAGAAAATTTTACTTAATTAACAAGAGCTGCAGAAAACCAAGCCTGAATCCTACTGTCAAACTCTCTATTCAGGCTCAACACTTGTATGTGCAGATGTCAGTTACTGACACGAAATCAAATATTTATTTAAAATAGTTGTAATCTATCTTCTTAGGTCCATATTGTTTATTCACTAATTGCAGTGTCTTGTGTATGGAATTCATCACCAAATACTTAGAAAAATATCAATCTGAATGTAGAGCTATCTACTTTTATTTCAGCGTGATATTCAGTTCCATAAGTACTCAATCTCTTCAGTGGCCCTCAACACTCAAGTGCCCTTTCATTTAAACAGTTCCTCAGGCATTCATTAGATCTACATCAGTTCTTACGGGCTGTGAGAGGAAAAGACTACGAGCTGTGGAGGAACGGATTGCGAGTTAAGGAGCCCATCTGATTGTCACAACTTTCTACGCTAATACATTTGTATAATCTCATACACGGAGCCAATCAGAATGCGTCTGGTGAGTACTCTGCGTCTGGTCATCGTGACCCTGAGGTTCTGTGGCCAAGTCAACCGTTTTCATGATGAACGACAGGTCACAGTGCTGCGAGTCAGTGGAACATAATGTCAGTTTAAATGCTGCCACACAGCTCTCTCCGCCAGTGGCAGAGCTCTACCGGGAGCGGAGGTAAAGGCCATTCTACTATGATTAGGGGTCAAAGGTGTGTGTGTTTGTGTGTGTGATAGTGGGGAGCAGATAAATGCCCTCCACAATATCGAGCTCCACTCCAGGAGATGGTCTCAATCAAGTTTAAACAGCAGCGGTAAAGGAAAGCTTAAATATGCTAAAATTCAGAGGCATTTTTTCTCAGCTTATGCCAGACAAAAATATATGTAGAACACACCACTCAAATGTATTTACAGCTCTGTACATTAAGAGTGACCGTTTCGTTTGATTCCTGGTCAAAAGTGTTATGCCTTCTGATATGGCCTGACTGGCTGTCTATGAAATTATATCTAGTAATGGCACAAGAGCACTGATCACAACTTTCAAATTCAAGAGATCACTTCACAGAATGGGACTTGCCTAACTACAACAAGAATTAGTTACTACTAAAGTAGCTGTTTCCATTTGCATTTCCTTTTTATCTTTCTGAATTGGATCCATCGAGAATTTGAATAAATAAATGAGTGAGTGCATCAACTAACTTTGTGGGATCATTCATAAATATGCTGATGAATTAATAATTTAGGTCGGAAATGATGAAAACAAGTGTTCATGCCAGTGATTGAATGAGTCATAGCCTATTGTTACCGACAAAACGGCTGTTGGCTTTAGCGCATGGTCAGCCTGTTCCTCCCTCTGAAGTGCTTGTATCTTTTCTTCATTTGTGGACTGATCAGATGAATTTGTTCCTCACAGGTAAATTTCTCGTTTTGGAGTGTGGGCAGTAGGGGATGTGGGGGGGAACTCGGAGGCTACGCTCAGGGGCATTTCCTCTAAGGGGCAGTCCTGATTGACGTCATGACCACTGTTGGAATAGGCACTGCGGGAGGGTGGAAGGCGCGACCGGTGCTCCTCGCCACCCAGCCTGGCGCTCCCGTTTGCCAGGCGTCCCAGGCTCCCTCTCTCCTGGTAAGGCACGAAGGTGGAGAGTTTGGGGGGGTTCCTGGCCTTGCGTACGGGGGAGGGATGCCCAGGCATCCAGCAGGCGTCTGAGTGGCCCAATTCGCTGCACTCGGTTGTACAGTTTCCGGTCATAGCCACGTCAGGGAGGGAGCGGATATCTGTGGGCAGGTGAAAGGAAACAGCACCATCAAAGAGAGCCTCATAGTGATAAACACTTGAACAGTAGTCATCGGGAAAAAAAAGAAAGTTATACAAATGGCATTTCTAAGCAGAAATGGTGTCATCTGAAACAACCCATGAAACCCACCCCCCTCCTTGAGGTCTTTGCAGCTGTTGCTAAGCAGTCAGCAGCAGTTGCTATGTAGCTGTCGCTATGCACTGTGTAATGAGCGCTAGTGTGTCTAGTCCACAAGCTGGTGGGGTAGATGCAAGAGACAGCCTGCTGTGCCTATGTCATTTAGAAGTATCTGACAGCAGTTTGTCTGACATATTTGTAATGAATCATCTTATTGTTAACATTTCCTAGAGCAATGCATTTTCATTTCAAGGAATTTACATGTTGTAGACAATCCACTAAATATGTAAAGAAAAAATAAATAAAATAAAAGACTTGGACAAAACATAACAGTCACACACACTAGAGACATGCAGGGCTTGGATACAAAAGGACTAGTTGGAACCCTTAGGGAAGAAAACCCATTGCTGAATGAGTTATTGATTGACAGTGCTGAAATGAGTTCCCTGCCCTTGATTATTATCCATTTTTTATTCAAGTGTTCCTAATTAAATAAATGGGTCCATGACCCAGTGACCTCATTTTAACGAACAAGCTGAGAAAGCTCCAAAATAACTTTGCTTAAGCTATCACTCAAGAGTATCACAGGTCTAAAAGCATAAGAGAACTAGCGTGTTTGTTCACCAGAAATCTGCAGCTGGCAGTCAACAGACTTCCTAAGCAGCCCACCTGTTGACAAGCTAAACATACAGCCCAGATTAAATGGAAATACCATTCAATCTATCTTTGTTATCCCTTCAGTCTCATGCAGGGACAGCCAGATCAATGTCTGAGAAAGGAGCATACGACTAAGATCTGCCTCCTTGTGATGTCACTGACATGTAAACTTCTGATTGCCGTGATGAATGCATTACTGTAATGCCACAAGGCTGTCCACACCATGAGAGGACATGTCTATCATAGATGTGCTGTCTTGTTCTGTGGCAGCAGGATGGTGTGTGAATAAGAGTAAATGTATTCAGAAAGAGGGCTGAGTGCTCAGTGCCGCACACACACACACACACACACACACACACAACAAATGGAAAGATGTTGCTGCATGTGAATGATGCAACCACAAGAGATGACGTATCGGAGGCAGTTGTAAGAGTTCACAGTTAATAGAGAGAATGCCAGCTTGACAGTAAGCCTATGAGACATACCATCAGTATTGTGCTCATGACCAGTGGCAAGATAATTAGCCCACAAAATGTCAGACCTTTGAGGGTGGAAAAACTGCATTTTGTTCACGGAGGCTTCAGTCAATCAAAAGACAAAGTGAGACAGCGTGTGCGTTAAGACTTTCAGCTGCTTTACTGTTAAATAAGACAGAATGGAGATTTTTTTATTTAATTGTCCTCACTGGTTATTTTTTTCCCGTGGGTAATCCAAACACAATTGTCCCATTGTTTATTGCCGTAATAAAATTGGACGAAGAAGAATGCATAGCTTGAGCTATTGTTGCAGTTAATCTCATTGTTCCTGTAATCCTAAATAGCTAGATGTTTAGGCTATTTAATACATTTATTTCACAACTGAGCAATGTTCTGCCTTATTCATGTGTAATTATATCATTATACTTAAGTAAATTATTCCTTCTATTTACTAGGTCATTGTCATTTGGCAACGATTCTTTGCAAATGAAAAGGCGATACTTTTATGCCTAATTTAGAACAAGAAAACACAAAATAGAGCTGCAAGAAAAAAAAGGGCAACCAAAGCAAGCAATGCATGTGCGTCTGAATGGGTGCACACGTAACGGTCTCATGGATGACAAGCGGAGCTTCATTTTCTCTGCACTGCTAAGAGAGTCGTCTGTGTGCATCACAGCAGCAGAATGGACTCTTGCTGCAAAAGGCGCTCACCAAGAGTCGGAGAGAGGTTTGAGGAGTGCGCATCTAAGCACAAGCACAGCCATGTAGGCATCTACCCCAAAAGGATTTCACACTTGATTAAAGCCTCTCCACAGCTTTCAGGAGGTTTACGCCTCACCAAGAGGCCTCCTGTTATAATCGGCACAGCTTCACATCTACAGTACAAATCAGAGTACAGGAAACAAAAAAAGTACATTTAATGGAGGTTTTCTGAAACATTTCACATGCCACATTTGAGCGTGTTTCCGTCTTTATGAATTAGAAATTGCCATTTAGTGTTATCCGGTATGCATGAATAGAAGCATGCCTCACTCGTACGTAGCAGCTGAAAGGCACAAATTTCTCTTTTAAGTCTTCAGTCCTGCAAAGGAAAGATGAAGGAATTTAAAGTCTACTGATTGCCAAGTGTCAGATTGGTAATTGACTTCAGGTTGACTGTGTTTTAAAAAAGATAACTTGGACTTATCTAAAGGAATGCCAAGTAAAAGAAGACAGGTTATGAAAAATGACACCATGCACCAGCGACAAGAATCCAGATTGCTCATTCTGAACCTTGTTCGTCATCATCAGGGCCATAAAATCAGCAGTGACAGCTAAATACACGTTTAGCATGCCAAACCCATGTCATTTTCCTCAATCGGTGCCAAAGCGCATATCCCACGTCATCTAGAGGGAACATACATGCGCTCTTGCCAGCAATTTTAGTAGGTCATTACCTTGTCTACTTGTTTTCCATCCACATTTCATTTGATGCTATTTAAAAAATTGCTTTAAGAGAGCCGGATGTTAACAGACCATTCCACAGATGAAAAAAATCTCTCTTTAACTGCAACCTGCCGTGTTGCTACTGTACATCTGTTCATTATCATCCTTTCATCCAGTTATTTCTGTTCACAGGTCAGCTCACAGCACCTTTTCCAACATGTAATAATGCATTTGTTATTGTGCTGTACTGACAGCATGTCATGATAGGATGTATCTTTTTGTGAAAGCACAAGTTTTTACATTTGCTTGGGCTGACCTTTCTGTCACGCTCAAATCCATTTCCACAAAAAGATCAATACTGATAATTATACTTTTGTGTCTGCCTTTTGCTGTGGCCATTAGCCATCTGTAGCTGTAGTGCAGACCACTTACGGTGTGGCAAACTCCTGTCCACTCTGCAAATGAAAACATACTCCCACACCAGGCTGAAAAGATTGCTGTTTGAATATGTGGTGGACATGACGTAGCAAATGAGACAAACTTGAGCTGAAAGACCAGCCAACAGCACTGTGGGAAAATTGGTATTTTCACACACACTCTACCCTTTATGCCTGCTGTACCTTTATCTGAAATAAATCTGCTCACACTCTGGAACAAGCCCTTTAGAGTTTATAGTCTTTTATGTCATGGATGGATAGCCAAGGTGGGCAATGGAAAACAGATGGACTAACCACAGGACTATTACGCCAGTGGCTGAAATAGGCTGACTGGACTTTGAGAGCTTGTCATTTGGTTTTGAGGAGCAGTGACTCAATGACATTTCCTCCTCTCTGCCAAGCAAAATTCTTCTTCCGTACTCTTGAAAAATAGACTGCACCTGCCCGTTTTGTCCTATTATTAGGGTCAGTCCCATCTGCTTGCTTAAAGAAAAAGTATTCAAAAGAAAACTGGAGATTTCTACCTTCTCCCACCTTCAGCACTACAGCAGCAACTCACAGTGGACCTTCGGAAAAAGCTTCTGAAAGCACCTTAACTGCAGAAGCAAAACATGCACTCCACAGTGCAGTTACAGAGTGGGGGTACATGCAGAGCTTAACCCGCCGGCTGACAGATACATGTGAGGGGTGGGTTTGCATGCTGCTTGCATCAGGGTGCCAGTGGGAGGTGTTGAGTGTCTGAGGCAGGCTTCCTCATCGTCTGATCCCCTGCCCACGGGCATGGGGGAAGCTGCCTCTTCCTGAGATTTCACACTGCTCCTCTCTGTTTGATTGCAAATGCTGCCTCTCCCTACCGGCTGCTTTCCAGCGTGCGTGCCACACCACTGTGATCGATGGCGAACAAATATGAGAGAGCCACAGCTTATGGAGGGGTAACGGGGGAAATGGTCGCTAATGTTTGGGAGAGGGGTATGGATGTAAATGGTGTATTTGTGGCCCCTGTGAACAGTTTATGTTGCCAATGACAAGGGAAGTTCCAAGGAGCTTCAGACAAAAGAAGAAATCTCCCTATCACAGCAGACAAGTCATGTCTGTGGTGGCTATCAGTATAATAACTGGGTGTGAATGCATTCTGTGGATGTCATCCTCTGTGAAGAAAAACAACAAGGGTTTTGTATTTATTTAGCTGTGACATGTCAAGTCTTGTTATTCAAGTAAGCAGCATACAAAAGCAGCCAAAAACATTTTTTTTCTTTCCCCCTGCGGAAGGGTACTCTTTTTTTTCCCTTTTTTTTTTAAAGAAATAAACTTGCTACATGTGCACAAACATAGTGTTGACATGCAGATTTTTCTTGTTCATTGTAACAGAAAACAAAAGAACATCAGGGGGTGTTTGTAGCTGAAGAAATGCACCTTGTGATCTTATCAGCAACATCAGAACAGATAGGCAACTTCATCACCTTATCTAGAGAAAGTGATGAGATGTGTAAGATAAAAAGCAATCAACCATTGCTATACTCTTGTGGTGCTTAATAGATAATTGTCTATTTATTCTAAAGAAAGCATTGTGTTGAAAAGTCTTCCCAAAGCCAGGCTTTTTTTGTACTTAAGTCTCTCAAAAAGAAAATAAAAACTGGGTGGAACACTTCATAAGCCATAAAGGGAATTGTGCCTTCTTGAAGTGCTAAAGGTTAAATGTTTTGGTGAACACAGGTTAATCAATTCTCAGTCAAGCTGTCCACAAAAGGTGATGGCAGGAAAAGAATTAGTTCCAAGCACAAGTGTCAAAGTCTCCATCAGAGACTCAGTGAGATCTAAATTCTTGGCTTCCGGAGCAGGCGAGCCTCTTGCTGACAAAGGTTGATGAGTGGACATGTCGGCCAGAGGCACATCAGGAAAAGATGCTGTAGCTGCTTCAGTGAGTGCTGGTGCACCTCCTGTCAGATCTCTCGCCATCCACCATTTTGTATTAGAGTTCTTTTATTTGAAGACTGCCTTTTGTATCACTGCATTTGACAAAGCCTTAGCACCTGCTGACAGATCACGCTATGCACCAGCTCCTCCAATTGAGAAGCTGATATGCGGTGTGATATGTCAACCAACAGTAAGACTCTGTCAAACTGTGACACATACACAAGGCTTTTTTTCAGATAAAAGTGATTCAAAAGCATTGGTAGAGGGCTGAGAGTAAAGTGTGCTAAATGATGATATAGTTCCTTTTTGAGTAATGTAATTGTTTCTCAACTGGTGCGCAGAGATGTTTGTGAAATGCATGAGTGGAGAGCAGCTTCATGCCCCGACCACTGTTATATGTTTGACTGGTAGGCCAATTACTGACTGGAAATTGCATTGTGCACCTCCACAACATATTGATTCAGTACACATGCTGGGGGGGTAATTATTTATTATAAACATTAAAGTTTCATTGTTTTAACTATCATTGTAAAATCCAGTTCAAACAATGCCGGTTTATGTGTTTGTGGTCAAGACAATAGCCTCCGTGTAACCTCCTCATTTTCATAAAGACATTACACCATTTACGTGCTTTCACATTCGTATTTTCTAAAAGTTAACCTTGTGAAGAAATTCTGTCTTTATTGCTATAAAGCTTTTATTAGAACAGCTAAACAGCCTTGTTCTTTATGAGAGGACTACAGAGACAGCGTTACATATGCATTTTGAGCATGAATAGCATTAGTTAGCCATCAATGCTTCACTCTAAATGGAGAAATTTGCATTTGCTCTTCGGGCTAATGCAGGTATTTTATTAATGCCGTTCATTTAAATCTTTACTTTGGGCTGCTCCACAGTTGATAAAGGGTTTAATACTAAATAAAGGGATCCTGGTTAGGATTAAAATGTAGTTTTTAAAGAACATCTAGTGCTTTATATGTTTTAAATTGAATCAAACTGAAAATGAATTTGATCAACTTCTGGACAACTTACTGTTTTCATTTTGTCATTTCGAATTGTCATGTAGCACCACAACAAAGTGAAAGATCTAATGAAGGGAAATTATACAAACAGAGACTTTAAGTGGTGAGTATTCTTTTTTTAATGTATTTTTTTTATTTCTTGATTTTCACAGTCATATTTACACTTGCCTGTATAATCACATTTAAGCCCATTGTGCTTCTTCCTGTCTGTGTTTCTCGCACTCCTGAAATAGGATACCTTGTATTTCCCTTTCAATTTTCTGTGTAATTTAATTAGAAAAGCTCAAGGAAATGTAGACTGAATCCCAGTGGTGTGGGATTGAAAGTGGACCCTATATAGCCCCCCCCCCCCCACTAGGTTCATAATCATCTTTGCACAGGTTAATCCTTAATGCCTGTTTTTTTGTGTTATACAAAAGCATAAGAAATATATGTTTAAACGTTAAAAAAAGGAAAAAGACTAGCATCAAATAAATTACAATCATATATGAAATAACTGAAGAGGTGATAAATATATAAGATGCTAATAAAGTTAAATTAGTAAAATAAAGTCAATGACACAAAAAATGTACCATTTTTACAAAAAAGACGAGATCGCGCGTTCTCTTTTTTCTTTCATTCTTTGTTTTAAATCAATATCTAACTCCTCTTGTGTTTGTCCCCGTTTGTCTGCAGCTCTGTTGCTCTTAACACAATGTAAGCAGTGAATTTCTTCTTCTACGCTTGTATTATCGGCAGCGTAGGCTGTGAACGCCGAGGCTTCCGTAGTTTCGTGAATGCGCAGGTGGAAGTAATATATTCATCATTTTAGGCTCTAAAAATATAGTAAATGACGTTGTTTCGAGGAAATTCTGGACGTTACCCACTCAGGTCACTTGGATTACATTGGACGAGCAGTATGGAGGAATATTGACAGGTTTTGTGGACTTCTAAGGACCTTGTTGGCTCGTGCTCAATCAAACTCCATTATATGAAAGTTGGGGGAAAACGAGAAGTCGTCCTGATCTCTGGCTGCATTTGAAATATTAAAAAAGTGTTCCAGAGTCTTGCTCACCATGAAGGTAAGTGGAAAATAAAGTTAAATCGTTCTGTGGGTGAACTATTCCTTTAACCCTCTAGGCGCTAGAGTTTATTTAGGAGATATTCTACTTGGACTTTAAGATTTGAAAATGCTGTAGCTTGGAGGTGGTGAGAGAAATATTCAGAATGACCTAAAGTTTTAGGTCATTCTAAAACTCTAAAGTTTTAGAGTTTTAGTCTAAAATTCTAAAGTTTTGGCCCTGCGACAGACTGGCGACCTGTCCAGGGTGTACCCCGCCTCTCGCCTGATACTAGCTGGGATAGGCTCCAGCAACCCCCGCGACCCTGAACTGGATAAGCAGTACAGAAAATGACTGGATGACTGACCTAAAGTTTGTGATGGGAATAAATTCACTCATGTAATTTGCATTTTGTGATGTCATCAGGTAGCAGCCACATTGGATTGCATAACTTTCAGTAAAAAAAAAGATTTTTGAACATATTTATACACAGGAAAAAAAATACACTGTAATCTCATGCTTAAAATAAAGAATCAGGAGTTTGTTTGGAGTAAATTTGCTAATCTATCAGCAGGTAAAATTCAGTAAAACAGAATTCTGAACATATTTACACAGTAGATTTTTGTAATTTTTTCACTGATTCTTTTCGATCCTCAGAATGCATAAACAAAAATCTGACAGGAGTATATTTGCTAATCTAATTTGTGCATCAACAGGTAAAATTACATTTTGTATGTTTTTTTTTTTCTTTTTTGTTTTTATAGGCTTATAATTTGTCATAACCTGGCTGACCCCTCTTTGGAGGAGAGATAGGATGTTCTCATCTCAAATCTGTTCCTTGTCATCACTTTGCCAAAGCCAGGTGTGCAAACTGGTGTGCAAACACGCAGACAGAAGGTGTCGGCTTTTTTTTTCTGATTTTTGTCATAGAAACACACTCAAAAATGATGTCAGCACTGAAGCTGCATGTCGTGGTGATGTCGTAAAACCAAGCAGTAACAGTACAAAGGCTATACATTTAAAGATAAGGTCTGTAATATTCAGTTATGTCGCATGTCGCAATAATGCAACTTTGGTGCCTTGAGGCGTTGATTACGTGTATGAATTGATTAAGATATAATTACTAATGAATATGTAGAATGCAACCAAGCTGTTCACTCCCTGATGACAGCTTTGATCTGGCATTTGTTTGAGGCCGCGGTTATACCGGCTCAGTAGAGTTAGCTCACGTTAGCGGGCAATGCTAGTCTGTCACTTCTGGTAAGTGCAGTGCTCTGTTTGGGTCAGCATTTAGCAACAACAGTGTACACTGCAAACGAAGTGCACAGTGCGCACTACGCACTGAATTCCAGTGTGCGCGGGCAAGTGTGCGGTTTGAGACACAGCTTTAGTTTTAATACTGATGATGAATGATGGAAAATCTTGTCATTGTTATGGAAATCTTGTCATGATTATTAAAGCAGCTTTTTATTGCCCAATCCGATCTTTGATTAGCTGTGTTGTAACACTATAAGATGGATTTGTCTTAGTTTGGAAGGCCCATAGCTTCCTCTTGTCTGCATGTCTTTTTCATCGTCCTTGCCTTTCCAGCTTTCTGCCTACTTTAGGTCCTCTCTGCAGCCCTTTAACAGTAATGCTTCTTAATGCTCTCCTATACAGGTAGAAGTTGCTTCATTTAGCAGAAGCTGAAAGAAAACCTGAGGATTCAGTCTCTACTAATGTTTGTTGTACTGTATTTAAACTGTTTATTTCCTTGAAGTGTATTTTCCTTGAGGCACTTGCTGTTTTGTGCTTTTATCATGCTGCATAGCCAGTATACTAAAAGGAAATTTAATGGTTCTATCACACAAAGATATGACATTGGCAATTTGATTTTTATCATTTAAAAAATAAACGTCTTCCTTACATGCAATCTCCATCTCATCTTTTCAAAGAGTAAATGATTTTCCTCCCAGGATTTTCCCCAAGAGTATATTCCTATGCATGCCTTTCATGCTTGCTATCTTTCACTGACTGAGCTTATTGACATGTTAAATGGATGTCTTCCATGATCCATTTGTTGTTCTTCCTCCCCTTTCGATCGAGACGTTATCTCGTTGCTAATTCTGCCTTTGATCTCCAGAGCCTGCTATGTGCAACATTGGGAGCGCTAACATTAGCTGCTAATTACCCTAAACCTTCTCAGGATTCTGAACAGAACGTAAGAGTGATAGACAAAGTTTTGAATAGTTGGTCTGCCATGAAGCACCGTTTTCCAACTCTTCTGGGCGACACAATCTTGCCTGTGGCCGTTGGCGTTTCCATGACAGCTTTTATCATTTGGTCATATATCACATCCTTCAACCAGAAAGCAAGTGGTCAGGCCCAGATTTATATCACACTGCTGTGCGGTCTGGATGTATTACGTCTGAAATGCATGCATCAGCACAACTGATAAAAAGAGATAACCGTGGTTAAATTAATACACAGTACAGATTTAGATAATACTGTCACAGGAGGTAGATAATTTCCATGCCCAATATGGACAAATATCAACATAATCTCACAAAATCCGATCTTTAGAGTCATGTAAGCAGCCCATGCAGCAGCTAAATAACCACCCTGGAGAGGCAAAGCTTTATTTGACCATTTACTGCAGATAGAGAGTTGCTGCATGACTGACAATTCTGTGGGAAAGTCAGTACACTAACACGGTCAGATGGAAAGCTCCGTTCCCACAATGCTCTGAACAATACAGCTATGTGTTTGGAGCAGGACAATTCAAATTTACAACATGATGGAATATGAAAATTGCCTTTTTTGTAGCAGAAAGGCAACAGGAAAAGAAGAGCTGCAATCTCTCTATGCTGATGTGCTCACTATGCCCTCTGCCAGGCAATAGCTTTTCTGTCAAGGCTTTGATTAGGGGAAGGGGAAAATAGCACATGGGATCAAGAATATCCTTGAATGTATAATTTTAAAGGGAAACCGTAAATTTTAGCCTTTAAAAAAATATGAATTTAAGAGAAGCACAAAACACAAAAGGCAGCAGGGGGTCATCAAGGCAGCTTTTGAGGCCAGCGTGATCCCCTACCAATCTTTTGCATTCAGTTCAGAGCATTTGACGGAGAATGGTTAACATTCATGTCCTTTGATGTTGCTCAAATTCCCCAACAGAAAATCATTTAGTACAATCGTACTATTAACTTAATGTTTGGGTATGAAATGAGTATTGGGGAGAGGTGGGAACAAGCACCAGTGAACACTGAAGACCACACCTGCATTTTAATGCTTTCCTTAGTATTATAGAAGTGTTAAGACAGCAATATAAATGTTTAATTATAAATGTCATACACTGACAGAATTAAGACTACATTATAAAATGCTAATATTAAAATTTTATACTTATGTGCAAATTGGGTCACACAAACAACAGTTGTGCAGGTCACTTCAGACATTTGACTCTTGTTTGGCCAAGTCCCTTTTGACTTTGAGACTTTGAAATCTTCTGTTTTAACAACACTGCTCTTTCTCATTATATTGCGCTCTGCCATGTGAATGTGGTTCGTTGTGAGCCCAACAGTGGCAATCAACTGAGAAGACCAAAGCAAAGCAATAACAGCAACAGAGTGGGAAGCAAATGCGCAGCAAGATTAAAGATTGGTGTTGTTTGTT
Source organism: Atherinomorus stipes (assembly GCA_023101725.1). Lineage (NCBI taxonomy): Eukaryota > Metazoa > Chordata > Actinopteri > Atheriniformes > Atherinidae > Atherinomorus > Atherinomorus stipes. Next base: position 53,847 of record JALJCO010002623.1, read on the forward strand.
TATTTTTCTTTTTTTCCTTCTTTCATTTTTTTTAATTCTAGTGTCTTCTCTTGCCATCTGTTTTTCCAGTGCCTGTGGTGGCAATATGGTTGATGGCTACCCCTTCTCCAGGCTAGACAACGTTTCAGTCGACAGCTCATCAGGATAAGTGACAAGTGTTGGGGCCTTGCACATGGCATGACCATCTGAAAGAGAGGCACCCAAAGGGAAAATGAAAAAAATAAATAAATAAATAAATAACTGGAAAAAAAACAAAGAAAGTGAAGAAAAGTTATTTTTCTACAGAATTCAGAAAAAAAATGCTTTTTGAGGAACAACTCAGAGTCTAAGCTTTAAAGTTATAAAAGGATGCCAGAAATATTTAGAATTTGTGAAATAATTGCTAAATTGTGGCATTGATGGAAAACTCTTTTAATCCCCAGTGAAAAATCTCTTTTGATGCAACAGGCCAGTAAAATGCCAGTTATGCCATCTAAATGCATGACATTGTAACATGCTTTGCCGTGAAGAAAAGCAAGACTAATTCAAGTCATTTTTATTTAGCTTAAGGCATGCTGACTATTGACTGAATTATAAACCATGTTAACACAAAACTACAAATAACAATTGATTTTCTAGCAAAAAAGGGGTGGAAGAAGAGAAAAGAAGTACTTCTACTTTCTATTTTGTTGTTAAGAAGACATATTTAGTTTGACTGGATCTAGTCTTCATTGAGTTTGTAGGTCCTTAAACTGCGGGGAATTCTGAGATATCTGCAAGAAAGCCTTAAAGCCAGAGCGGCTTCACTCCTTGGAGACTCTCCGGAAATAAGGAAATGCATGTCAGACCCATACAGTACAATTCCAGTCCCTCAAGTGCCATCCATCATTGAAGGGCAGAACACTAGTTAGAGGGAGGTTCGGCGGCTCACACTATGATGGAGAGATGACCCCCGGGGTCCTCGTCTGACGCCGGCTCGAGCAGACCGACCAAGTGAGGTTGAAGTGGAACTGGCCCCCAGCCAGCTAGCCTCCCAGATGCACAGTGCTCTACCTGCACCACGAATCACATCTGGGGTGAGACCGGGTAAGACCCACTGAGAGCAACAGAGCTCTACCTCCACTTTCTATTTCTGCCTCCATAATTATCCTTAAAGTTTCAACCTAAGATCCCCTGGACCTGCCAGTGCATACTCAGCTAAAAGAAGCATCTCCTGCGGATCTGAGCGGCAGCAGGCTGATAAAAGAAATTTCATTCCATGTGTCTTTATAATCTAGTACTTTCAAGCCCAAATTTATACACACATTACCACCTCCAAACCTGCTGCTTCAGCACGCTGCTGCCAAGACTTACTGGCATGGCAAGAGCAGAGAGGGTACTATCCAATTTTTGCCCAAGTACAGAGAGCCATCCACTTTTGTTAGCGTAATACATGAGCACATCTAAAGCTTAGGGATACTGGCTTAGGCATACCGGCTCACTCATTCATTTTACAGGCTTAGTGTTAACACCGGACATGTTCAGTGGCGGCATGGTGTTAAAAGCACTATTTATGGAGCCTAATGTGAGCTTATATGCATGTACTTTTCTTTCTGTCCTCAATTCTGAACCCTTTTCTGATTTTCCATCCACATTACAGCTGGATAAGATGTGAGTAGCTTTAAGGTCTCAACTAAAATGACAACACAAAGGAGTGCATTGGTAAGAAACTATTTGAACATCTTCCGCTTAATTTTTTGTGATTTTTTTCACCCTCATCTTTTTCCTTTTTAATTCAGATTTCTATTTGTGCTTTCATAACTTAATAAAGCTGTTCTCCTCTTTTCTTTTCTTTTTTCTTTCTTTTCTTTTCTTTTCTTTTCCCTTCTTTTCTTTTCTTTTCTTTTCAAAGAAGAAGTCATATCCTGGAATACAACAATAAAGAAAATGGCCGGGTACATGATACAAAGTTGAAAATATTAATAATAGTAAAGCGGCAAGAAAAGGAAACACTGATAGATATTAAGACTGCAAGAAAGCCCAAAATAAATTTCAAGTTCAGACAAAAACATCCTTTTATCAGTGATGTTATCACAGTCTTATAGTTAGCTGGACACAGTGATGAAACTGCAGAGAAATCACTTTCATGTGTAAAAGATGGTATGAAATGAAATGAGAAGGGGAGATTTATTGGGATAATGGGGCTTCTACTCGAGCTCCACTTCGATTTCTCATGTGGCTGCAATCTCTGCCACACAATAATTCAGTTCACTCTGAAAGACAATAAGCCAATTCCATACTTTGCTGTAGTTAATGGTCTGAGATGTGATAACATGTCACAAAGCGCCTTTCAAAGATCTGGCCCGTCTGCTGTCATTTGACAAATACTGTAATGTGTGTGGCCGAAGATGGGTTTGAGTGCCTTGGTGTCATTGTTGGTGATCACGCAAGCGAAAACACAGTTTCTATATCAAATTGGGCGAACGGAGACACATTCGAAACTATGACGCGTTGACACATCATCAGCGCCACTGGATTCAGCGGCATTGTCCCATGAAGTAATTTGTAGAAGGGCTGTAGCTTCCCGCTGTTCATGGTGTCAAGCTTTATCCAGGTTAGAGAATTTAATTCTGCTCTAGTTAGGCTCTTCCAGTGACCTATTTGCTCTGAAACAAAACTACAAACAATCGGGTGGTAGCAAGCAGCGGCAGCTAATGTGAGCAAAGCATTATGCTAGAATGAACGCAGGATTACTGGAGTATTATTCATGGCATCTGGCCTTAGGGGATCACTTCTAAGGACCAGCAGAAACCTTCACAGAACAGCCAGTTGCATGACCTGTCTCTTCCCTAGGTGGTGGCAGCTCTAGCAGTGCTTGGCTTTGGTCATGTCACTTGTTCAGGTTTACATAGACTAATTCACTCCATAGTGCAAACAGCCAGTCACACTGACAAGGCACAGTGCCTACTGTTTGAGGAAACCCACTCCCCTGCATCAACATGCTGTAGTGGCACCCCGGCAGTGACCCAAGCTGGCACTCATGGAGAAAAACAAGGCCCATTAGGTTGGCATTCTGCCACTCAGTCTATGCAATGTCTTTCTTTAAGTCTCTATTTGTCAAAGTAATTCCTCATACTTTGAACAAACAATGTAGATGTTCACAGGAACTTCATAATGCTAATAGAATCATTTCTAGAATAGCAGCACCCTGTCTGATTCTGATAATGGCAGGCATTGAAAGCAGAGGAAAACCCCTGATGGGAGTTCAAACGGGACAAATATATGACGCTACAAGCATCATCTGCAGGATCTAAGGCGGGGGAAATCAGACAGCATTACTAAAGAACCTCATTATCATGCAAATGCCATTTATTCCATTTTATCTCACCGTTCTCAATAGGCCATATGGCAGCAAGTCCACACGGAGGAAGACACAGGGAGAGACCTCATGCTGGGCAAGCGGCCACATCAAAATTCCTCCATCTGTGGTCGATTGAGTTTTGTATGTGTGCGAGTGTGAGTGCATGTTAGTACCTGTCCTCAATACACCTGTATCACTGCTAGCTCTCACATCACAGCCAGGAAGACTAACCACTGATCCCAGGAAGATTGATTATTGTCGAAGTTAAACTGGACAAGACAGGAGTTCTTGTCAGTGATGCCCAGGAATAGAGAAGAGGGGCATCATGGGTACAAAATGACTCATACACAAAGTTCTGGGGCAGCAGGGGGTTGAACTAGGTTATTTATATTGTGTGCTATGTGACTTCAAATCTGTTCTAATGATCAAAATTCATTCACAAGCCTGAGCTAACAGCAATGTTGTATAAAAGGGGGAAAAGTGTCATCCTTTTAATACATAATTGATAGAGGCAATTAAAGAACTACATGGCATTAAATCAAATCAACAGTGGCACTGAAGAAAACTGATGGTGTCTGATCACCTTTTGAAACAGATCCTTTTGATGTTGATATGAATTTTTGGTCTTATAATCAAATTTTGTAAATATAAAATCTACCAGATGATGCTAAAAATATAAACTGCTACAATTTCTTATTAAAATCTCAGCAGAAATACGGTAAATGGACAGATGGGACAGAGTGGTGTTGGTCTGATTTCCCTGTGCATGACAAATCATGCATCTTGACAGCAACCAGATATATAAGATAAGCAGTTTTCATGCTGTGTGAAGCAATCAATTTAAAGGGAATTACAGAGCTCACTGATTATGATGAGAGTCTATTAAAGTAAAATAGCACTGTAATCAAAATGATTTACAGATTTAGGTTGTGATGCACCCTCCACTGCAAATAATAAACACATGAATGCATGCAGGGGTGCCTATACACACATACCAGCGTGCGTCCAATGGACACGCAGTTTTGCAAACTACATGCGTGAAAATAAAAGTGGAAAATAAACATGGGGAGACTGAAATAGAGTGCACTCTAGCAGCCTGGAGATAAGAATTAGGAAAAGTGGGAGGAGGGAGCAGCTGCTAGGCGCATGAAAAAAAGAAACTCCAGAAATTAATTGCTGCAGATCAGGCAGCATACACGTCATATTTTAGAAATTTTATTACTGTAGTTTGAATTTACTCTTACTTCCAAAGCCAAGAACCATAACGGAAATTGTTGATGTCTACTTCAGTGAAGCTGAGAAACGGTTATAGACCACACACATGCACCCCCACACCGACACCGACACACACACAAATGCATATTTCTTTTTCAGTTCACCAGTCTAAGAAACCAAGGTCATATAATGCAAGTTTGCAACAGTCTTCAAATGAGAGCAAACATAAGACCACATCTGCAGAAGAAAATCACCACTAGATTAAACTGAGCTCATAACTAATAACATATTCAGTTAATAAACCACTTCCAGACATAATATTTATCATAGATGTTTGTCAGAGATAAATAAGTTGATCAGACTACTGACTCCAAGAAACATCCACTATCTGCAACCGCTGTCATTTTATTAAAAAGCCAAACTAAAATGGATTCTGAATCACATCATTTTCTCCTTCAGGCCACTGGAACTCTCTAAAAATGTAGATTTGCTGGTGTCAAATTTTCACTAGTATGACAAAAGACAAATCCATGTCGATATTTCTGGGGCCCAGTGATGCAAACGCTGACAGTCTGGGGTTCATACATTGCGTTTTATCTAACTTAAATGGAGTGACACATTATGCTCACCTCCCCATTTTTTGCCTGTCAGTCATCTTTACTGCAATGAATAAAGCTGTGCAGCAGTACAACCTGTCACTCTGCCACTCAGTTGCTTAAAAAAAGACTTCATGTCACTATTCAGGTGGAGCTGGGGAGGAATTCCTCTGTCTCATTTGATTTTTCTGTCTAATCTCTCACTTTATGTAGGCTCGCTGTTATTTCCCTGAAGTGGGAATCATATTTTAATTAGGTCTATCCATGGTTAGCAGTTCATCTTTGCATCTCCCTGTCCTATGTGCTCATCTTGTGGGCTTTGCCTCTTTGTCAGAGGCTTTGAGTCCCTGCTCCCTGTCACAGTCTCACATCTCCCCCATCTTGTGCCACCTTTTCATTTTTTAACTGCTCCATCTCCACTCACAATCTTGATCTCCTGCTGCTGACAACAAAGAGCACCCTGCTTCACAAAAAAATAGGAAAAAAAAGTACTGTGTTCTGCAGATGGGAATAACACAGTAAACAGCAACAACAACAGAAACAAAGGAGAGGAAAATACATGTACTTCGCATCCTAAGAGCATAGGGAAAATGGAAATGGTCAGCTACTGACTGCTTGGTGACCAACAAGCCTGTATATGGAATGACTAAATCTATTTAACGGGATATGAAGCAATCTCTGACCTCTACAGGGCCTGAGGGAAAGGCATTATTGGCAAGACTTATCCTCCCCTGCACACCCAACACTGGCTCCATTCTTGAGGCATGGTGCCCCTAATTGACTCAAACAAACATTTACAATAGAGATGAATAAACTAACTAATGAGACCCAATGCAATTGTCAAGTAAACAGGTGATGCATCACGATGCAAGATGCTCCACTAATAAAGGGACACTGTCATCTGCTGATCTGCCATGATGGTGACACATTTTCGCCTCTAATCCTAAGGAGGCTGGCTTTGTTACTCACTTAGAAAAAAAAATCTTTGCTCACCAATATTCAGTCCAAACCCAGTAACAATAGATAAACATGTATCCTTTTCATCAACAGTGCGACGACATTAGTGTTGATGCCATGCAGCAACTTTATCGACTCCTTGCTGCTATAAGACTGTGAAAGCATTATCCTTGAAATCCATACCTCCTGCATGAAAAGCAAAGCCCCGCACGCTGTTGAGATAAAGCCACATTAATGCACCGAGCTAATGATATACAAATATAATGAGAAGGGTGAGATGTTCTTCGTAAGCAGCAAAATATCACCGAGGAAAAAAGTCGAGTTCAGAAAGCGGTGCAATGTGAAATACTTTAATGAATAGAAATGCACCATGTGAGTTACTTATCATAGCGTGTTACAAAACAGGTAATGGATTATATTTGGCAGCTTAAGGGTAGTAAAATTGTTATTATAGAGGTAGATAGAATAGAAGTTAGAGCTTCGGTTATCCTAAAAATGAACCTCTGCTGAGACCATCAGCCTGTGGATGGATTACTGTGCGAAGAAATTATGGCATCTGCAGACTAAGCTGCTGTGTAACCTGCGTCCACCTACAGGCAAGGAAGTGCTTGGAGCAAACACAGTGTTGTCTGCACAGATGTCATGGTTCAGATTTATTTAGAGGGCAAATGCTCCATTAGTTGGGCTTTTTAATTAGCACACTTGTGAGAGAGGGTCATTAAGGATGTCTGACAGAGGACCTGCTGATGAGGGGAATGGAGGCACTGCTTACTCTGGCCCCAAAACCACACACACGCACACACACCTACAGTAAACACACGAGTAGATTTGCTTAAAAACCAATAACATTTCACACAGTCATCCACAAACACAGCAAGTCAACGTCACAGGTGCCACAATGTGTCTACTGTGAAACAGTGAGAGTGCACAAATAAATCTTTCCTAAATGTCTCTATTGCCAACAAAACCTGACACACTCACAAGAGCTTATTAAGGTCATTTACATACACATGCATATGCATATAAACAAGCCAGAATGGAAAGAATTGTCACTGTACCGTTTTCTGGATGTTCAGTTTCTCCGATGCTGCCATCTGGGGTGGTTCTCTCGTAGTGGTCTTCAGGCAGGGTCAGGGGCCCGATGCGAGGACCAGATGAAGACTTACTGCTGGGAGTCTCTGATTCCTCCAAGCCGCTGTCATAGTAGCTGTGCTGAGAGGCATCCTGCAGGTCCTGCACAGGGTTGGTGGTGGAAAAGGTCACTCGGCGATGGGGATGCTGAAAAGCAGAGAGACAGAAAACGGGTTTAGCCTACGTTAATGAACATATTTCCTAACCACATATTTTCAGTTATCTTTTCTTTGTGTTTGATGGTTCCCCAGCGGTAAGTGGTACGGCTCAAAATTCATCAGTTTAAAATTACTGTCTGAATAATGCTGGCCCTCCAAAGTTCACTCTTCAAAAGTCAGAAAATTGTATCAAATATTTAACACCTTTAAATATTGAATAGTCTTTTGCACAATTATTCTGAGGATTACATCAGGTATAAATATATTAGAAGGGAGAGGTTATTGACTTCAGTAATATGTTTGTGCAAATTGGCAGCTGCAGCAGAAAAGTATAAACTATAATAAAATGCAACAATATAAGTCATGCCGCATCATAAGTTTATGGACTTTACATTTAAACATGCTGAATGATACTTTTCTACAAATATAACAAATTAGAAATCTAATAATGCAACAATCCGTGTTTAAAGATGGAATTCAGAGTTTTTCCCTGAAAATAAATGCTAGACTTGTGCAAGTGAAATCCGTCTTAGTCCACACGTTTGTGCCTCTACTTTTGTGTGGACCCCAGCGGTGACTTTGTTTGCAACTCCCTCAACCCTTGAGTGTGTTTTGGTTTTTCCCTTTGTTTTGCTGTGTTTGGGACGTTGATTTGCATGTTTGTCTGCAGCCAATGACAGAGCTTAAGGCTCTGTGAGGATAAACTCATTGACTGAAGTAGATGAGGCCATTAGCCAAAGGGGAGGGGCACTCACTTTGAATAGTGTTTATAAACAGAAAGGGGGGGGGACTCTGGATTCTACCTTTAAGAACTTGTGAGTTTAACATATTGTTGTCCGAAATAAATTCTGTAAGGTTGTTATGCTGTATGTGTTCTTTTTGTGTACTGCTGCTTTTACTGTTTTTAAACTGCCTCTAGGGACAAATAGCTTTTTCAGTATGAATTTGAATATCGAAATCTTTTAACCTTTAAAACCAGAGTTGGTAATCCTGCTTAGAAAACACTTTTTATTATACTGGGTGAAATGGTCCTTCCATCCTAACAGTAGTCAATACATCATGTATTCGAAAAAAAAGAAGGATGAGAGCTGCAGTTCTGTAAAAACTGACCAACCCCTGCCTTTCGCACTGAAAGACAGCAATTGGTAATTTGCAACTTATAAAAAGAACAAATCAATGCCTTTATGTCTCGTCTCTGTCCCTCCCCGCTCTCCGTCCCCGACGCGACCCCCACGTGACACCCCCCCCCCGTGCGCCGCTCACTGTAAAAAAATATAGCTAACAGACTGCTAACTGCTGCTGCGCCAAAAAAACCCAAAACAAAACAACAGATAAGGAGTAAGTCTCGGAGTTGTTGACATTTGCAGTGTGGACTTTATACTCTGCAGAAGGAGTTGGAGGTGAGTGGACTACAGCTTTTAAAAACGTGGTTTGTCAGCTGTTTACTATCAAGCTAACAAGCTATCCACTCGGCTGTTATTGTTAACCTGCTTGTAAAACATCGGCCCACCCATTCCTGTGCTCTGAAGGCGTGGTTTCAGGTGGTGTGTTTTTCTTTAAACTGTTGCTTGCTCATATAGTTTTTCCAACATTGCCAACCCTAGCTTTAAAACAATTAAATAACAGTGATAGTCTGAAGTTCTAAATAAATAGTGTATTTAGTTGATGTGTGCTTACAGTATCTTATTTATTGTATATTTTATCAAAATGTTCTATTAGAAAACATTTACTGAGAAAATAATAATGTCTGGGTGTCTCATTCATTTCAGCAATTTGGCAGCTGGACAGAAGCAGTCTTTGTACATACTGCATGTATAATGAAATTCCCATGTATGGAAACAATGGCTATTCATATGTATGAATGGGGATGTGAACATGACAAAACAAGCATCACAGGGGGTCAAAGACATTGAGAGTGTGAATCGAATTATTATTGTGCTTATTATCATTATTAATCAGACAGAGGTTTCATTTTCCAAATCTGTCACCACCAAATGAATTCTGATGACAGTGATTGGTGCACTAATCAGTAGCCCCAGTGAGCTCCTTCCTATCTCCATATTTTAATATTTCTCTTTCCACAGCTTTTGATGTGCAACCCAGCGGAAAGCTAGACAATATTTTCACAATTTAACTAAAAGGATTCCCAAGAAGTCCTAAATAAGGCTAACAAAAAGAACAAAACAGAGCTCCGAGGAGATTGTTTGGGACAAGCATCATTTCGCAAGTATTATAATATGTTATTAGATGTGCTTTTGCTGTTTTATGTTGATGAGATCTGATCAAAGAATAAAATCAAAAGTAAATGAATGATTGAAAATGCTGATGGATTCCTGAATTTGATTGCTAGAAGTGAAGCAGAGCAGCATGTAATGAATCACTGGAGATCACACCCTTTATCAAATTGAATGGCTTGTAAATACGGTTAGGAGACCATTAAATTTCCTCATCCAAAGATCAGTTTACTAATGGCTACTTACCACCAATCCACAACAGAAAGATGACTCCTTACAATGCACGTGCTGCCTCACTCTTCACCCCACCCCCACACACCCACTCCTCTCGTAAAAGTCAGGAAAGCACTGATACAGCAGAACAGGCCTGTCTCTGCGATACTAGTCAGCCCCGATCAATACAACTGGCCTGCGCTTTCTACCATTCAACCACTTTTCTAACAAACAGAAAAGAAAAGAAAAGCTTTTAGGGCTTAGGTAAGAGCTATCAACACCATAATATCATCAGTGGGCTTCACAATGTTTCCAGAAACCTGTTCATCTCCCCATCACCTCAGCCCATCATATTTTTCTCTCTGCAGTAATGCAACTCTTGGACTTCCATCGGAATAATGATTATTAGAGATCAGAGAGACTAGTGTTTTGTTATGCTTTGCCCCCCCCCCCTCGCAGTATAGTATAAGGTAAAAGGAAAAGAAAAGACAAAGCTGTGTTGGACTTCTCAGTTATCAACAACATTAAATGCAACTAAAGTTTGTTGGGATGTTGGGCGCCCAAGTGATTAAAAGAGCTCAATGACAGGTTGTGATTTATTTTATTTCCATAAAACATGCCCTTTGATTGGTTCATCTACACATAAAATATGTTCAACTATAAATATGTGCTTGCTAGTTATGCATAAAACTGAAGAGCACACTCTTTACCATCCCAAAGAACATGAATTGCATTCATTAATTCTTAGTTATAAAGAAATATTACAGTGCAAACTAGAAATAGTCCTCTTGAAACTCCCCCACCACAGCATATAAAAATAAGTTTCTTTACTATTGCTTCTGTAATATTTCAGTAAACTTGGAATTGACTCAAGCAACTTCAACAAATTACATATTCCATTGATGCTTTCTTGGAGCGATTGGTTATCTTTCAGGCTCCCCTACGATGTAAATGCAAAGGGGGCATTTTAGTTGTCCAAATATGGATTCTTGCTTAAACTTTTCCTCAAGGCATAACTCCAAGAGTCAGCATGATATGATAACTAGCTAAGGCTGCAGAGATGGGAAATAGATTCCCCTTTTAGTCAGAGCAAAAAATCCTTTGCCAGGCCTAGGGGCTGCAGGGATGCAGCAAGACGGAGGGATGGAAGGGGAGACTAAGAAGGAGTGGGGAGTTGGTCAGGCAGACATGGACGACACTTTGGCTGGAGGGGACAAGCAGAAGGATTAGATTCTGGGAGACTGGAGGCGGGTGAGGGAGATTGTTTGGGGATTGTTGTAGGAGTAGGAAGCTATGAGGCTGAGAATGGAAGAAGGGACATTAATTATGACATCTGAATTCATTGCCCCGTTTGAATAGGGCTAAAATGACCTCATTTATTACAAAGCAATCCCAAAGCAGATGGAAAGATACAGCAGGGTTCTGTCTTCACAAGACTCATTTTAATACTACAATAAACAGGATCCATTCACTGTGTACCTACAGCTCTTTGTTTCTGTAAGACTGCCAGAAAAAAAAATTATCTACTACTCACTGCCACAGAGTAATTTCAAGCCTATTCAGTTTGAAACAGAAGCTGCCAATTAGATAACAATGTTATTATTCCGTCATTTCATTACCATATGCATGAAACCAAAGTCAAATCAAAAGTTAAAAGTGATCTAGGGCACATTTTGTTACTTAAAACTTCATATTGGGACAAGCCAGAACTAATCCAGTCTAAAAGATACATTTTTACACAGGCCTCACAAGCAGTTCTTCACTTCACTGTCTTTCTAACTCTTAGTTTGTTCCTCCCAAAGAAACCTTGCCAGGACAGTGGACCTAAATTAAAAATTTGAATGAATGCAATCGGCAGATCCCTGCCCACCCTTGATGATGCACTTCAGCTCTACTTTTAAAAATTCCTCCCTATAGAAGAAGCTATGTAACCACAAACCACAGATATGGTAGAAGTGACTGTGTTTAGTACCAGACAGACACTCATCCTGGCTCTAATTGGTTATTTTCATAAAGTGAGGAGGGGTTCTTACATATCATTGTTTTACTTTCAGTTTAACGACTCTTGTGCTTTCCAGTAGCTAGATTATTTTCAGTCTTTGTTAGATTTTCCAAGTGTTCTGCCCATCCTTTGTTGATTTTTACTGGATTCTCATTGCGTCCAGAACTTCTGGAACTTTAGATAACAGAATGGCCAATTAAAAGGGTTTAAACGAGGCTTCAAAAGGCTTTTAATGTCTTTTAAATTACACACAAAGAGGGGGGAAACACAGAAAAACCTTTAAATGTGCTCAGGAAAGTCATATAAGTTGTTTGCAAAAGAACTATTGATTAACTATTATACCTCATGAATATGGAGAACACAATGGTGTAGCAAACGCACTCGGTAGATATGGTGGAGTGAGTGATAGAGTTTTAACAGCTTTATTTTCTAAAAAGTTCTTGAATTTATCAGATAAAGCAAATCAGATATCAAATGAATTGGATACAACACTATTATTTCATAATGTAGCTTGAAATGAGGACTGCTTTTGTAAATTGATAAGGAAAGAAAGAGACTGAAGAAGATAATTGCAAGTGATGACGAGTGTGAGGTAAATAAAAAGCCTGGGGTTAAGAGGGAGAAGCCTGTTGGTATAAATTTAAGAGTATCTTTATGTTATTGTGAGATAGCACAATACATGATACATTTTAGCCCACTGAGACTTCAGAGCAAATATTTTTATTCACCAAATCAAATTTAAATCCAATTTATAGGAGGGCTGATATCCAATTTAAAGACTGGCTTTTAGGCAATCCTTTTCATAATGTTCCCCTGGACAGATGACCATGACATCATATCCAGAGAGCTGTCAGCCCTGTTAGCTAGTTGCAAAGGCTGCAAAGAAAAAAAAAATCCAGAATATAAATCACCTGTATCAGTACACATTGTCTGGTGTGATGGAGGACTTCTGCACTGGAACAAGATATTGCTTTGGTCTGATGAGTGAAATGGTACATCTATCACCCAATCTTTGGGTTTATTTTCTTTCTTTCTTTCTTTCTTTCTTTCTTTCTTTCTTTCTTTCTTTCTTTCTTGCTTTCTTTTTTTTGAGTGTGTGTATGTCTATATTAGGGGAAAAAAATGCACCACCTGTTTGTGAATTACAAGTATTGTTATATAGTTCTAACAGTCAGCAGTCTGTCTGAACTACTACATTTCATTTTCAGCTTTTTAATGTAATCTTGTAAATATTTAAACATAAATAATATGTATTTTCCTGCAGCTTGATTTAAGAAACAAAACAGCATTATTGTTCCAAAAAGCTGTGCCTTCGCAAGGAGGAGAGGATCTTGATGACTGTGCAGCGTCTCTATTACAACTGCTGATTTGCACTACTGATCCCTGTAGGGACAGCAGGCCCCCGCTACTGCTGTGCTCTCACATTGCACTGAGTTCCCTCTCTATTCCGATTGCCCTGGAGTTACCGGAGACCACTCTGCCATCAGGTGCCCTGTCATCCAGCCAAGCCTCGCTGATTGCCAGTGTACAGGCCTGCTGGAACTTATGCAGATGGAGAAGCTCCTCCATCGTCTCGGCCACTTTTGAGCTGAGTCCCAGCAGAGTCACAGGAGAGGGATGCAGTGCCTCAGTCTCTGTCTAGTGCATCCAAATTTGCAATTGCTTTTTCACTGATCTATGAATGAACACTTGGTGATCAAGCTGGTGACTGCATTGTATGGTCTTTTACTACAAGGTACTGTATTAAAGGAGGAAGCTGGTTGATTTTACAACTGTTAAAGCAGTTGAACATTTAGGCAAAATGTAAATAAAAGCAACTCAATCATCTCTAAGCCTTATAAATGAAGATGTTCTTAACAATAAAACATAGAAAGCATACAACATGTGAAAACATTCCATAAAAAATATTAGCTCATGTCAGATTTGAATGGTGCATCACATCTAAAAATGGAGCATACAGTACTGCTAGTAAAGTAGATTAATATTATGGCTAATAGGCTACTATTATCAAATAATAGAGTTGTATCTATACAAGTTTCTTACAGATTTCAACGACCACATATCCTATAACATGAGTTTGAAAGCTTTGAACATCTCTGGATTTTCAGCCAAAGTGGTTGATACTGCTTTTTTTTTTTTTTTTTTTTGCTATTCTGAGCATTTGTTGAAACATATTTGTAATGTAGTCAAATTTTGCATCATCCTTTTGAATTTATCTTTAATTAAATCATTCAAATAATCCCTTTTTATCAGTTTAGCAACCAATTTTATGCAAAAATATATGCCAAGCTGCAGTGAAGTGGTACAATGGAAGCTACTTGCAGGAAAAATCTAAATTTGCCCATGGATACATGTTTCATTATTATATTGAGGAATTCTTTTTTTTTTTTTTTTTTTTTCTTCTCCAACAGCTGAATAAACAAGATCAGGAATTTCAACATTTTATGGTAAGTAGAATCTCTTCTTGTTTTTGGGCGCAATGAGTGATGATGTATCTGACACAGTTAAAGTGTTAGCAAATGTTTTCAGTTTAATTTTTCATTACACAAAGGTGTTGTTGGAGATGAAACAGTGCGGCCAGTGAAACATGCTGAACCTTCAGAATTTCACAGTGAAAAGCTATGCACAGCTAAAGCCTGAATTTTTTAACTTTGAAGAGAATAAAAATAATACTAAACAGCACCATTGCCACACTGCAACGTCTCGAGTGCAATTTAAGAGGTGAAATAACAACTCCTGCAGAAACAGACTCGGAACACTTTCTTCCAATAACAGCAAACTAACAAAATAGGAGGCTTTGTATATTTCACACGGAGGTGAGTTAAGAGAAATGAATGGTTTTACCCAGCAAAGCCAAATGGCAATGGCAAAACACCTTCTACTTTTCAAACTGCAGGTAACCCATGTGGCCCTGTTTATCAATACTGAGTTGAGGTATATTGTATGTGTACTGATGCTGGAAGCCAGACTTTTCCTACTGAATCACAGTTATGTGTCTCTGATATTATGAAATGGGTTTTCTGCCCGTGTTAAAGGAAACGGCTGATGTCTCAGTGCCCCTGTGATATGAAAAATTCAATTTAAAAGGATGAGAGAAAGAATGGTGCACGGCCTATTTTCATTCCCTCACACTGCGAGATATGAGAATGATGTTCTATTGTGTGGAGGAAATGATGCCAATCGTACTGCTGAGAAATTCCTTCATAATTCAATTCAATTTCTTCTAAATCCCAATGGCAAGCTCCTCTGCCAAAGAGAAGCAGAATGACAGAGACAAAAAGGGAGGGCTGGAGACTAAGATGGAAGAAGAGGCACTACAGATTGAGACTGAGACAATGGAGAAATGGAGACCAAATCACAGAGAGCAGCCACACTTAGCAAAAGGTAGGAGGAGGACGCTGTGATACAAAGCAGAGGAGGACAGAGGGAAATATTTGCAAAGATTAAATTGGATGATGGTGGCATTTTAAGTTTAGCCAACTAATATTCTGCAATTCTGAGCAGCTTCTGAAAGGCACAAACAAAATGATGTTGGGGTCTAACAGGACAGAGTTACAGTAAACCTCAATGTAAGATGTATGAATTAGCTATAAACATCTTTAATAGAGTAGATGCCCCTCCACCTAATCCCCCTGCCTGGTGTAGGACCCAGAATTTCCATTTAGTTACAGTGTTTGTGAGTACAACCTGGCTCTGGCATTTTGGCATGTATGCAGGAATCAATGAGCTGCTGCCTCTGAAGGCACAGGAAAAATGAGCTGCACCAACAAATATGACAATGAAGAAGTGCACCTCTCAGTGTATGCAGCGAGCATAAAACCATAAAGACTGAAGCAGTTGCAAAGGAAATGCATATGGAACTGTTTTTATTTCCCATATCCCCATTATGTCCTCCATTCTCATCCCATCTACCGTTCTTTCTCCTTCGACACACACACACACACACACCCACACACACACAGTTGTTTTTGTAGGTGCAATAGCTCCGAGGCAAGCAGCGTGGAATTGGAGTCTTCAAAGAGTCTTGGATTATCAAAGAGACACAGCTACCAGAAAACTAGGGGACACGCTGGAGAGGGGGAGGGAAGAACATAAGCGTGAGGTGGGGAGGGGGAAAGTGCAGTGGAGTCAGCATGGGTTTGGGTGGAGGATGAAGTGATCAGACAGGGGAGGGGCGGGGGTAAGGGGTGGATAAAGACCAGAAGTCCCTTTGTTCACATACTGTAAATGGAGAGAAAAAAGGCTGGAGTGAACGCATTAAAAAACAATCACATAGAACTTAATGGTCTTGATAGGCAAGACTGGATTTGCATTCTTCACTGTCTGTACCGCTGCCTATTCAGAAGTACTTTCTTTCTTTTTTTTTTTTTACCCTACACAGAGAATTTCATTATAATGGGGGCACTTGCCTTGAAATACCATAATGTTGTCACAGTAAAACCAAGCATTACTGCAGCAGAACCTACCAAGTGTGAATATAGCTGCCACATCTAATGACAAATATGACTGTTCACGCAATTCCATAAGACAGGATGTGGGAGTGTTGGGGTGAATGTATCACCCTTTGACAAAAAACTCTCAGTCAGCCTCTCTGTCCCACAATGAGTTATGATTTTTTTTTCATAAGAAGCACACTTCTCACCATAGAGCACATATCAAGTCAGTGTATAAAACAGATTCTGGTTGGTTCATCGCTGTCAGCTGCAGGGCATTCTGCAGCAATGATCCTGTCCCATTGCCACGGCTACACATAACCCTCCCACCTTCGTTGACCTGGTTTGAACCAAATTTTGCTCTGTTTGCTTCTTATGAGGGCATAAAATGCTTTGAACACACAATTTCAAAAGCAAAGCATTCTCTTAAAAGTAATCTCTGTCCCTGCACAACTCATCCTGGCAAACTTGAATCTAGTGCGAACAAAAAGTCCCCCTGCCTGCAACCATTTGGTAATTTTGGGACATGCCAAGACTGCACTGGTGGTGAAGTCATTTGTTCTGACAAAGGAAGAGGTGTGTGGATGAGAGTTGTGTCTACAAATTGTTGAGCTCCACACATACATGTGGAGATGTGTTGTGCTGTTTTAGAGGTCATGTTATGCTTGTTTTGTGTGCTTTTCCTTCTCCATCACTGCGTATTGTTGCTTTTAGGGCCTGCGAACCCATCATGGCCAAAGTCTACACAAAAGGGAGTTTTTATCTCCTACAGGAACTGCATTCAGCTTTCAGTTAGCTGAAATGCTTCTTTGTTAATCCAGGCTTTTCTTTTTTTTTATTTTTATCCTCATATATGATCACAATGCATTATTTAAATAATAATTAACTAGTCTAAATATTTAAATATATTCTAGAAGATGCCTTATACAACATAATACACCTAAATCTGCATTCAATGGGCTCTTAAATACCATATGCTAACTGAGACAGGCATGTACTGCACAGATGAACCGACTCCACACTCTGACATAACGAAGCAATACTATTTCTGTCATTCTAAGTATAGCGACTACATGGCAGTATGTGCTTTAACTGTGCTTTTAATCTTTCTCACATAATCAAATACTCCTTTTGTTTGTGCTTCTGGCAGATACAATAAGTAACAAGCCATTGTTTGAGCTTTTGTGGGTGTTAATAATAGATTCATAACATGCACATAAAGTCGGAGCAGAGTTATAATGTACATAATGACATAATAAAATAACGGAGCGGCATTGAGAAACAGAAATGTAATATTCTTTGGAGTCAGAGGAGATTTGGAGGCGAGGGATAAGCTTTGGGGGAAGCCAGAGAAAGGATCAATGGCGAAACTTAATTGGGATGGGCAAAGGATTAAAGTTTTGATTGGTTTAGGGTTTAAAAGGTGATGTCTTTGTACTGACGCTCATTGTCCTAAACTGTGGAGACTACATATGCTAATATTAATCAGCTAATAAGGCTAAAGGCAATTTTTTGGAGTTATGAGTTTGCAAACAAAGTGCTATTGGATACTTTAGAAATTAATCCATGTCTTTAAACACAAGCAGCACAAAGTAAGTGGGTAGGCTGAACCGGATGGCACAATGCAGAGAAAGGAGGGCACAAAACAAAATAGATAGAAAAGAAAAAACTGCCTCTTATGCATGTAATTGTGACAATTAGAGCTTTGAATAAAATCTTAGAAATGTGTCTATGCTGAAAACATGCTGCAGAAAACATCATTTCTGTATTATTTGAGAATCACATTAATCACATACAAGTAGAAATAAATTTCTACTTGTATAAATTTCAATTTAAGACATTTTAGGCACTCCTGTTTTAGAGGCTAAAGAACATTTGCATCCTAAATAATATCCAGTAAACACAAAAAAAACCATTGCATTTAAAAGAAAATTGCTCTGAGTGAGAGTGGCCACACTGTACTTTGGAGACAGGCAAACAGTAATTGCGATGCAGGGAGGGCAATAAGAAGCAGACAAATGTTTAGAACCCTGCACTATTTAGTGTAGAAAGGTTAATCTTTTGTTCTCATTAGGATGCGAGCTAGAGTGTGGTTTAAAAAAAACACACCCGCGCACACCCGCACACATATACAGTATATGATTGTTCAGTTACCATTACTATTGTTCCTTTAAAGGTGTCATAACCTAGTGTTTTACATACACAATCCTTCTTAAATTATCTTCAAATGAATTTTTAATAATAGTTGGGTGGGACAAAAATTTAATGAGCTCATTTTAAAGGAATAGTTCACCCTCAGAATGATTTAACTTTATTTTCCACTTACCCTGATGGTGAGCAAGACTCTGGACCACTTTTTTAATATGTCAAATGCAGATGGAGTTCAGGGCAACTTCTCGTTTCCCCCCAATGGAGTTCGCCAGGGTCCGAGACAAAAAGGTCCATAAAAGTCCACAAAAAATTGTTAATATTCCTCCATACTGCTCGTCCCATGTAATCCAAGTGTCCTGAGTGGGTAGCGTCCAGAATTTACTTGAAACTACGCAATTTAGTGTATTTTTAGAGTCTAAAAAGGAGTATTGTTTACGTTCAGGAAGCGCGCACATGCGCGGTCATGAAACTACGGAAGCCACGGCAGACGAGAGTGAGCGTTCTCTTTTACTTTCTTTCTTTCTTTTAGATCAATATCCAACCCCTTCTGTGTTTTTCCCGGTTTGTTTAGAGCTCTTGTGCTCTTACCACAATGTAAACAGTGAATTTCTTCTTCTACGCTTGCATTATCGGCAGAGTGGGCTCTGAACGCCGAGGCTTCCGTAGTTTCGTGACCGCGCATGTGCGCGCTTCATGGACGTAAACAATACTCCTTTTTAGACTCTAAAAATATACTAAATGGCGTAGTTTCAAGTAAATTCTGGACGCGACCGCTCAGGACACTTGGACTACATGGGACGAGCAGTATGGAGGAATATTGACAATTTTTTGTGGACTTTGATGGACCTTTTTGGCTCGGACCCTGGCGAACTCCATTGGGGGGAAACGAGAAGTCACCCTGAACTCCATCTGCATTTGACATATTAAAAAAGTGGTCCAGAGTCTTGCTCACCATCAGGGTAAGTGGAAAATAAAGTTAAATCATTCTGAGGGTGAACTATTCCTTTAATCTCTTTTTATCCCCAACTTTTGTTTGTCGCGAGAATACGCACGAGAATTAGACCTGTAAGCATGTTCACAAAGAAAGCATCAAAGCCAAAACAAAGTTTTATCAGAACAGACAAAGTGAAGAAAACGATGTCCCAACAGAGAAAAACGTGATAAAAACGTAACAGTGCGGCTAATAGAGAGGATCCGCGGAGTAAAAGGGCTGGACTTTGATGAGTAAAAAGAGCGGACGTCTGATGTGAAGTCAACCAAACAGTGTTAGCTTCTGTAGCTACATTAGCAGCTTGTCCGTTCATCGACCATCGTTTACTGGTTACACAAGCAGCAACACTTACCGACTGCACATCCTCACTGATAAATATAATCCACTGGTCCCAGGTAGTGCTGTCCCTCCTGTTACTGTACAGCACTGATAACTGCTGAATTTTTGCCGAAGCAGCTCAGCACAGCAATTTTTTTCCCTCCTCCTCCTCATCATCCTCCTCTCTGACAACGCTGGCCATTAAACGCTACTCCACGGCAAGTAATCAGCTGATTTTAGGTAGTGCTAAAGAGGCTAGCTTAGCAGCTCACAGCCTCTGTGGATCATGTTATTTGGAGAAAAAAAAACAAAATTGTGTACTATGGAGAGCGCACTCTTGTGGCCAATTCTGGTGAGAAGAGAGCCCGCACTCAAAAACGAAGCCATTTGAACTTTCTGGAGTTTCTGGCACGTTGTAACTGAGGTCCTATTCCAAAACACCTTTTAACATGAAAATGTGGGATTTCGGTGTGATGACTCCTTTAAAAAGTGGAAGACACATGTAAAAACTGTTGTAATTCCTACATCTTCATCTGATTTTGATATAAAACCCTTTGAATTAAAGTTGAAAGTCTGCAATTAAGGCACATTTTGTTTGTTTAATATCCAATTAAACAAACAGCATCCTTGTGCTACATTGTCATGTCTTTTCATACTATTTCATGTATTTCATGGTGTATTCTGTGGTGAAATGTTATTCTGTCTGTGTACCCTTATGTGGGATTCTGTGGAGTCTGTATTGTCATGTTATGAAATGGAAGTCAGGGGCTGGTCTGTGGAAAAGAATTTCCCCCTGGGGACAATAAAGTCTAAAAGTCTAATGTCTAATTTCATTGTGGTGGCGTATAGAGCCCTAAAAATGAGAATTGTGCCGATGTCCCTATATATATATATATATTGTATACTTCTTTTCCTTTATGTACATATCTGGTTGTTCCATGCTACCATTGTGTCTGAACTGCCTTTATTACAGAAACACAAGAACACAAATCATGTTAGAGAGTCGTCTCCCACTTTCATGATTACACGTTCACATCGGCTCACATGAAAAACACAGAGACGTTGATTTTAATGCTTCCAGAAATTTAGTTTCAGCTTAAAACCTGACAACATCTGACCTCAGCAGGATATTTTGGGAGGCTTATATTTGCTCTGTGCGACTCTGCACCTCTGAAACAAGAACATCACTTGCCTCTTTTGTGAAGCTTGACTGGAGAATCACTGAGTGCTCCAGTGCTGAAGAGTTCACTGCTTTTCATGAGAGTGAGAGTAACTGCTTTCCGCATTGAATATGATCTGCAATTTATCCTAATTAGGCCCCTGATAGTGTACTGCAGGTTAAAAAATGTTTGCACCACTGGTTATTTAATGTTACAAACTTGCGCCAGCACCTGGATTTGAACTGTAGAGTTTCTAATTTTCAATGCCAAAGGCAAGGGAAAACAAATTTTACATAACTGTCAGAACTTGGCCCCCAAAGTTTGTCAGATCACATCTGGTCATACTGGTAATGATGCTGAGCAGACGCTTTGGCAGCTTTGCAAATTGCACTGGCTGTGTGTGTTTGGCCTATGGGTTCAGAGCCCTCTTATGGTCAACTAAAGCTATTTTCTTCTCTCTTTTTTTTGTTGTTTTTTGAAGAAAAAAATGTTCCAAGGTCAAGTTCTAAATTTAATATCAAGAGATGAGGCGCAAAATAAAGCAGAATTAAAAGCAAACATAATTTAGAGGCACTATTTTAACAGAAAGGCGTGAGAAGGACTCAAGTCAGTGGACCCATTTTCCTGCATACTAATTGTAAGGAGAAACAGGTCACAGCAAGTGGCTCATTTAGAGTGTCGGCATGTATGCTGCTGAAATAAATATCACTGCTTTTTAGTCCAAGAAGTGTGTACTTTTTCTTAGGAGCAAATAACAACCTTGTCTGACATGGATTATGACTGATTCTTGCACTTTACAATACATTTTCTGTTTGTCTAACCTTGCAAGGAGTTGCTTTAAGCCCTGAGAAACTAATCGATATTTACTGTTTTTAAGCCCAGAGCAAAAGTTGCACAGTCACCACACCTCAATGGCTGTCTGTGGGCCAGTATTAACTTTTTAGTGTATCCATGTCAGCAAGGACTGGTATGCTCAATTGCACGCGGTTTGTATCAAGAACCCAGCTGATGCAAGTTTAAGTACACTCTCAGGGTAAATTATAAATGACTTGTTGCGTTACTTCAGATATCTAATTTCTCCACTTTCTAAAATGGGCTATGCTTCAAAATACACATCTTTCAAACTGTCACTCTGAAAGACACATCAGGAGTTGTTAACGCCAAAGGGGAGAGACAGAAAAGAAGATTGGCTGATTCGGAAGTACAAAATCAAACATGAGAGAAATTAATCCTCAATATCCACTCCCTGCTGGGCACCTTATTGCCTCTCAGACTTCCCATCTCCAGAGTTAATATCTCTATTGCTGCGGCATCTGACTGAAAAGCATGCATATACTTCTATTTGTTTGACATGGAGCATAATTGGATTGGGGACAGGGATGAAAAAGCTTTCAACCATACTTAAAACTTCCTCTAATGTGTGCACAAGAGTGTGCAATTCGGTATTTAGGCATGTGCGTGTGTGTGCATGGACATGTATACTCTGCTATTAATAGAAACTCTCATGGTCTCGCTTGTCTCGATTTGTTACCTCACATCGGAGATGTCCCGATTGGCAAGACATTCAAAGAGCGGGATGATTTCAGATGAATGTCTGCATCTCATCCTTGCACTCTTAGTAATCTTTTCGATGCAACTGGATGAGGAGTGCTCATGAGCCGCCATCTTATCAAGGAACTGGGAAAAAAAAATCATGCTTAATTAGATTCATAGTGACCTTTTTCATCTCTGCCTACAAGCACCCAGTCACTGCCAAAGCAAAATGTGTTCTCAATATTGATCTTTCTGCAGACCAGGGGATTGAGAAGACCACAGCGCAGTGAAACAAGGCAGAAAAACAACATATCGAAAACCATCAGATGAAGAGATTACTCTGTTTGAGCGAGCTCCTCTGTGTGTTGAGGCCTTCAGGAGTTGGAATGTTTTTGTGCAAGAAGAGCTCCGTAATCCACCTACTGAATCTCAATCATAGCGCAAACAAACTCGCACATGAGCATCCAGTCTTGCCCTCTCCCTCATCGCTCATTTTGCCAGACATGCACGTGTAATCCTGCTGCATTTCTCATTCTCAAATCCTACCTTCGATCCCTTCTCCCTTTGCATCCTACATCCTACTCCCCTTCCCCCTTCCTTTAACAACAGGCTGCCAGTGAGCAATGATCTTCCTGGAGAGATCAAACAGAGGATGACTTACAGCTTCCACTCAGTAAAAAACAAAACGCATGAGTTGCTCCCAAATTTCCAACCTGCATTCATCCACATATTTAAGGCACAGATTGCAGAGGCTTGGTGGAGGTTTTACAGATATAGATGAGTAGCATGTAAGCTAAAAAACAGAGGTACATTTCATTGTGAAATCCTTATAAAACAAAAACATATTTGCATCACAATAACTCTGCAGCATTGCTAATACTGTGCAGCAAAACTTAAGACACAGTTGATACAGATATGGCATGATATTGATGACAGGTTTGATTAATCTACTGATGAAATTTTGGCTGAAAGCTTTACAATGGAGTTTGAATGGGGCCGGAAGCAAAATATCTAGTATGAATACTCTATTGCTATATCCTTTCAGAGCTCATTTGAGTCATATCTGACATATTTATGGCTCATCATGTCATATCGTAGCCATCAAAGAACAAGAACCATGAACCATTTAAATACTTTGGGCCATGCTGTCATCTCCTGTTAGCAACATATTTCTGATAGATGCATAAGAAGGGGCACTCAACTTGATTCTTTCACTGTGCTGCAGAGATACTGGAGCCCAAACTTGCTGAATTTCTTGGCAGGAACTGTTTCTTTAAGGACGCCTATTTAGTCAAATGAATAATTGACTGCTTTGCTGTATATTGAATGGCAGAAGGTATAGTGGAAGCAGAGGGAAACGCTACAAACAGCTGCTTTATCAGGATACAGAACGGTACAGTGTCTTTTTTTTTTTTTTTTTAAAGAAGTACAAGTTAACAGTTGCACCCAAGAAATCTATAATGATCCTTTGTGTGCTCCTTAACAGAGTTGCCTGGCAACAGAACTAGAGCTCTGCAGTGAATTAAAGTGTCAAACAAAATACATTTGTAATCCAAAGGAAACATGGATTAAATTTTAGACAGTAGGTGTGCCTCTTGGACAAGATTTCAATAGCTAAGGTGGGCGAAGTGAATTGGAAAAAGCCAAATAATTTTCTGTGCCTTAATAACTGTCTGAGCACTGACTCATACCTGAATATGGATTCTTGAAAAAACACAAAATAAGCACAACTAATTAACAGTATAGTTTTAAAATGCTCTGCCTTAGATGCCGTTATTCATGTGCCTTCAGCTTAAATCTATGGACTGTCGCCAGGCTGGACGTAAAGCTGATAAATCATGATGGCACAGCGATTAGAGCCATACCTTTTCCTATGGGGTTGATTAACTCATACACAAGCTGCTGTTTGAATAGCACATTTTACTTGGCACATTTGGCAACTAAAAGCCGCATGATGAATCTATCAAAAAGTGGTTCATAGAAAACAATGCTTCTAATATCCTTTATGAAGATGGGAAATCTGCAAAACATTCTGTCAGGCCCCTTATCCCCTCCTCTGTCTCAAATGCCACACACATACACAAATAAGCAGACTGCTTATTTTCTGCTAAACAATGTTAAGCATTTACACAAAGGGACCCAAATGAGCCACTGATTGAAGATAGAATCAGTGCCCGAGCAACCCATCACACAGCCTCTCAATCCCACATATGCATGATTAATACATCAAACAACATCAATTCTCCTTCCTCTTCCACTTGTCGATGGGCACACACATGCGCTTGTACACGCCCACACACACATCGTCCGGGCAAGCTCACACAAACACACATGCAAGCGTTTCCCCCCCTACGCACACACAGACACAATGTAGCAGAATCCTTACAGGACTGCGCATGAACACGCAGACACTGCCCCCTCCATCATGGTTAATACATCAAACAGCATTAGCTTCCTGGATTCCTGAAGCTTAGACAGACACGGTTCTGACAGCCCATGATTCCTCACTGGCTGCTTCCCCCTCCAGCTTCCCCACTTTCTTTATTCCCTATGAAGTCTGTTTGGGTGGTTACAGAACATGCTGCCAAAATAGATTCACTTACATATTACCTTTGCTTTTTGTAAGCTTGTATAATGTCATGTTAGAAAGCCATCTCTACAATGAGATGACACTGCTGCGGAGCATAAGAAGGCTTGGGAGATGTAACAATAATCACAGCAAGCCCTGATCAACAAACTCTTTATTTTATATGGTTTCTGTGATACTTCTGACATCAGTATGTATTTATATCTACAGATATCGAAGGGTTGCTTTTGCACCTGCATCGGTTCATGGAAATTAAATGTAGCCCCAGATCATCATCAGAACAAATAGGCCATCAAATACATTCAAATGCTTTATAATTCAAGAAGCTTTTATGCATTATTTGTTTTTTTGGCTGGTCATCCACTAACATCAATGAATCCTGTCTGAATGAAGAGAGCAGGTGGCTTGCTGGATCATTGTCTAATAAAATGGACATTCATTAGTATATCTTTAGCATAAAGTGCTGTGTAATTACCATGAGAAGCCTGCATCCTTACAGTGCAACCCTGCATAGAATTTCCATTTGATTTTACGGTGGGTTCAGCTGGGATATTGATTCGAGCTTGATTTTAGAGATATGGGCATAAATTAGTAAATGGGCTTTTTGCATATCCTGAACCTCAACCACAAAGGAAGCATTAGTAATAGTCTGTCATCATAAATGTTATTGACAAACTGTCAGATTTTGTAATGCTTCCACTATAAAATGAATAAACATGCAGTTCCTTCTTGTCTCCATCTGTTTCAAAAACTCTACGGGACTCTCACAATTTCTGCTTTTACATTTAAAGCCAATGCTTTCTTTATTCTGATCCAAACTCCTCCATGCTGTTATCTTTAATCTGTTATCTAATCTTTATTTTTTTCTTTCTTCCTTTTTCGTTTTTTTCTCTTTTTTTTTTAGACTGAACGAGTGATTTATGAATGAGCTTCTTGGGCTACAAAGAAAGATTCAGCACTGAGATTTTTCCACAATGCTTTCATTGGCTTAAAGTAGTAACATTAAGGCACTTAGCAGATTGCTTCATGAATTTGAACGATATCCAATGTGCATAGCTCCTCAATAAATGCAGAAACAAAATGAAAAGAGGTTGTGTGTGTGTGTTATGGATAGCCTACTGAGCTGCTGATAGTGTAGCTTAAGTGCAGGGAGACTCACATGTGATCCGCTATACTGCAAATCCTCAAAAAGAGGATAAAGAGGCTTTAAAATCACATTTACAGCACTGGGGCAGCATCCTGCTGATAAATACAGATCATGGTGTTTGACCCTGTCCATCAGCATACTGAAGGAATCGAGGCTTCTACACTATAGAGTCACAAACTAACCTCTTCCACTAACAGATACAGGCCACACTTCAATAACTCTAAATAATAGCACCGGTTGGTGAGACCCAAAGAGCAACTGGGGGCAAGTCAACAAGGAGTCCTGAATTTTCCAGACTTCGGCTCAGCTCTTTGACATCTTTTGATGTATCAATGTGTAAGCATGTTGTTAATTTCAACCCTCGTACATGAAAGATGGGCTTGGGAAACCATGTTTGTATGTCACATTGGCCAATAAGCTTCGTAAAAGCCAGCGTGCCACAAGCGCTCCTTATTACAGTCAACAACAGCCTTAAATGTCAATTTTGATCACCATCTGCTAGACATTTTCAATAGTACCTGAATAAACTCCACAAGATTACAGGGGTCCGACGGCTGCAGGTGCACAAATTGTACTCCTCTGGTTGTTGGTGAATTATTATTGGAACTAATGATATCCAGTATGTCCCCAACACGTAGGATCCTGAGGAAATGTGAACTTTATTGTGATGCTGTGTCACAGCAGGCTTTTTAGTTATGTCTGTTTGTGCAGAGAAAAATAACATGCCTTCAGTCAATAACTGATAGGCGACTTAAATATTTAGTGACTCTTTTCCTGCAGAGGGGTTTCTTGGGGTGTGAAGTTGTTTCTCAATTCCCAGTTCTGTTTTCCTGGAAATAAACCATTCAAAGTTGAAACAGACATGATTAATGGATATGGATTTTACTTTGGAGTTTTATAGACTTCAAAGTGACATGGATAGAGAATATTTTATTGTACCCAGAATACTCGAGGAGCTAATCTGTGAACTAATTATCTGTACCCACTTGCTGAGAACATTAATTTATCTGATTTCAGCGAAACAGCAGGAGGTAAAGTACATTATTACAATACAGAAACTTGTAACATAAGACACATGCTGGATGTTGTACTTTTACAGTATATACAGGGATACAGTTCCTTAATGTTCATATCGTAGGTCTTGTCATTGGGGAATTAAATAATTAAAGTGGATGGGGAAACATCATACATGAGCTGACATCTCTCATGTTTATATATTTATTCTTCATTTGACAGAATCACGGGGGAAGAAAACACTAACCCGAGTGTCGTCACACTAAAGTAGCATTTACATGCTCTAGTTTGCAACTTCACCTTAGGTGGGATTTAAAAAGTAATGCAAATGCGGTGCAATAAAAAAATGCATATTTTATTTTGCAAAACAGGAAATAAAAAAAAGTTTCAAAGTTTAAAACTTAAATTAAAGTAGCTTGATCTCACAAATAAATCAGTTGCAAACTACTTATGTGCAGTAAGGTCCCTGTGAGGATGCATTATTTTATTTGTGTTAATTTTTTATTCATTCATTCAGTCATTTTCTTTGCCGCTTATCTAGTTCAGGTTTGCAGGGGTTGCTGGAGCCTATCCCAGCTATTATCAGGCGAGAGGCAGGGTACACCCTGGACAGGTCGCCACTCTGTCGCAGGGCCAACACAGAGAGACAGACAACCACGCTCACTCACATTTACTCAGAGGGGAAATTTCGAGTGATCATTAACCTAGCATGTTATTTTTTTATTATCATTATTTTCTAGTAAGTTGTAGAAATTTTGATTATTGCACAACTGGAATTGAAAGAACTCCCTGAACATCTGAGTTGGGAATTCTGCGGGCGCAATGCAAAATGAACAGTTGATCTACGTATAGCTACATGCACTGCACTAAGTTTACAATTGCGGTATCATTGAAAGTTGTCATGTTTGATGTCCTGGAAACATATAAGTAATGAGGTGTTATGAGTTTACCATTCAGAGGCTTATTTTTAATTTTTTTTTATTCTTTTTTTTTTGTGTGTGTATTTCTCGTAGACCTCATGGCTACAACTGTTGGACATAAATTTGAAAATGCTTAAAATAACAGCATTTTGTGCTCCGCTACTTTGCAACAGCTGTTACAGTGCAACACAACAGGGCATTTTTGCTAATTACACAAAGCTTCAGCTACACAGACTAACTATTTTCCTTGTAGTGAATCCGAACTGATTTACTGTCATCAAAATTCAAATACCATGGATCATCATAACCATGTTATTTGACTGAGATAATGAACAACCACTCTAGGAACTCAGCTGTGTTTTCTTCCTTCAGACATTAGAGGCATATGAGGGAAAAAAATAGCTCAATTTCCCCGCTGGCATTTTAGTGACATTTTGATGTGAAGCATCTCTGGTGAGCTGGGCAGAAAGGAATGTACTATATGTTAAAATGAAAAAAAAAAAAGTTCTGTGCCTGATAACCACCAATTGTATCATCTATCTATGACTGACCGCTGAACATGAAATCTGCTTGCAAATCCTTAATCAAAGTGAGGAAATTAATTGTGTGTTCTTTATCTAATCTTCACAGACGTCTTAATAACTACAGCATGTTTCTGCTCTGTGATGGAGGCAAATGCAGCTCCCAGGCTTATAGGGGGGTGGGGTTAAGTTTTGGAGTAAATGCAGCCACGTTTTCTAAAAGATCGGGAGTAGTTCGCTATGCTTTTCCCCCTTTCGAAAGTGAATGAGAGCAGACCTGGATGACTCATTGGCACTACAGTAGTAGGCTCCTGCTTTATTTATGAGGGCTGGTGGTTTTCTCCTGTGCGTCTCCTAGGCCCGGTGATTCATGAATGGACCAGACAGCCTGAGCCTGCAATTGTGGAGGTGCACTGGGAGCAGTGGATATTGAGGATTAATTTCTTTCGTGTCAGACTGTTATTCCCAGCCACCATCAAATCCATCTCTCTCTTGCTCGCCATCTACAGTCACTTTCTCATTTCTTTAATAGTGTCAAGCACAATTATTTGTCAACTTCCTGACAAATGGTCTAAATATTGCATGGAACATCCCTCTGATATACTGTAGTCTATATTATGTTGTTGGTAGAAGTAATGATTCAGATATCATTAGTCAAAATCTAGCTTGTTTTTAGGCACAAATACTGAAGGGTTTCATTACGTGCACAGGGAACCAAGTCAGATCGAACAGTTGGCCTATTATTCTGCAGGATGATGCAACTAACAGTTCAAAGAGTGAATGCAACCATATATCTGGCAGTACTAATGCAATAATGCTTGCTTTTGTCATATAAAAAGATCATTTTCTTGGCCCCTGACTAAATCATGGTCCCTTGGCGATCAAATGGGGAATGCCCTTTCATTTAATTGACCTAAATGCTGAAAATCATGCAATATTCTATCACAGCTGGAACTGCTAGAACATTTGAAATATGCCCTCTGTCTTCAGTTTCAGTCACACAGTAGGTTTCCAGACCAATCTTGGAAATAGATGAATATGTCCTGGTTTCAACAGTATGTGTCCCCAGATATTCAGTTTTTGGCAGATTGTTAAATATTCCTTTCTAAGTAATGTTCTTCTGCATCCTGACCCACAAAAATCAAACCATAAAACAAACAGCTATAACCCCATGCAGGGTTATTTCTGCAGCTGCTGATGGTTTCTAAGCTGCTGGCATCGCCAGTCAATCACAACAGGAGTAGTTTGAACAGTCGTCCCAACATTGATTCTGAAGCAACTCCTGCTGTCTGACAGCTGACGGTGCTGACATTCTGCATTTCACCTCACCAAAGACAAATTGTTAAACAAAGCTAGAATCTTATTTGCTTGTACTTTGCAAACAAATCAAATTCAGAGAAAAAGAAAAAGAAGGTGGATTATTGTCTGTTAGAAAGTACAAAAGATTTGTATAATGCTGTAAAATTTTCTTTAATATGCTTGTTAGGAAAGTCATCAATGCAGATGCCCATGGTTAAACTGAACTCAACCAATGAGATCTACCAGAATACAAGAGGTTCTATTGTACCAAAATTGCATTTGCATTAATTATAAAAAAAGAGCAAGCACAGCAGACTTTAAAAGACTGATGAGACCATTTTCCACTGGCCCACTTTGTGTTGTTATTAGATAGCTTCCTGGCTGATCAATGTGTTAATTTGATTTATAAAGAACAAGATGTATTGAACTTAGCAATTACTAAAAGCTGTACAAAATGACAGCAGAGAAGCTCCATGCACACCCACAAAAACCCATTTTCTGACTCAGTGTTGCTTTGATCTATGAGAAAACACATGCAGATCTGCACTTTACATCCTAATCCCATTTTGTGGTATAATTGGTTCCTGCATACTTGTATTATAGTTCGGCTGTCACTGCTAAATCTTGCTATTTAAACTCAAAGCTTATCGTGAATCCACTAGATCCCAAAGTACAGACGATCAAGGTTGCTCACCCCGATTTTGCATTGTCCTCTCTGACATTTTCCTGCAAGACTGGATGTCACCACAACAGGCTTTAGAATCTGAAATGAAGTATTGAAGCTTTCTGATTCACCTCTCTGCCACAGTAAATATCACAAGATAAGCTACTGGCTTGAAGCAGGGTGGAGTTAATAACCCTCCAAAACAATGCATTAGGGCCTATTTTCTCATGCTAACCTTGCAAAAGTGGAATTCAAAGAGGCTCTTTTACTGGCGTGTGTGTTGCATAAATATATTTTTCTGCCATAATAGAAACTTGACCTGGAGATTACGTTTTTATTACATTGTGAGATTTGACAAGGCAGGTTTAATTTTCATAGAAAAACACTGCAACAATAAGCTGAGCCTGGGCAATATATATTGCTTAAAGACCAAGAGACTAGAGCAAAAAGTTTTCATGTTCACTTCCATCTTTAAAGTTTTATGTCTTTGATTTAATACAATTATTGTGATTGGTGGATAGAAGCTCTGATGTAGCAGTTATGTACAGGAAGTCATTCTCCAACCCTCAGCATGTTAGTAAAGTAAATAATGTAATGCTTTCATAATAATGAAGAGGAGGGCATCAATACAGTATGGGTTCAGTTTACTTGCCTCTGTTAATATACAGTTTTGGTTCTGAAAGCACAGCCTCACATTTAATACAAGTGAATATAAAAATGAATGACAGGTTGGCTGTGGAAAGTTTCTCTAAAAAGGATTTTTCTTTTTGGGGTAGATAAATCCCAGTGGAGAGGATAGAATGGTTTTCCCGAGTCTCCAGTCAGACTTAACTAAATAGCTAGGAGGGTTATGATGAGAACAAAACCAATAGGACTCAGGTAGCCCTGGAGCCAACAGCGAGTATATTATGAGATAAATATTAGAGGAAAGAAACGGAATAACTCCACACAGCTGAATGGTAGAACAACATGACCCAGCCCCTCTTTCTCATCATGACACTTTCCTCTCAACAGCCAAGCAAATAGAAGAAAGAGTTTCCTTTCCTTTTCTTTCCATCCTTCACTTTTTTACCCTGGTGCTCCGTCACCCACTGTCTGCGGTCTGCTGGGTGTAAGAGCATGTCTGACACATTTCCATTAGTGGGGAGACTATTCAATTACCATAGCTCAAGATATTTAAACCTTGCCAATTACTGAACATCTCCCCTTTAAATTATGCATACACAGAGCTGATAAGGTTGTGTGTAGTGATTTCTCCTTTTGACACTTTGCAGAATGTTTTGCTGTGTCAGACTTGCCTCTTCAGAGTAAATGCTGCTTATTTTGTTTCATCAACGCACCCATAAGACCTTAGATATTACATTCATGTTGGAAAAGAGTGGCATAAATCAACAAGTGTTGCAACCTACATTTGGTCAGTCCACACATTTGGGGATGATGAAATTTCTGTAGTTTTCCATCATGCTCTCCGCGTTACAGGATGGTAAGATGTTGATTTCTTGGTGGGTCATGTGATAATCAAATTGCTAATGCGTGATATTTTTTTCTTTTGAAACAAGTGCTAATCTTTGCCTCTAATTTTTTTGCAGTGCCACATCTAGTTGACAAATTGCATGTACTCTCCAAGCACATCTGATCTTTTCCCTTGTATCCTAGCAACCTCATCCATTTCAAACGCTACGGCAACATTCACACATACTCCTACTTAGCAATCCCACACACCGCTTCCTGCCTTCTGTTTCTGCCTCTGACCTGACCCTATCCCCAGGTGAGCTGCTAACTCCAATCTCATTCTGGACTTTTTCCACACCTTTACCCTAACCTCCTTTTTGTTCTGCACAGAAACACACAAAATAAAATAACAGCAAACTTCAATTTTCCTGTGCTTCTCTCCTTTTTGTCTGTCTTTTATGCATAAAATATATAGTGCAGATGTCTAAGCTGTGTGCACCTTGACACAGAGTGCAGAAAGTTATGCTTTTCTTCAGCTATTACTCACTCAAAGTAAAAGCAGCTTTTGTGACATGGGAAGAAATACATTTCCTCCTTTTGTGCTGCTGAAATTAGCGGTTTCCATCCTCTCCTTTAACCAGAGGATGGCAGATGATCAAACAATGCTGGTTTATTAGAGAAACTGTTTATTAGAGATGTCTTTAAAGTGATGTAAAAAGGATAGGAGAGCTGAAAACCTCTATACCAAAGTATGAGGTTTCATGGGAAGACGATATAAGGTTAAAAAGTCTTGTTTATATTCAATGATGTGCTGTCAATGTCTTTATTGTCATGAATTATGTATAAATCACATTTGATATCTATCATTTTCAGTTTAGCATTGCACCTTTTAACCAAATCTTTAAAAAAAAAAAAAAAAAAAAGTTTTTTTCTTATCTCTAGAGCCATTCGGAGGATTTATCTATTTATTTTGGATGAAACATGGGCGGGTCTGAATTTCTGATGCAGGCAGGGGCACAGCCTGGTAAAAGGGTGGCACATGTAAATGAGACCTTTAATGCAGATTTTTGGAAATAATGAACTGATTATTCGAACTAAAATGGTCATTTAATATAAAGAAAAGTAAAATAAAGTTTAAAAACTAACTAAATAAAAGCATTGTATGCTTTTAATCACTGCCTCACAAACACATTTACTTTCTGGCAACAAGAAAATCTAGTGGCAACGGTTACACGGTTTAACTTTAATGAATATAACAATAATAATATATTTTATTTAACATCACCTTTCAGAACACCCAAAGATACTTCATAGGAGAGACAATTAAGAACACAGAAAATACAATAAAGAAGCTAAGATAAACAAGATAATGATGAGGAAACATTCCCAAAATCAGCTTCTCTCTCCAAAATAATACCAAATTCAGATTTTTGATATGACATATTTAATGTTGTAAAGGAAATGTTTATGTGTAAAAAAAAATGCGAAAAGTATTAATTATATCAAACAATTATTTATCAATATTATCTTTATCTATGAATTTCCTCTTTTCCTTGCTGTGTGGAGACGGGGTGATGAGCGCTGATGTTGGTCTCATCAGCTGTTCCCCAACATTGCAGCTTGTTCTCCACTGTTCGATCAAGCCACAGATATATTCTGAGCCAGTTAGGCCAAACCTTTTCTTTGGGCTGCTTGGTAACGTAACCAGCACCGGTGCTACCCGAGGATCCGGAGGATTTGGGTCATTAACAAGACCGAAACCAGCGCCACAGCGCAGATTTTCTGATGTTGGTCAGGCAGGTCCCTTAGGGGAACGTTATAACCAAGACTGGTGAAAGGGTCGTTTACCAGTGGGAAATCCACAAAATGTTTGGTTTGTAACAGGAGGAAGCTGTGACATCTGACAGGTGAGAGAGAGAAGGGAGCGTGCACTTTACAGTACTAAAGGGCCCGACACGGATGCGATATTTATTTACAGGAAATGAATGGAGAATGAGCCGTTCCTTAAGTGTGTGAGTTTATTTATCATTTTATGGCTCGATGAACATTTACGGCACATTACGTGTGCATTGTAGAGGAATTTTCCGATTATAGAGAAGGTTTGGTGAGTTGATGATATTATGCGCATTCCCTCAATCCCATAGTGAATTTCAGGCCCTTGTTGGGACGGATATATCATCATCCATACAGGCAGTCCTAAAACAATGCTGTATGAATGCTGAACTTTGATGAAGAACATATGTTGGTATATAACATATATGTAGAACAACATACAGTACAAGTACATAACATGCTGCATTTACTTGCACTTGGTATCTGATGTTTACTGTACTTAGGTAAAAAGTCAGTTTACACTGACCTACATGTAGACTTGGGGTGGACCTGGGGGGACCAGTCAGGTTTTAGGGTGGCTTTTGTCACAGACATCCATCCCTTTGACACCGCTCTAGAGCTAGCTCAACAGGAACGTCATGCTCTTACCAGTCTGCAGCCAGTAATCTAGACACCACTCTCTCTACATTTGTTTTTATTTGCTGCAATATTGCCCAATTCTAATGTCAATAAGATAACAAATTTCTGATCAGTTTCATTCTAGATGCACCTGCGTGACTATTACAATACTTTAAATTTACAAACATGGCTCTTACATTTGGTTTTATCTGAAATGTGTTTAATCCAAGAAGCACTTAAACAACGATCAATGTTGGTGCCGGGAGAAATAATAAAAACTAAACTTAGGTGGATAACTGCATATCTTTTTCTCCCAACAGCTGGTATCTATGGACGTGTCATTTGCTTGTAAATTGTAAAACATAGAACCGGTGGTTTGTGATGTCTGACAGCACGGTTATGGTTGTAGTTTTATGTGTTAGAGCTTAATGCCGGTGTCAATTATGCAACATAAAGATGCAGTTAAGTGCTAACTGTATTGGGGGAACCTCACAAAGTTTGGTTCCTACATGTAGCAGGCTTCTTGGTTTATGTATATTTGTGTAGAAGCAAAAAGAATGTGTTAACCAATACATTATATATAAGCTTTCATCTTTTTGACATTTTATACACCACAAGAACACTTTGGTTGCTATATCAATGCACTCATCTGACTAATTAATATTTAACAATATGAAAAACAAAACTAGCTTTCTCTTATTTCTACGTCCCCATAGGCCCTGTCACCACAACCACATCATGCAGCCTTGGCTGGATCATGTGTGTTTAAAAAAGGTAACACAGGACATAGTAGCCAAACATCTCTGTGAGATGTCCTGAAGCTTTCTGTTGTAACCTAAACTGTTAAATCATTACAGGAAACCTTGAATATCAGTAAAAAACTGCAAGCTCCTATAAATTTTAATAACAGTGCTGATCTGAACTGCCCAAGGCAGGCCAATTTTACCGGATTTTTACAATGAGAACATTAATGGCTAAAACTGGCCGGCATCACAGCAACATCATGTAACCTCTGATCTTATCCTGCAGGAAATGACATACCAAAGAATCACTTTGATAAGAGGAAAAGGCTGATTTTCAGGGTGGGAAAAGGCTAAGCTGATGAAATATTTTCGCCTTACATCAAATGCTGTCATAGTACCCTGAATCCCATCATTTTCATTGGCTCTTTGAAAATATTTGATCGGTGCGGGTCTCTTAACATAACAGCAAATATCATCAAGATATAGATTAAAGGTGTCGAGATGTCTGCAATGGGGCTGTGGCGTATCATTTAATACGTGTCAAATTTAAAGTGAACGAGCCGGGCGCATTCTCTTTCCCAGCATATTCAATCATCATTATTGTGACTGGCAGGAGAAAACCACTTAAAAGGGATAGATGCAGGAAAAAGACACACATGACGATTTGGAGTGCACTTACTTTGCTGTCTTACTTCTCACCAGACATTTTGATAAACAAAGTGAGGTCTCACTGCAAACTCATAAATCATTTCAAATGAATGAAGAAGATTAAGGAAGTGTGTTTCCAGGAAAGCTGAAAAACAGAAGCCAGAGGCAATGCTACTCTCCTGTGAAAACCTTATGTCTTTTATAGGAGTGAGGAAAATGAACTCGGTTATGCATTATTACTTAGGAAATGAAGGAAATTAATTGAATTATTTTCAAGTCATAAGGGTAATTGTTTCTGAGTCAATGGCTGTTTCCGACAGTGAGGCAGACAAGCTGAAAGACACAAACAAGCTTCCAGCTGGAGAGTTATATCCACAAAATCATAGAATCAAGCTAATTGCAAATTGCTAGAATCAAATACAAACCAAGGCTGTATGAAAAATATACTGAGCTGAAACTACATGCATTTTATCTATAGCCATGAACCAATCAGGCCGATTATCACAAGTCGACATAATATAAATCTGATTATTAAAGTTTACTTTGTTAGATATGAACAATCATATAATATATTAAAAGAGAAGGGTTAAAACTACAACCTAAATAATCCTGGACAGAGTCTGTCTTACCTTGTTTTACTGTTTCAAGTGCAGCTAAGTCCCTCTCAGTAAAGCCCACAGCCATGATATGAGAAACTGAGCACTCTGCTACAAACAATAATCCATCAGCTTAAAGAAATTTCAGCAGAGTTAGGGACAATATCGCAGCATTACATACACAGAGAACACAGGATCAACGTCATGTGCTTTATGGAGGGCCGCAGTCAAATGTAAGGCTTATCACACACTTGCAGCACATTGATTTAAGACTGTTGCTTATCCAGCTCTTACAGAATCACTATTAAATGCAAAGAATATTTCTTTTACAAATTTGTAGGGCTTTCACAACCAGCCCCTGAAATGTTCAGGATTCTGTTATGCTGTATTTGAGCTTATCCATCTCTGCAGACTGTGTGCTATCCAGTTAACAAGGTGGAAATGCTCAAAGGAAGCACAAGAGTGAGGATCTAGCATCAGTTCCTGTCAGATAACAAATATGCTGCAGAGAGTTTGTATCATCTGTGCAAATCCGGTAACCAGACTATTATTTTTTCCAGTTACCAGCTCAAAGGTAAAATATTTGGGTGGTAGATTCGCATTTAAGTCTTGAGGAGGGTGGCAGTGCCTGCTTTCCCGGAGCTATAGTAGAATGTATGAATAAACAAATAGTTGGTGATATCTGAGTTTCTGTTATAGCTACTGTACTTCTGCTTGTGGTCTTGGTGCATTCAAAACATGGTTGTGCAGCTGCAGCTGACAGGTTGCTTGTTGTCTTACTTGTCTTCTGCTCCACAAATTGTCTACCTCATATTATCTCTCTATTCTGGGGAGAAAAAAGGGATGCAACACAAGCCGTCAGTCAAATATAAAAGACAATTCACTAAAATTGTAACCCCCTCATTAATGATGTGATGATATTTTTAACTGCAGGGGAAGGTAATGAATCCTGGTTTGGTGTGACTACATGATTAAATGTGTACCAGTAAACATAAAATTTAAGAATAGGTTAACACTGTGTTCACACCAGACGCAAATAAAACTATTGCCCGAATGAATTACATGTTAAGTCAAGGTACAGACGCGAATAGACGCATGTTTGCTTTGGGCAGCGTGTTTGATGCAAATTTGTGGCGCAACAAGCCCCAAACGCGCATCATATTCGCGCAATTGTAGCGTTTTACCCAAACACGGCATTGCCTTCTGTTGTCCGACTTCCAAAGCAGGTACAA
Organism: Atherinomorus stipes; assembly: GCA_023101725.1. Classification (NCBI taxonomy): domain Eukaryota; kingdom Metazoa; phylum Chordata; class Actinopteri; order Atheriniformes; family Atherinidae; genus Atherinomorus; species Atherinomorus stipes. The sequence continues at coordinate 91,532 of JALJCO010002623.1, forward strand.
CACCACAACTCTCTCAATGTACTCAAAATAACCAGGTTCTGCCAAGTTCACCTGACTGAGGTGACTGACGAGTGACAAACCACCATCCCCCACTCCAGAAAGTTCAACCTGATGTGCAAATGAAGCGTCTTATTCACGCGAATCATACGCTTCATTCACGCGTATTATTCACTCCATTCACACACAAAAAAAACCGCCTGAATCAAGCAAGTAAAAATCCAGCATTCGCGCGTTAAAATCCAGGCACGTACGTGAATGGAGGCGTCCGGTGTGAACACAGGGTAAGAATAAGAATAAGTTTTCAGTTGCTGCTAGTTTGAACTTCCTTACAACTTCTTCCTTTAAGGAAGATGACTCTAGATTAAAAAGGACCCTTACAGAATCTCGAAGTCATATTTAAATATTTAAAGAATTTGGTAAACCTTTGGCTTATTTTTTTCTTATGAATGGCTCGAATGGCAGCAAACTAAGGAGGCAAGACAAATCTGCTATTGCAACCCTTTTTTTGTGACAGAATTTCTTTCTCCTTCTCCTCCACTGAACTTGAATTTCTGGTAATGTAGAATGCTTTCTGTGATTGTGAATGCATTTTGCATGAGTTCTTAAGTAAAAAACAGCAGCAGTCTTCTTACCACGTTAACCCTTTGACAGACGTAGTCACAGTTTGACTATTAAAGAGCATATTTCTAAGGGGGCAATCAAAAATGTGTCTTTTTGTACGCAACAGTGCGTGCAGCTGCAGTGGATTCATATTGTCTGAATTGAAGTGGAAGGTGGACAATTGTCCTACTGTAGGGTGCCCCAGAGCTCCAACTGTGCAGTCATGGAAATATCAATGTGCTACAGTAAGCAAAAGTGGCCTTAGATGCAAACCTACTCCAGCTGTGCCACCAAACTTCTCGACAGCTGGAGTCCAACGTTTCAGCCTCAGCAGATCTATAACCTTACCAAACCTTTGGGGTATTCAGTACATATGTGAGTTTTCTTAACTATAGAATATGAAGGCATTGAGTCAAAGTTCGAATAATATACCAAAGTTTGAGAAATTGCAACCTTTTGATCATTACTTCATGAAGAAAAAGCTACAGATGTATTTTTTAAAATGTACTAAATAACATCTCATACTTTAATCTCTTCAAGGTCATCACTTTGATTCAAAAGCTGTTCTTTCTCTTTCTTTATCTAATAGCAAGTATACACTAAAACTGTGTCTAAGACTTCAAATTAACATTAAAAAAAGAACATTTCGCTATTTTGGTTGCTATCTACCCAAATTGCATTGAAGTATTATGTTTGGTATAGCAGCAGAAACAAAGTCAGAAATAAAAAATGGACAAGTGCCTGAGGGAGTGCTCTAGAAAGACCCACATCCAAAAACGAGCCAGATGTCTGCAAAACCCATGATAGCTGCAAATAAATAAATGAACAGATGTGTTACCGAAAGAGTCTTCCCACAGTTAGAGGAAGAATGTTGCATGCTGTTATTTTCGTAGGTTAAAATAACAAGTTTAAAATGAGTTTAAGCAAATGTTTCTTCCAACATCTTATTGTATTTTTTCCCCTTTTTATATTTGCTTCTTTGCACTAATAGTCACACCACAGAATTGAATGAAACCACATAAAAAGAGTGATGATATCTTAAAATGACAATGTAGGGGCTCATAAAAAAGAGGGAAAAAAAACAAGCGGGTAAGCTGCTTTATGATATCAACAACAGCGTGTACCTTCTCGGCCAGTGACACGAAATAATCAGTTTAATAATATAAGAAGGCTGCCAGTTATTCTGACCTCGAGACAGCAGAGCCCGCAATAATTCTTGAGGCAAATAATTAGTTTTATCACACAATGACATGGGTCACCCGTAAGGGCTTGATTATAACAAGAGAACAATATAAGAGAATGTGCGGTTCAGTGGAGCTCTCAAAGGGGATTGCTTCTTCATATCTTGTCAAATTCCTGATGACATTTCACATGACTGCAAACCAGAAACAATTCTTCCCTGTATGAGCTGCTGCTGCCTCAGAGAGTCATTATGTTGAGAGCTGAAATTCCACACTGCAATGCTTTAGTCTTGACTCTGAGAGCTTTGTTTGTACTGACACTTAGCAGAAAGCAGGAAGAGACAGAAATCAGATTTAAAAATCAATGCTGTTTGCTGGATTTCTTTGTGTAATATATGCAAAAATGACAAAAATGTGAACTGAAAAAAATAGAAATTTCAAAACAACATAATGAGCTGCCTTGTTTGCTGTTAATCTTTACCTCTAATTGATTGACAGCACTTACTTAAGGTTGTATTATTCATCACACTTCCCATTACCCATGGTGAGCTGTTCGCTTAATGGTGCTACATACTGTGGCTGCCTAAAGGAAATGGTGTGGCAAACATGCACATTTTGCTTTTTTATTTACTCTGACTCCAATCTGTGCCATGTTGACCATATATTAAATAACAAAGCCCACTATTTGTTATTCCAATTACATTCAGAACACTGTATTTTTTAGCTTTGCCTGATGGATTTGCACTCATCTAATGTGTGCAGTGTAGTGCTGCTTAACAGACTCAGAATTTGCATTATAATGATTTAGAACACCAATGCATTTTTAATGCTCATAAACAACAGTGTGCAGTGTGGCTTTTTTCCACAGAAGATATTCTCCACTGTTTGGTTGCAGCATTTTCTAGCTATGAAATTGCTCTTGCTTTTGTATGAGACTAATCATGATAAAAAATGTTTTTGAGCAGAGACACAAAGACAGATGTTTAAGGTGTCTCAGGGGTGAGCTGCAGCAGTGAATTACATTGATTTTGGGCACAGCCATGTAGAAAATGTTTGTAAGCTTGCATCTCAGTTAAACTTGTAATTGTGTTGTTTCTCATCACAGTGAGGGGGACCTGATGTTTCAATACTGATGGATTTCCAGGTTATGTGTGTTACTTCTTTTCGTAGGGCTTCGGATTTTCTTAAAAACATGACCTGATTGGCTGGAGGTGTCACTGTAGTATTTTATTTTATTTTATGTCTTCAAAGAACGACGTGTTCCGTTATACCTTAGATAAAATCTATCTGATTATGAAATGTAGTGAAACAGTGAAACAATGTAGTTTTTAAAATTCATATATTTGAGAGAAAGCCACGAGGGTTTACCAAGTTTGATGGCAGTCAGATCTCTAGTCACAAATAAATGAGCTGCCCTCCTCCACAGCACAGAAAACTGCAGTGTCACCATGAATTCCATAAAATTATTGTAATTTACATGTTGTAATCAAATATTATTACAACATGTGCTCCCCTCACAGATTCCCTTTAAGGTTTGGTTCATCAGCACATGGGTATTCAATGTTACTAGATGACTTGCTATGTTTCCATATCTTTTCCTACAAACTGTCCACTCTCCATGTCTTGCTAGTGTCTATTTGGCCAGAAATTCTTATTGAAAGTGACAAATAAGATTATTCCTGCACCACGTTTTTTCTTCTTCTCCTCTCCCAAATCGTACTATTGCACTCAATGAATAGCTTAATAAAGTAACATTTCAGATCTACATGTTAAAAATGGCTCTTGCATGGTTACAGCTTACATATTGTACAAATCTATTGCCATGTCAAATAAACACAACCAAATGTAACACTTTTTTAAATGAGATTTGGCTTCTTATGAAATTCGGTTGGGCACATAGTGAATATGGTAACGTAATGCCTGAACAATGAAATACTATGATGCATTAAAGCTTGTCACTGTACATTTCTAAGTTTGCACAAAGAAGGACAGAAATGCAGGATACATTTATATTACAGTCATTTTGTACTCTATCTCATAAGCAAATATGTAGACAGGAATTTATGTTAAGCATTGAAAAGCTGCAGGGACGGAAACAAATCAAGACCTTATTTAAAAGCTCTGGCATGTTATCATACCCTGTTATTTGCATTCAAAATTGAAAAAAGGTTAAAAACTTGTTCTATTCGCTGCTGCCTTTCATCAACACAGCTGTTAAATCCTCACACTGTAACTTTTATTCATTGCATTTTATCTGTCTTATTATATTTTAGCACCTTAATCATTTCTTTTATTCTTTTTACATTTGTTTTAATGTACTTTTTAATACTTCATCTGCATCCAACTGTAATGTTGAATTTTTGTTAATGAAATGCTATACACATAAACCTGCCTTTTCTTGCCTAAAATTAGCCTTTTTATAAACATAGATTATTTCTATAAAAGCAATAAGAAAAAAGAGAAAAAGGGTTGCCTTTTTTTCATCAGAGAAAACAGCCCCTGCAGAGCATCAACATTTTAGAAGCTTCTTTCTTTGTAGATTTAATTCACACAATGAACCCATAATAAAGAGAAGATAGTCAGACGAGTGTCTTAAGGTATTAGGGTGGCCCTAAGCCTGTATCTTATCAGGTTTCGGTCCAATACACAGGGGAGGAGGGCGGGGACAAAAAGAAGCCATGCAATTAATTGTCTTCTCTGCTTGGCATCTCATTTCAACGCTGCAGAAGGTCTATTACACGAGCAAGACAGTCATTAAACCTCAACAATAATCACTGCTGAGCTATGCCTTCATCCTTCATGCTACTTCAGTGTCTCCTGGTTAATAGCACCCAGCTATGACAATTCCACTCAAATGCAATAAAAAATTTGATACAAGCACAGCAATTTATGGTGTTTAAATGCCATGTTAGTCGCAATGCTGACATGGGATAGAAGCAGGGAAGTAATTATGGTGCTCTAGTATCAATCTATCAATTAAATGGACTAAATAATCTACTTTGATTACTGTGTAATAGAATGTGGTGGGACCTCTTTGGTTGCAAAAATCTCCCACACTTTTAGAGCAGATGAGGAAAAAGAATGGGGAAGATAATAAGGGGGAGGTGAAGAGGCAAGCCAGAATCACAAAGAGAATAAAACAAAAGTACAAATATGGGACAGGAGAATCTCAGGCTGAGAAAGAGCTTGGTCGGTGAGAGTGAACAAGATAAAACTTGAGGATGCTCAAGGAAAAAAGAAGCAGAAAAAACTGTGGAGGATTGTGGAAGAGGCGGAGGGTGAGAAAGGAGTCTGAGAGGCATAAAACTGGCAGTTGGGGAACAAGAGATGGTTCATTTGTCACTGTCAGATCAGTTTGTTTCTCCTTCATAACTGCAAGGACGAGATCTGGCCCACAACCCAGCCCCAGATCCTCTCCCTTCCTAAGCCAACCACCCATCACCATCTATCCTCCAACTTCTGCCAGCACCTGCCCTCACTGGAGATGAGGATGCACCCATGCTACAGTGCACACTGCAGGCACACAATGTTGTCTGCCTGTGTGGACATGCTCACTGAGCTTAATCAAATGTGTGCCCCACCTATAGCCTGGAGTAAAATCCTCTGTCCACAGGCGCGTCTAAATGATATTAGCATTTTTTTTTTTTTCAGACAAAAACTCACAAGTTATGAGACATATCCATTCAACTGTAGTCTTTTACAAGACATACTTTCTATGTGAAGAAAGTATCTTTGATTTAGACTCAATATAAGATGAATACAGAACAGTTGCTTGTACCTCAGCATGGCCATGGCCCCTCTTTCTTCTCTATATGGACCTCCTACAACGAAGTGGAGGCAGCATGCTGATATAGCAGTCTTGGATGCATCACAGGCAGAATTCAGCAAACTTTTATTGGCTGAGCGTCTACCCCAACCTGGGCCCTGTAATGAGTACCGTGGCGGTGCTTCCTCAGTAAAAATCTCTCAGTTGGAGGTTAGAAAACACTTTCTTTGGCTCAGAATGCCTGGTGCGGTTGGCAATCATATTGCATGTTCAGTCCCCCGTGGGTAATGTGTGTAAGCATCCTTCACCAAGTGTAATTAACCTGATCTGTTAGGGGTGTGTAGGTAAGTCTGCAATTACTGAACCTAACTGTGAGATGTTTCTGCTGTTGGTGTAGTTATTCAACTAGTGTCTGAATAGAGCAATGAAGGTGATTCTTTCCATGATGATCTATTCTATTATTGAAGCTGTAAATACACCTAATGGACTTCTTTATTATTTTCTGATGTATTAGTTAAAAGAAAAAAATTCAAATTTATCACCTGCATTTCGAGATTTGCAGGATGAAAATAGTCAGTGCAGGTGATGCAGTGAAAACACTGCTTAAGTAAAACTCGTAAATATGCCATTTATTCAGTTCTTGAAGTGTGAAAGGTTTTCGAGGAGACTAGAAACACAAACAGCTAAAGGATGAAAAATGAACTGAATGAAGTCACTTTATTACCTCTCATAAGGGTTGGATTTGTGAAATTGTCCTCTATAGAAAAGAAAGCTTAACATAATCAGAATTGCCATACAATGTCGCAAATGTTAATGGAAATCTTTACTGTTCCATTAATTAAATGGAGGCTTTAGAAAAAAAAAATAGAATGTAATCTTTTTGATTCACTAGTAAAATGTCAAGCACATCAAAATTAATGAGATCAGTTCTTTTTGACAAGTTTTTGCTCTTTTCCTGTCTGTTCTCCCTCACTTAAAGAAAAAGTTTCTAATCACAATGGTCACTTTACTGTAGTCTTCACCCCATTTACTAACTCACAATGCTTTTAAAAAATCCTCTTGATAACACGAATTACTCATTCTCATGGATGAGATGCTGGAATAAAAATCAAGCCCATCAAGACCCTTTTATGAAGCCATTCTTTAATATGCTAAATTTCTAGGCCAAACACACTGGGGTTTGGATAACATCATTGTTGACTTCTTTACGCATCTTATCAGAAACCTCTCAGCCAACAAAGAATGTAGTAAAAGTAACAACATTAAAAAAGCCTCTGTGGTAGTGTAATGTATTCATAAAAACTTCAATTCCCATGGCTTCTTTAAGGTGAAATATTCAGTCTTCAAACAGACAATAAAGGTGTAAAACGGAAAAAGTTATTTCTTTTTTAAAAAGTCACTTTTAAGAGTAAAAGATTATGAAAGTTTCTCTGCACATCAGCCATGGTTGGAATTAAAAAGCTTTCGGCTCTGAGGCAAAATTTGTCACTGGGTATTTGTTGACTCCCACTGAGCATTGCAGGTTCATCTTTGCTACAGGAGCCCAAAAAATAACCAGCTCTCTTGAAAAGGAAATAATTAGTTGAATGATTTTATTTTCATTATCATTCTTGTCTCATTGTTAATGAGTTTTGATGTTAGTTTGTTATCCAAAACAATTTTAATATGTCCACTTTCACTGTATGGAGTCTTCTAACAGAAAACAGTCTGTCATTCATGATGAAAAATAAATGCAAGACCTAGAAATAAACAAAAATAAAAATGTAAAAGAACGTTGGTTGTAGTTTTTGTCAGCTCCTTGTTAAAAAGATGCAATTTGAGAGAAGATTAAATCCATATGGTGAAAATGTTGCAAGAGGACTGGCTACAAAAATGAAGGAACTACTGTAGTTGATATTGTGTTTACATGCACTCAGATGATATGAGGTAAACCTGGGTCTTCTGAGGAGGGCTCAAGGCATTTGGCAGCTTTTCCCAGTTGGTAATCCAAATATGCCCCCAGCAAACTTCATACAAGGCTGGAGTCATGCGGTGGAAAGTTAAAGCATGAGAACAGCAATAACCAGCTTTTTTCTGCCTCATGTGTCAAAATATTATTATGTCTTCAAGTAAACTGCAGATGCATGACATAAAATCCAAAAAACAAACAAAAAAAAAGTTTATCACTTGCTGTTACTGAAATTAGAAACAAAGCAAATAACACATGAAATAGATGATAACTCTTCCGTGGTTGGTCACAATAAGAAACATTTCCACAATGCTAATTAAAACTATTCATTATGCAGTGCTGAAACGTGCTGGCAAACGTGGTCTAATGGGTAGATGTAGTGCTTCAAAGCACACACACACATCTGCAGATAACGTTAAAACCATTAAATATCAGCGAAGCCTCCAAAAAGACAAAAAATGTCTCAAGCCTTGTCACAGCAGACCTTCCACACCTGCTCTCCACAAGACAAGAACCAAAAATAGCTGCATGTGACCAAGTCGGTGATTCACCTTTGACTTGATTTAGGATTTAGAATTTAAAAGTCGCTATGAAAAATGTGTCTGGCTGTGGAAGATTTGGGTCAGGCTCATCAAACATAATAAGCGGCACACTAATCATATGAGAGGCAGAATGCAGAAACCTCCCAGCTGTATACAACTGTTCCAATCGAAGGAGGGTGAAAGAGCTCCCATTAGCAGGAGAACACGTTCAAGCAGTTAGAAATGCCTTAGAGAAATCTCAGCTGGGATCTGTTTATGCTCAATAATGCCTATGTTAGTTCACATTTGTTATGATACTTTGCGTCGTGCGCTGCTTTTCAAACTAGAAAAAGCAAGATATAACTGCATAGGGCAGCTGCCACCAAACATCAGTGAGTTCAAGGGCGGTAAAGATCATCAATGCTGCATAGCAAATCAAATGTTTGTCACTTGAAGCAATGCAATTCCTGTGATCATATCTGACACTGAATGTTTTCTAAGGAACGCATGGTGTTTTAATGACAAATCAAATGAGTTTTATACCATGTGTAACTGGGCACCTTTGTGGCTGACTGGCCTTAAAGGTGTCTGTGGGCCAGAGCACTACCCTAATGGATCTTAATGGGTTTTATGGTGCGCTTCAGGCTTCTAATGGGTTAGTATGTCTGATGGGGATGCTGCTTTCTGGCCCCCTGGGTCCTGTCTAGGTTCCTAATGTGACCTGAAGAGAATAATACATAATGTCTTGCTGTTTGTCTAAGTAAGAGTTATGGAAAGTGGAGAATTTGGGGGGCTTTAGGAGGGGGTTAGAATATGTAAGAGCAAAAAAAAAAAAAAGAAGCCCAGGAGTTAAAGCAGTGTGGAGGGAGGGGGGAATGAAAAAAAAAAAAAAATACCATGGCATATTATTGAGGGACACTTTGGTGCTAAGCTGCTTATTGATAAAAGCACTAATCTGCCTGGCAGAAGGTAAGGAGGCTGGCTTGTGTGGTGATATAATATCTTAGCTACAGGCAATGCCATCAGGGAGCTGAGCCTCCACACAGCTTTACCTAAAGGAGTTATTTCATTTTTATTTTATTTTTTACATAAAAGACAGAATCTGACCGTGCGCCTCTCACTAGCTGTGCATGAGCCCGAGGAAAAATGAGAGCAGATCATTGTGAACCTCCAGCTTTTCATCAGACATTTCACCAGACTTGATCGATAGGGAGAGACCATCACTTTTTTAGTACATGTATAGATCACTTGCATTACTTTAATTATTTTCCTTCTACATCAAAGAGCAAGTCAGGATTGCTGGGCTTTTGATGACATCAAGGGAGCTCATGGTTGGCAGGACTAGCAGAACAGAAAGTTCAGTTACAGTTGCGATTCAAAAGAGACTTCAGCTACAGCTTCACACACCCTGATATCACCAGATTTTTGCATTATTAAAGTGTCCAACACATTATGACTATATTAAAGCTGGCATAATAAAAACTGTTTTTGTGAAAAGTCCCAACACTATTAAATATTTGCTGTGTACAGCCGAAAGCTCAGATGGATACAATGAGTAATTATTTAACTAATACTCATATTGTGTATGCTTGAGGATCATCAGCCGCAGTGTTGAGACATTTGTCTTGGTTGGAGAAATATTTTATCCAGCTGTTGAAATGTTAATCACCTTGTCGAGTTGCATCAGTCCTGCTGTACGATGCCAGCGAAATCTGTTCAAACAATTCAATTCAATTCAATTCAACTTTATTTGTATAGCGTCCATTCATGACAATGTCACCTCAGGGCGCTTAAACAGACAGAAAAATTCAGGTCAGATTCATAATAGCCTAGTTAAGGAAACCAACAGATTGGATCGAATCTTGACTTGACCCGGTCCAATCCCCCATCCTGAGCAAGCACGGAGGGGTGGCGACAGTGGGAAGGAAAACACCCTTTTAACAGGGAGGAAAAACCTCCGGCAGAACCCGGCTCAGGTAGGGCGGCCATCTGCCTCGACCGGCCGGGGGGGAGAAGACAGAAAGGGAGACCAACAAACACTGCAACGTTATCCAGCCAGATCTGCTGAGAGAGGAGAACACAGTTAATGATGCAATACTGTCACAGGTTTCTACATGGAGAGACAGAGATGGTGGGAGAGAAAGAGCCCAGTGCATCATGGATGTCCCGCAGCAGTCTAAACCTATAGCAGCTTAACTAAGGGAAGGCTAGCCATCCCTAACTATAAGACTTATCAAAAAGGAAGGTTTTAAGCCTGATCTTAAAGGTAGAGAGGGTGTCTGCCTCCCGAACCTGAAGTGGTAACTGATTCCATAATAGGGGGCTTGATAGCCAAACGCTCTGCCTCCCATTCTACTCTTAGAGACCCTTGGAACTACCAAAGGCCTGCAGTCTGAGAGCGAAGTGCTCTGCTTGGAATATATGGAACTATGAGATCTCTAATATATAATGGAGCTTGGTCATGGAGAGCTTTATATGTGAGAAGAAGGATTTTAAATTCTATCCTGGATTTAACAGGGAGCCAATGAAGAGAAGCTAGAACTGGAGAAATATGATCTCTCCTGCTGGTTCTAGTCAGAACCCTGGCTGCAGCATTCTGGATCAGCTGGAGACTTTTCAAGGCATATTTGGGGCAGCCCAATAATAAGGAATTACAATAATCCAATCTGGAAGTAACAAAAGCATGGACTAGTTTTTCTGCATCGTCCTGAGATAAGATGTTCCTAATTTTAGCAATATTACGTAGGTGAAAGAAGGCGGTTCTAGAAACCTGTTTTATATGGGAGTTGAAAGACAAATCCTGGTCAAAAATGACTCCAAGATTCTTCACTGTGGTGCTGGAAGCCAAATTAATGCCATCCAGATCAACTATAAAGCTAGATAATTTAGTCCTGAGTTTTTCGGGTCCAAAGACTATAACCTCGGTCTTGTCTGAATTTAGAAGCAGAAAGTTCAGGGTCATCCAGGTCTTTATGTCACCAAGACATCTTTGTAATCTAACAAACTGATTGGTTTCATCAGGCTTCATAGATAAGTATATCTGAGTGTCGTCTGCATAACAATGAAAATTTATGCCATGTTGTCTGATGATATTACCCAAAGGAAGCATATATAATGTGAAGAGAATTGGTCCGAGCACAGAACCCTGGGGAACTCCATGAGTTACTCTGGTGTGAACAACACCAGAGTAACACCAAACACCAAACAACGAGCAAACTGGTAGTAACAAGTGTTCCGCCATGTTAGCACACTTCAGTGGCACATTTTCCAATTTTCATAATACCATGTCTGTGCAAAAGACACCTTTTGTCTCTGCAGAGCACACGTACTAATTTAAGTCCTTGTAATTGCAGCAACAGAACAAAAAGGATCATAACATAGTTTACCTGCTTGTTAATAGTGCTGTACATACTAAATATTTGAATCCCTCCATTCAGCAATTGTTTTTCAGCCATTATCCACACCTGCCAATTCTTAATCAAGACTTCCGGCCAACTAACCTCAAAGGGCCAACACTGATCATTCGGTCCAAGAGTGAGGCGCAAATGAAATCAATCCTCATGTCCTACTTGAATGGATGGCTCACTCATTAGGACAGGCCTGCTAATTGAAGTCATTTGCATCTCTTCCATCTCCTTTGCCCTCGCCATGTTGATCATTCCCCTATTTAAAAATTTATCATAAGCATCTTAAATCTATGCTCTTTCTGCAGAGGAACACCTCGAAATGTTACTTGCAAAGAAACGACGATTTCTTTCTTTCTTTTCTTCTGATGACTAAACAAATGTAAAAATTTGTGTTGATTATTGAAATTGAATATGAGAAAAAAGCAGCATCTAACTTGCTACACTCACATATAGATACACACTCAAAAATAAAGGTACGAGACAGGAACATTTCTGTACCTGTAGGTACATTTTTTACAAATGTTCTCTCAAAAGTACAATATTGGTCTTTATGAGGCCAGAAGTACCTATATACTATGAAAAAGGGTCCAAAAGTAATATAAAGTACAAATTTATACCATTTCAACCCTAAGGGTACCTGCAGCATTGAAAAATGTGCATAGCTTATACAATAACTATAAATAGCAGTCCTTCTAAACAGTAGAATAATTATAGTTATTATATTATGATTTTCATAATAATCATAGTAATAATTATATATACAATTATATATGTGTTTCACCTATTATTTATATAATAATTATTCATTTATTATAAGCATATTTGATTGTTGTCATAATCTCTATTTTATTGACTTTTATTCATCATTTTTAATTGGTTTAATTGTACTTTATTAACTCATACAGCTTGATAAGGTACAAAATGGACCAGGGCCGAAGGGTACAGAAATGTCTTTCACAAAGGAACACCCCCAGCGACAAGCTTTGTACCCTTTTAAGTAGAAACTGGTACCTCTATTTTTGAGTGTGTATATTATATTTCTCCTTTTTTACCTGTTTGGAGGTGCTGATTGACAAGGCCCGAGGTATTTAAAGGGATACCATGTAACCTTTGACCCAAACATTAGTGTAATGTAAGTAATAATTAATTATTTCTGGGGTCAATATATAACACTTTGTCCCATGTCGGTGCTTCATGGGGGCTGCCATTCTCAAAAAACACACATTGTAACTTTGCAGGAGCGGATCCGTCTCATTGGATCATGTACCTGGCGCACTTTGCGTTATGGCTTGATGACTTCACTATCAGCTGACCAAAGTGGTCTGCAAACAAGATTCCAAAACACGGATAGAGACTGTTTATTTTTGTGACAGTTGTGTGGCCAGTGGGAAATGAAAGGTTTAGTATAGTAGCTAAAAGTCACACGGTATCCCTTTAAATTACAACATAAAATCAACCCTAACTGATAAAAAAAGTCACCTTTTTTCTTACAGGAGATGATAAAGTCAATTTAGGACAAGCGATTTTATCCCCCACTCATTTTCAAATCTCAGTCATATTTAACTTCTGTATCAATTAGATATATTTTTCCTTACGGGTCCATTTACACTTTTCATGGAAAGCCCATAATAAGCAGCCTCCTGCCAGATGTACAGCTGAATATGTGCACGAGGAGAGTTTCAACTTCACTTCATGATCCATCGATTCAGACTTTTAGCAAGATAAAATTTTAATAGTTTCTCGTTAGCTACTTGAAACCCACCAACAAGCGAGGCGCTCAACTGGTCAGCGAGTGTAAAGCCAGAAATATGCATTTTAATGAGCATCGTATACACTAAGTAGGTTTTGACTTAAACCACAAGGAATTAAAAAGACGGCATCAGTCCAAGGTTTGACAGCTGATCAGCCTCTAAATAATTAAGATGTTGTGGAATGTAGCAATCTTTAAAAAATGTACAAGAAACAGACAGCATCGGAGGGGCTTGGTGAGGGTGCCAAGAAATTGTAATTGTGTTGAGTACAGCTGGTGATGTATGCATGCAGTGTTTCTGCATAAACCTTGATTATTGAGCTGTGCCATCTTTTATACGGTGCGGAGCCAGATTGCAAAGCTGACATCCATCTCCGTCTACTGTAACTCAAGGTAACACACACTTTCTCCATCCTGGCATGATAGCCTACTTCAAAGGATGACTGCAGATGCTATGTGAAAAATCCTGGCCCCCATTTCCTCCTGCTTAGCGCGTTTTTTAATAGAAATGAGCAGATACACCAATGAAGACACATATGGGTGGAGTTTAAGTGTGTTAGACAATACCCTGCTATATTTATACGGTGAGGTGATTATCTAACAGGTAAAAATACAGTAACACGATCAGTTTGTTGTGACTATAATTTTAATCTACTGCAGCTATGTCCAGTGGGGATGTTACACACAACAAACAGGAGTATTACTTAAAATTGCACACATTTAGCTCTACTTTTCCTGACCCTAAACATATCAGGAGAAATGTTTTTTTTTCCGTCCCTATTTTCAAAGGCAGTGCAGAAATCCAGTACATCTGGGTTTTTAGATGAGATGTGCCAGTTTGTAGTGTTGCTTCTGGTGTTGTGATGTTGACTATTTCTGTCAGCAAGCTAAATATCAAAAAAGATGCCTGCCTGTCTGTTATGGATGTTCACAGATTTGGCTGCTGGAGATATATAGCAGCATTTCCAAGAGGAAGGTCAGGGACAAACTTCGATTTAAAGGAGGATGTGAAGAAACTGAGTCAGAAAATCAACTACAGACACCCTAAATACAGCATATGGGATTGTAGATTGAATTTTCAACGACAACTTTTGAACTTTGCCATATCTATAGCCAACTAGCTACTGATAAATAATTTGGCAGTCCACTGCTATGAATATTTAAAGAAAGTGTTTTTCATTTCTTTATCTTAAGATTAAACACCCCCCAGTCTGTAAGCTGAAATATGAAATAGTTCATATGTTTGCCAAATGCAAATAGTCATCTGGCAACAGTATTGCAGGTTCCTTGTTTTCAATATCCAGCAACATGCAGTACTTTAATAAAAAAAAACTTAATTCATAATGCAGGAAAATTGAGTAAAAATCAGCCTGTCTTAGGATGATTAAAATCATCATTTTGACAGCTTCCCATGCTTCATTTTTTTCTTATGAATATTCACTTCTGCCTGATGCACATATGGCAATATGCAATGCTTGCAGTCAGTTCATAACGTCCAAATTTAGCAGCAACGAGTCACCATGATGATAAACTCCAAGGCTGCAAATGTAAAAATCAGTAGTCTAAAACTCCATTTAAAGACAACCTCCACTCCTTTTATTTTCTTTTTTTCAAGTTCATATGAAAGTTTCATATGAACATTTTTCTGTGAAGAACATTCCAAATCGTTTTCAGGATGCATGAAAAATACTTTAGGATGCTTTAATTCAATTACTGTCTTCCAGGGGAAGTTGCCAGTTGAGTCTTTGTGCTCACCCATCCCTTAACAAAATGAAATTAAAAGCGCACAGTATTTAAATGCAGTGCTGCAGCACAAAACAATCAGAGAGCTCTGGAATCCTTGGCTTCGTTTTCTAATGGGAAACAAAGTAAGACAGCATGGGAGCAGCTAACCCTCCGGAAGACCTGTGTACTGTGTGGCATTTAGTATCTTCTTCTGTTCAAAACACAACGTGTGAATGACAGCAAGCTTATTGTTGCACTAATAAATTGAGTAAACCTGCTGCTCTGTCTTCTTTGATCTTGTCTGAAAAATCGTGCCAGATTTTATTATATTTGAGTCACAAAAACAGATATATATGTATATATTCATCTGTGATGAGTTATCTCACTTTTAAACCCACATCCCAGCTACAAACACTAACAGGATGACATCTGCGGCAGCAGGAGTTTTGTGTCATCTTCCTCTCCTTCCATACAGCATCAGACAGACACATTCAGACAGTCCCTCCTCTTGCTTGTCTTTGTTTGTCATTCTTTTTCTTCTCACTATCTGCCCCCGCTGCAGCTCACATGACCTTTTCACCTGTCTACCAGGATGCTCCTCATCATCAATTAGTCCCAGTTTTTGTAGAGGGCAGCTCTTTGGCAGGCTGTGTTACCTCTCTGCTATAGCAGTTCGGTCAGTCTTCTTGTTTTATACCTGTCAGTGACACTGTCTGCCCAACATTTCTGTTATCGGTATGCCTGCAACAACTACCAGTTGTTGTCCTGCCTGTCTGTATGCTCTGCATGTTCCCCTCAATGTTGAGGGCTATAAGGCCGAAATGGTTTCACCCACAGTTGTCTGCATTCAAGTCCAACTTCCTTTGACAGTCACCTGAATATTGAAAGCATGATCTAGACGCTATAGAATAGAGCTCAGAGACCCAGTATTTATGGAAGGACGTGGGAGGAAAGAGAGATGATGTGAGGGGCGCCATGGCAAACAAGTCTACTGTGTACATTATTTTATTTGCTCATGTTATGCGCTTTCTCAGCATGGGTTCCAAGTTTTGAAAAAAAAGACTCAAAAAAAGACTCAAACCTATAAAAGCCTACTCCTTAGAATCTGCTCCTGTCATTGCCGTGACTATGTTTGATCCAGCCATGCCCTCAAGGCTGGATCAAAGAACCACACATCCATTACTTGTAACACAGCATTCCAGTGTTCGTTTCCTTGTCACAAACATCACATGATCTAAGCCTGCCCGAGATGCTGCATTTCCTCCATGAAGCTTTTCACCTGCTGTGATAAATGTATACATGTTGCTTTAACTGTGCTCATGTAATTACATTTTCCACTGTATTGAAATGCTATGTTTAAAGTGCTGGTGACACGATTTTAACATTTTTTTGCCATGTTTTATAGACCAAAACGTCCTTCATGATGATCTATGTAACATAAACAACCGCAGCTGCATAAATGAGTTATTAGAAAACATCGCTGCTTTTTCTGACCAGACTGTGGCGCTGTTCACCACAGGAGTACAAAACCGGATGTGACATCAGCGAAAGACTGCCCACCCGGCTTGTTGACTGGAGAGCTAGCGGTTTTGCTAACAGTTTCTCCTTTTGTTTTAGCTTTACTGGCTAAAGGTTACAGATATGCCGTCGCGTTGTGTTGCAGGTTTTTGTCCAAACACTCATAAGAATGGCGTAAGTTTATTCAAGTTTCCAGCTACGGGACTTTTAGCTGTGCTGTCAGCGCTGTGTGCTGTCGAATGGGATTCCAAACTGAGAGCGCTTGTTTTAAGACAAGGAGTGTCTGAGGATTGAATTTAGACTAAAACGGATGTGGACACTTGTTTTGCAGGAAGGAGAGTGAGGAAAACAAGCACACCCCAACAGCTACGTTAGGGGTCGTAGCAAGATGTTACTAAACAAACCGTGTAGCTGTGACGAGCGGACTTTTTGGACGGTGAAAAATGATTTTTTTTTCTCTGTGTGTCGGCTATTTGCACACTACGGAATCGTTTTCATCAAAAATATTTTTGATTACTTTAAATTGGTGAACCCTTACGAACTTACGAACAGAAGGACTGTGAACAATGTAAACAATTGAAGATTGGACTTATAAAATGGCTTCTGGATCCACTTCAAAGGTAGGGAGATGCAGTTGCTTCTTTCTATTCATATATTTATTTATGTGTTTATCTAAGCTTTATAACCATGTATATGTCCATAAAGTGGCTTGCTGTTGTTAATTGAAAACACAGCTAAATGGGCGCTGGTGTCCAGGTGGGTGTGGAGAGGTTAAAAATCAGTTTTTTAAATAGTTACATTTATTCACAAATTACTATATAAACAAATCACTAACAACAAAAAATGCTAATCGTATGTATAACAAAGACATAGCAATCGGTGTTCCCCTGCCGTGTGTTTCCCTTTGCTGCTGCAATGACCATGTCATCTTCTCCGGCACTCCCGCTTTCAGAGTCTTGCTCACTCGGCATGAAATCCGTTTGATAAGGCTCAAATCTATAAGGTGTGATGCCTCTATATTCCTCAACATCACCTAACTCTTCTGAACTGTCTGATGATTCCGCCAAACAAATCAATTCCAGGCAGGGACCATCATCGTTGCCGTCCACCGCTTCCATGTTGCTTGTTGTTAGCCGACCGAGTAAATAAAAAAAGAAAAGAAAAGCCGACCGAGATCTTTCGCTGACGTCTCAATATGGCGGCGTGTTTTTCTTTGTCGCTGTTGCAGAGCTCCTTTCAAACTCAGAAAACTTAAGATATTTCTGTGAAAACAAGTTTGTTTGACTTACAATTCCACTGAGCCACTCATTTAGTGTTGCTGTAATATTGTATAGTAGCATTACATGAAATGATAATCGTGTCATCAGCACTTTAAATGTTGCTTCTATAGATAATAGATCATAATTAATGCGGAAAAAAAAAAAAAAAGTAATGTCACTGACTGATTCAGCTTATAGGTCATAGGGGCATGTGCATGCTTTTTATTTTCATTTTTTAACCCTTAGATGCAAAAGGTGAAAAATTACCCCACAGGTTGTTTTTCTTCAAAATATTTTGGATGAAAAGTTTTTATTCATATAATAGGTATTCCTCAAAAAACATATTTGTGACATGAAGCAATTTGCATTTTAAAAACTTTTCCATTAATTGTGAGAAATTGCAGTTTTTCCATTGCTACCCCATTCCTCCATAAGTGGGGTCAAAAATGACCCCAAGCAATTCCAATGGAATATAAAAAAAAAAAAAACTTTGATTCTTATCAACCCAGGAGGTCGTTTTTACGCATCAACATAGCTGTAAGTATTATCTTAATTTCTGAACTGTTCGGAACGTTTGTGTATGTACATATTATTGGACACTGTTCATCACTGGACCTACTGAATACACTCTGCTTGTCCTCCAGCGTCAAACAGACAGACACACAGACGATAGACTTTGACATTTTTTGTTACCTGATTGGCTGTTGTTTTAGTTAACGGTATTAATAAAAAGTGATAAATGTACTTGTCAAATTTGAAACCACTTTTATTGACCTGCATGTGAATAACAAAATTTGAAGAAACTTCTTAACTTCAATGCAAAAACACATTGTTTCTAATTGGGGTCATTTTTGACCCCACCCATGGAAGGGTGTAGGTATTGGTCAGCCATGCATCCAAGGCTGAAAAAAGGATTAAAATTTAAAAAGTAGGGGTTTTGTGAGCTACACTAAGGTGTATTTAAGTAGGTTTGGTAATCCAGGATGCATTAGGAAACAATGCTAAGATGTGAAATGGCAGCAGTTTTGGAGACTAAACAATGAACAGCATTTTCTCTGTATAATGCAGCTCCAATGGAATGTACTGAATCACACTTTGCCTCTATGTAACAGCAAGCAAAACAAGCTATGGGCAGGGTAAATTACTCCAGCATTACCTCACTTTCCGTCTTGCCTTCCCTTTCTGGGGTAATCAGCCAGGGCAAATATGTGCTGCACACTACTGTGAGTGTGCAAGTGTCTGTCTCTGTGTGTGTGTGTGTGTGTCTCGTCTGAAAAATACTGGAAGGCAGACTGGAAACGGAGATAGGAAAAGATAGGGAAAATAAGTCAGCTGCACTCCATGCCTACCCAGCTACTCACTGAAATGTAGATGACATATCTTCAATGATTTCTAGGTTCCACTGGTCTTGAGTACAAGTCAGAGAGAATAATGTGTCACATTCTTGTAGAACAAGTGCAAATTTTGCCTCCGGCCTCGTCTGAAATACACCTCTGCTGACTTCAAACAGCTGTATTGAACTAAATTGGGCTAATCCCAGCTCAAAGGGATGCCTAAAGTTCACAAAGTGTGGGCCCTGCTTAACAAAGAAGCGGGTTAATTAAGGCTCACACTGACTCACTCTACCCTTTTCCCTGCTCTCAGAATCCACTGCATTGGTTTTAGGTAACCACAAACAGAAATGAGGAACAAGTAGCCCCGAGCAGGACCACATTTACTCATTGTGGATGAATAAAGCATTTAAAATTGTTTATAAACAGCGAAAACATTTACAGCTTTCAAAACTGGGGTGATTTCTGTGTAGCACATGTCCTCAGTGTTTCACATCACTCACTTTTGTCCAAATGTAAAACTCTCATTAAGTGAAGGTGTGAAAAAAGGTGTCAGTTCTCAAACCCAACAGGGCTAATTATCAGCTCTAATGGCGAAGGTGAGTCACTGGTTTCTTTAGCAACCATCATGCAATATTACACGTTCAAGGGCGATGAGGGAAAAATAAAACAATACACCAACCTCAGCCTCTTTTCTCCTGCTCAGTTTACACTGTTTTTTCTAAATATGACAACGCATGTATCAACATGAAGCAACCCTATAAAACACACTTTGGACCAGCACGGATTTAAGGTGGCTGAAAAAACTCACAACACTGCTGCTGAGAAAACATGTGAAAATGCCCAGGGAATGTGGAACCGGAGAAAACAACTTTATTGATTTGACAACATTGTGCTGAAAGAACACACAACACTCACAAAAAGACCCCCACCCTGCAAAAATTCAAGAAAAAGCAAATATAAAATCGTGACTCAAATAGAAAGACAGCAGGTGCAGTGTGACTTCCTGGGACACGCTTGTTTTGCAGTTCCTTGCAACTTCAGAAGTTATAGACGTGGCTTTATTGCCAGCCGTGTGTGAAATTGAACTAAAATGTGTTTTTTTCTTTTCCATGCATAGAGTATAATTCATCTGCAGTTGTTAAGATGCTGCAGAACAAAAGAATTACAGCTTAACCTCAATTTATACTTGAACATCAGATTGATGCAGAGTCTCCATTGTAATCATGTAGCTGTAGCTTTCATTTAGCTTGACATTCAGAAATTGAACAAGTTGTGGCCAAGCAAAAGAGGAATATGTGTGTGACTGGTCCATTTGTCATCCCTAATGCACAACACAGAGCTTTTCTCAAATATGTTATCCCTGTGGAACAAATAAGTTAATGTAACAGTTTCTAACTGCATGATGTTTGCTTAAAATGTTATATGCTTATATTATTTTCAAACTTCATGTGAAGTCTCAATTGACTCAACAGTTGTACATCCACTATAACAGATTCCTTTTTTTTTCTGCAGGTTCAGTAAAAGTGATTGTTGTTCAGCATTTATCAGTTCTCCACGAAGATTTACTACCAATAAATTGAATTAAATAATTCACCGGATTTTTTTTTTTAACTAGAAATCACAAACTCTGACAAAGAGACATTATGGGACATGTTTAAAGACTAGTAATAGCCTAAGGCACCATGCCAGGCTGATAATAATCAGTGAAAGAACCATCAACCAGGCTTGAGTGGGTGTTGCCCAATTGGTCCATTACCTTGTTTTCTGTTGTCTTTGCTTTTGTGGAGCAGTTAGTTATATACAGTAGTAGCAGATGTTGTCAAACTATGGTAAATGTTTTCTTAATTTTCCATATGGAGGTCTATTTGCATGTGCTTTCTAAAGTTTATCACACATTCTAAGCTACATTACACTTATTATAAATGTAAGTCGCACCAAAGATGAATAGGAAATAGTGTCCACGTTTTTGTACAGATTATGACTTTAAAATAAGCACATCATGGGATGGATATAATATAAAGTATCTTTAATAATGCAAGGACAGCTATTACCTATCTATGTCTACTTGTATTAACTTCACAGCACACATGGTACAGTACATAATACATTTATTCAGTCCAGGATATTGCTATGCATAATTATTCCTCTGAAATCTACATTTTCCTGGATGTAAATGTCTGCACAGGCTCAATAACGAAATTGTGGCCCACACCTGAGAATAGTTTAACTTGCCAAGACCCTGAGGAAAATTCCCAGTGTCCCCACTTTAATTACAATATCACCCAAACAGGTGCAGGCAGTATGAAAGGAACTGTAAAGACCTCTATTGAGATTCAACACAAGAAAGCTACAGCACCTTAGAAATGAGTCAGTTCTTTTTTGATTTTAAAGATGTTGGCTGGCTTTGACTGTTTACAGTTCAGAACCTTTTTTTTTTCTTTGTTTTCCCTCTCTTTTCCAAATTTAGTATCTTAAGCATAAAATCAGTGTATAATTCTTAACTGCTTTGACAAAGGGCCACAGAGGAACAGAGTCACTTTAGTGGCCTCAAACTGGCACATTGCTTGCTTTTCGCCTGTGATGCAGAAGTGCTCTATTTGCAAAGAGGATTTGGAGCAGTTGGCAGAAAAAGAACTATCCATGGTACTGAATTTCATTGGTTCTAGACACATACAGAACATGACAACCGCTGGCTAAGTCTGCTTAAGAATGCTTATTTCTTTATTTATTGAGAAACAAGAAGTTTAGAAAAAAGAAATTAACTAAAAATAATCTATTTTCAACATATCTCTGCTGTATGACAGTGGGTAATTCTTTGACCCAGCTCTCCTCCTCTCTGTTTAGAGGAAGTATGTCTGTCGTACAACATTATATCCCGGAAATGGCATTTCAGGAATCCTGTGCCTAAGTGGGTTAATCTAAAGCAATTAGAAGGATGGAAATTTCTCTACAGAGTCTTGGGAGAAGATCAAAATGTTTCTAAATTGATGGCAGAACTAGCTTCTAGTGGAGGGAACTAAAACAAAGAAATGCCTTGCACATATAGCTTGCATGTGCTTATATAGTACTGTGATTTATTTAGGACATATTAAACATCTGTTAAGGCTTTGGCACCCTCAACAATCCTTTCTTAGATATACAGTATTTAAACATTCTATAAATCAGCCTCAGGCTGTTCTCAAAGCCAGCAAAATAGGAATTGCTGTCTGATGAAAATTAAATCATTTTGGGATGGATAACAAAATGTTTGGAGAAAGAATCTAGTCAGGAAAGTAAACATATCAATCCAATGCATGTTCTTAAACATCAGGACTGTAGCACCCATAAAATGCTTCACTTACACCACCCAGTATGTCGGATATTTCCACAATTACAGATCACAAGCATAACTATATTTTTTGGTAAAACATACGTGTTTAGAAAACAATACTACCACCTCGTTTAACCAATGAAATAAGTAAGAGCCTGACTGAATATAGCTACAGTAGAAACCCTGCCTGATGGAGGGAGTATCTTTTGTTCATCCTGTTGTTATTAAAAATATGTTATCATTTTTCAGAAGGGTCAAATCCTTGATCTTAACCAGTAATAATAAAATAACTTAGAGGATTGCATGAGTAACAAGGTTGGGTTAAGAATAGTTGTAAAAATGCATCGTCAAAACCTGAAAGCATTGAGTCAAACCGTGATATTTGAAAATAAAATGAAGTGAGAGGAAAATCTTTGGATGGAAATGAATGTTGTGACAGCGCATTAGTAAGCTGTAACGATGCCATTGCAGTGAGTACAGTTTATTATTATTATTATTTTCTTTCTTAATTTAAACTATAATTACCTGCTAATCCTGCAATACTTGAACATGAGTCATTTTCTAACAAATATGTAATACTGTAACCATACCTTCCATGACATGTTGCCATATTTTGTGCAGCTCTAACTCCAACTTTGACTCACAAATACATGTGCACAAGTACACATATGTTGCAAAGTTACATCATTATCATTTGTGAGACAACTGAAGCTCCAGAAATTTGGGGAAAAAAAGGGAACAATGCTTATGTTGCAGTTTTAAAGCCGATAAATGAATTTACTGAAAAGAACACCAAAAAAAAAAGCTTGTGTTCATGATCAGTAAACACATTTTTTTTAAAATCATAAAATCCTGAAGTCCACTGCTGTACAAACCTAAACATCTGACCACATTCCGAATGAAAAGCTATTGTCGAGTGCAGCACTGTTAATTAAAGCAAGGGCACCACTCTACATCTGTCACATCACTTGGCAGTTCCTTTAATTATATATTTTGGTCAATCTGTTCTTCCTGATGTGAGAAGGGATGCCATACATGAGACAACATCTGCTGAGGTATGTCACATGAGTTTCAACATCTGTCTGTGTTTTTGCGCAGCCTGTCAATCACTCGACTCATGCCTTATACGCAGTTATGTTATATTGAAAAACTACATACGCAACACTGTCAAGCGCTGAGAGCTTACAGCTGCGCTGCCGTTACAATTAACACTCTTCTGCTAAGCAGCAAGTCCACACACAAATACTGAGATTGGCACTACACACAAAAACCCAGACACACCCTGTGGCTTGCAGTCATTTTGGTCCCTTATGCTGTCCGTCAAAAAGACAGTGGTGAATGTTCTCTAAACTGACTCCACCCACAAAGGCTTGTGATCACCTAAGCTGTCAGCTAGCATCTGCTAAAAGTACCAACCAGTCAACTGTGAGACTGGCTCTGAAGATATCTCCACAGAAAATGTGTCACCTACACATGTTCAGAACTCAGCGGCATGCTTTCCCCTTCTATTTTTGCTAATTTTTATGTGGCAAACATTATCAGCAAAGCCTTGGAGAGTGTCAAACTGTTTTGCACCAGTGACACGGTGATGTGGGAAGCATCATGAAAGCTCACGTCAGCTTGCGTTGGATGAAAATAAATTGTATACATCAGTGTCAAATATTTCCAGCACCAAATGATAGCCATCCTTTGAATACCGCTGCAGCAACGTGAATGAAGCATTGTTAGATCTAGTTGTTGTGTGATCCACAAACACATCACTCAGTGAAGTTCAGAGGTGTCAGTCATGTAAGGGTACTAATCGTACCCTGGATCTGTGACTGTGGTTGTTGTGAAAAGGCCCCGTGCAGCAGCAGCTCTGCAGCTGAGGGGTTCTTTGAAGTTATATGATTCAAATTTCACCTGTAACATTTGCTGTTTTTTTTTTTCTCTTTATTTTGTCTCTTGGGCACTGAATAAGCATTTAGTAAATAAATAAAATTGTTCAATAAAAAAAAGGCAGATCGGTTTCAGTAGCTCAAGCATTGTGGTCTAAATGAGGGGGATCAAGACATCTGGACATTTTGCTGTATTATGTGGCACGTTATTCTATTTAAGGATAATAGTAGTCTGCCTAATCCCCTTCTGCACACACACAAAAACACACATTTATACAAGCATATTCACACTGTTGCAAATGACACAGAAACCTAGAGACATACTAGCTTTCTATCCCTAGACTCTACATTTTTTCTGTTTGTAATCCCCCCTGAGTCTATTAATATTTCTGTTTCCATGGCGATTTGAGTCTTGCCAAATGCTGTACAGATAAGAGGAGATAAGAGCGTAAGGAGCGGAGAGATAAGAGCGAGTGACCTGCGGTGATCAGAACACTGGAGGTCAGGCAGGAGAGCGGAAGTAAGTCACAGAGAAATGGACCTTGCCTGCTCAACTCGATTGTCAACCCAACAAAAGAAAATAAAAGTCCTTTAGTAGCATGACAAATGGACAAATACTTTGTGTGTCTAATTTTAACCCCCAAAGAAGTTACATTGGAGCAAACCAGTAAATCATCAGGAGACAAAATGTATAATATTCCATCTGAATGTTAATTCCCACAGTGTGTTCATGCTACTCAAGTAACCATGTTTTCTGTGGCATCAAAGGAAATGCTGTTTTAAATCAACTTACATATATTCAAATTTAGAATAGATGTTCGCTCTAATTTCTCACATTAGAAGCAGTTCTGTTGTGAATGACATTGGGAATAAAACAGAAATGACAGCAACGGATGTGCAATAAATTTTTAAGTATCATTTAGCATTTTTACAGTCCAGACTGAAGGGACTACAACAGTAAATGCCATTCACTTTGTTGAAATTTGATACTGTTACTGTCTTTTAAGTAAATCAGAGCCAGTTATTGTATCTGATAGCAAAGTGCCAAGTGAGAGTTGCTCTCTCTCTCTCTTTTCTCTCACTTACAGCAATGCAGCACAGTGAACACACCACATCATCTACTCCCATAACATACCAAGTAAACAGCAGCTACATTTTGTTGGGGTTAACTTTACCTGTTTGTTGTTATACTTCTGTTGGCTGGTCTTGTAGCTGTAATCAGAGTACTGGTCTGAGCCGGTTGAGTTGTCGTCTCCTCCTGTTCCGACAAAGGTGTTGGCCGCGGGGAGGTCCTGGACGGCCTGGTGCTTCTGCGAGGCTGAGGGGGATTGTGCTTGCAGCTGGATGGATGGTAACGGGGAGTTGGAGCGGTAGTGCCTGCCTATATCAGGGCTTCCTGGTGAATATGTTAAGGGCAGGTGTATCCTGGGGCTATCATTGACTCCATCAAGGTTAAACTTGAGACTTTTTTGAAGGCTGACCTCTTCCTCTTCCCCAAGTGGTTTTGGAGATTTCTGGGGTTTGCCTTTCCTTCCTCGTTTGCCTTTGGCATTTTTTGGTGCCTGCTTGGGTGCATATAAGTCCTTTGTTTCCTTTTTGCCAGCCTGATAGCCACTCTTTGTTTCTCTTTGGATGCGGTGTCGAATAAATACCACCACCAAGATCAACATGACAACGCCTGCCACTCCGGCAAGGCTTCCGAATAAAATGTTACTACGCTGTGCAGCAAAACCGCTGTCAGGATCACCAGCAATGTCTCTGTCTAGTGGAGTGTAAAGACTGTGTCCAACTAAGGCTTCTACTAAGCTGACATTTGAAATGGTTTCATTGACATAGATGTGAACCAGGGCAGTGGCATGGCGTGCAGGCTTCCCCCTGTCACTCACTCGCACCACCAGACGATGCAGTCCGCCGTGCTTACGGGTCATCTCCTTTGCCAGAGTGATCTCTCCGGTGGAGGGGGAGATGCGAAATAATTGGTAAGGGTTTCCTCCAGCGATACTGAAAATGAGCTCTGCATTCGGTCCACTGTCCAGGTCCTCAGCCTCCACTACCTCAACATGACTATCTGGGGAAGCAAGCGGTGACAAACGCCTGAAGGAGGAGTTAGAAGGCTTAGTGATGACAGGATCATTGTCATTTTCATCCAACACATTGATGGTAACACCCACATATGAAGATCTGGGTGGTTCGCCGCCATCCACTGCTTTTAGACGGAATGTGTAGCTACTTTCTTTCTCCCTATCAAACGAGATGCTAGAGAGAATGGTGCCAGTTCCATTTTGAACAACAAACTTCCCCCCATCAGGTTCTACAGAGAGATGAACTCGAGCATTCTCACCCTTGTCCATATCCAGGACTGTCACCATACCAACCGGACTGAGGGGGGGCATGTTTTCCAAAACTGAGAAGCTGTAGCCACTAAGCATGAACTTGGGGTCATTGTCATTGCGGTCAAGAACTTTTATCACAACTGTTGCTGTTCCTTTGTGGACAGGTGAGCCTTTATCTGCAGCAGTGACCCGAAACTCATATCGCTCTTTATGCTCACGATCAAGCGGGCTTCGGGCTCTCACTTCACCTGTGTTTGGGTCAATCTCAAACAAACCTTTGATGGTCGAGTCCGCCATGATATTATAGAGGAGTTCGGCATTAGTGCCGCTGTCAGCATCCGAGGCAGTAACATCCAAAACCTTTTCCCCTGGTTGGTTTTCTTCAGCAAAGTCAACCTCAAACAAGGTCGGGGAGAATATTGGGGAATTATCATTCATGTCAGTCACCTGCACTTTTAAGGAGTTTGTACTGGAGAGTGCTGGGTTTCCAGAATCCACAGCAACAATCTCTACTCTGTAATCCCTGACTCTTTCATAATCAAGAGGAGTTGTGGTCTGTAGGAAATATTTTCTCTTGTTGTCACTAGTGGAGTCGCTGGCCGGGCGTAGCTGAAAGGGCACATCTCCTGCTACCACACAAGTAACCACAGCATTTTCTCCTTCATCTTTGTCAGACACTTGCACCAAAGCAACAGCTGTCCCCACCGGCATGTCCTCTGAGATATTGGCCACTCCTTCACTGTGAGTAACAAGACCAATCCCACGGATCTCCACAGCTGGAGCATTGTCATTTTGATCAGTCACCTCAATGGTTACAAATGTCTTAGAACTTTTAGGTTGTGGGCCCTTATCTCTGGCCACCACGTAGAAGGACAAGCTGTTGATTTCTTCCCTGTCCAGTGCTCCTTTGACATAGATAATGCCGGTAGATCGGTCAATTCGTAAGAGTTTCGGCACCGGGTCCACCGCTTGGTGAATGGTGTATTCAATTTCTCCGTTAGGGCCCATGTCTGAGTCATCTGCTTTGACCTGAAATCAAAACAAAGTCTGTGGTTAAAGGCGTGAATTATATGCAGCAAATTGGGGTTAGATCTAAAGAAAACTCGTGTCGGATTTTCTACACTAATAATTGGTCACTGAATGAATAAAATATTTAATCAAGGGGAGTCTGATCACTTCAAAGCACAGCATGCTCACTTTATTTAGGAACATTTCTTTATTGCCTTTCCTCCTTCCTACTGATAGTTATGTCACTGCAGTTCCTCTTCTTTTCCCCCCTCTCTAGATTACCAGGAGAACATATGGGAAGATATTAAGGATGCTATTTTTTCATGACAGTTAGTGAAGATTTCCCAGCAGTATGCTGAGAAAATCCTACACAGAGCATCTTACACCCACACTGTGACATTGTGTTACTTACTCTGTTCCGCAAGTATAATAGCACAAAAAGCAATAAGCAGCTTAATTACCTATAAAAGCATAATATGCTAAATCTCTGATACTTATAATATGAATTAAAAATGCATGCAAGAAGTCTAACAACTTGCATATTACTTTTTTCAGAGGAAAAGAAGTATGGGTTTAGTTTTTAAAAACTCTGGAGGACTCATTTTTATCATTTTAAGTTTCAAGGATATTTTAACCACATTAAAAGGCACCTGTGATAACTTTGAGAAGTTTTTACAAATTGACACTTCCAGGTAAGGCTGTATTAATGACAGAGAATGGAATGAATGGCATGAAAATAATAATATTTGTAAAATGATAATGAAATGAACTGCTGTATTTCTTAACAACTAAAACAATCATAAATTCCACCCATTAACAAGTTCAAACACATTTATTTGCAGCTTATGTTTGCACTTGATGTCACATAGTGAATCTTACCTGCAGCACTGAGTGGCCAACTGGGCTGTTTTCAGAAACTTCTGCCTCGTAAGAGGACTTTTCAAACTTGGGGGAGTTATCATTAACATCAGTCACGACCACTCTCAGCAAGGCACTGCTGTAGCGCTGAGGGTTCCCTCCATCCACTGCCTTGATGGTGAGGTCATAAGAATCCTTTAACTCGCGATCTAGGTTGCCGAGGACAATGAGCTGTGGGAGCTTCCCTCCCCTGTCATCAGCCACTTGTAAACCAAATAGGGTTGCTGCATCTGGCCCCGCAGTCAGCGCGTAGTCAGCCACTCCATTCCTGTCTGAATCCCTGTCTGTAGCGAGAGGTATGGAGAATAATGCCCCCATGATTGTGTTTTCAGGGACAGAGATAGTGAGCACAGAAGAGGGAAACTGTGGGGTGTTGTCATTGATATCCTGTACTTCAATGCGTCCTTCAATAAGTCGTGGGCTCTGGTTTTGTATCAGATCTGTCACTGATACTTCAAATTCCAGGTAGCAGGGCTTGCCCTTAACCAGGGACCGGCAGTCCCTCAGGGTTTCTCTGTCTATGGGAATCTCAGTTGTGAAAATGTCTCCTGTCTTCCCATCGACGCGAAGATAAGGGGCGCCCACCTCTAGCTTGTAGAGGTGACCTGAATCTGGCAGTCCTTGGTCTGCAGCCAGGCTACCAATAAGAGTGTTGGGAGGCTGCTCCTCCTGGACTCGGTACAGGATACTGCCTTCAGCAGAGCCACAGTGCAGCACCACGACCCAAAACAGTACTACTCGTAAATTCAGTTCCATTAGGTCATCAGAAGATCTGCCTGCAAAATGACAAAAAAAAAAGAAATCTGGGTCAAGACAATGATAACTCCTTTTAGAAATCGTTCTTCAAAATCCCCTTATAACCCAAGTCCCATATGAAACAAGTTCCACTGGCAAAGATTACATAAGTTTTTTTTTTTTTTCAAAGTTAAAATCATACAGCCCACATCAGCAGCTCTTAGTGAACACAGATTAACATTTATTAGTCATCGGGGAGAGAAAAAAAGGGAGAAAAAAAGTTCATTATGTTGCTGTGTTGTAGTTGCGCTGCTGTAAAATGATTTATTTTGTCTGTATCTTTCAGAAGAACCTACAGCAGGCCTCAAGGCAACACAAAAAAAGGTGCTTAGAAAAAGAAAAAAAAAATGCAATAACAACCACATCCCAGCATGTTTTTTCTCCTCCTTTCCCAGAGCTTCAAGAGTTTCAATGAATATCTCAGCTTTATGAATTTCATGCAGGAATTAATGTCGGAACATGAAATTATATCTTGTGAGCTCCCACATAAAACAAACTAGAAGGCCAGTGTGGATTGTTTCAGCTGAGTAATCAAATAAAAATGTAATACAAAATCTTACAACCTAAGAGACTCATTATTTCTGTATTACACTTTTAGACATTGAGCATGGAAGCAATGCAGCTCTAAACTAACCAATAGTATAAAATCTACCCTGAAGAATAAATCCTTTCTAAACTGCCAAGATATTGTCCGTTCAGAGAGATGAGCTGCTTTATGTATTTTGTGACTGGGAAGGCCTTTAAGGGCTTGTATCCTACAGTAAGGCTTTTTTTTTTTATATAGTTTTGTTTTTCTTTACACAGATTATACAGCTTTGCCATTATCATCGCGTGCAGCCTTCAACAATGCACAATGCAGAAATGTCTCCACACTCCGATGCCAGTGGCCAGCTCCAGCTCTGTAATCATTATGTTTGATTTTGAACCTTTCAACTCTGTAATTACGAGCCATTATTTCAGTGTCTTCTTTGATCTGTATCCCCTCTTGCTAAAGATTTTCAGCTTTACTGTTTTTTTTTTCACACTGCAATGATTTTAGACCATAATTACTGTATTTTTACCGAGTGTGAGTGTGTGTCTGTGTATCTAGAGTGCTATCGGTAATTGAAATGGGAGCAAAACACTGAGGTTAACTATCAAGGTCCAGGGCTCTGGAAAACTTAATGGTGGAAACATTTTCAAACTTTTGCCTGTGCGGTGCATCGGGGAGTGAACTAACGACTGTAATCATACATTGCTCATTCTGATGCTGTCAGTGCTGCTGCTGTGTGTGTGTGTGTAGCTTACTGCACTGGGTTTGTGTTAGTGATGCACTGTTTGAATATACTGATCAATACTGGCTCTTATAGCTCAGGGATTAGTCAGGCTAAACCAATCTATATTCAATACTGTTCCTTAGCCACTGTCTTAATAATGCTGCAATGATTCTATTTTCTTTATTTTACTTGCATCAATAAACTAAATAAAAAGTACATTTGCACGGCCTGTTAAGTATTTTAGTGGACTAACTCTTACTTTCAGCTAAGACTTAATGAGTAATTGAAGCGTTGCATCTCTTCAAACAAAAGCCAACAGCTGGAACTGCTTCCACAATTTCTTTTTTTAGAGAAAAAGAAGAAACTAGAGGAGCACAGGTGCTGAGTAACACACCCAGAGTTTAGGTATTAGAGACAGAACAAGGTAAATCAAAGTATCCTTAGTCAGTGCGACTGCTGATAGAGGTAGGCCCGAATGCAGCGTGCGCAAATAATGTCATTCAGAGCAGAATAAGTAAAATGTGCATCCGCTCACATGAAACAATGTTCCAGAGAGGAATAAAGCATGCATAACAGACAGTGAAACACAAATATAGAGAAATCCAATGCATACATTAAAATTGGAAGTGCAGGTTATTGATGCACTAATTGCTCTGCTATCGATGTGTCCCCTTTTACATTTACAAGGGGAAACCTCTGGTCAATGTGGCATGAACGCGGAGCGTGCTTCGTGTCCATGTTTGCAAGGAAAAAAGTGCAGGCGGAGGTGGAAAAAAAATCACCACATAAGCACACTTTTATACCCGAAACTAGCATTAAAATGAACGCTGTAGGCTTGTGATGTCATGTCTAAATCTCATCTTAAAAGACTGTTTTGCTGAAACTGTGTTTGCATTACCCTGTGGTAAGTGAAGAAATACAGATGTATAATCACTCAAATTAAAATCAAGAAACAATTTACAATATATTGTCATTTGAAGAATGTAATTATATCCTCTTAGAATATTACAG
The DNA here is from genome assembly GCA_023101725.1 of Atherinomorus stipes. NCBI lineage: Eukaryota > Metazoa > Chordata > Actinopteri > Atheriniformes > Atherinidae > Atherinomorus > Atherinomorus stipes. The sequence goes on from JALJCO010002623.1 coordinate 123,049, forward strand.
AGTATGACACATACATCCCACAGTATGTGCTTTAACCTACTTGACATGTGGACCTTTTACCATCTCTTTCTCTTTATAGTCACAGTTGAATTAGACTTATCTTCGCTAAATGGCCATTTAAAAATAAAACCCATAATTGACTTCATAATGTTTTGCTTTGCTGGGACTGTCCCCCTGCTATTACATCCACTTCTACAATGAACAGCCATGCTTTGATAGTGACATGATTGTTATGGTTGATGACACTCATGACTTAATGTCTTCCAGTTGGCCTCATGCCTGTCTTCCAGATGGCACAGTGCCTGGCAGCCCAGTGCAATGGTGCTCTTTTTTCCTTTGTTTACATTGACATCAAAATTCTTAGCGAAATATGCATTGCGCCATCACTCAGTGAGGATTCTCTTATGAGCTGACACCCTGCCTTTGGGTTCTTTGTCTCATATTCCACTGCTACAAATATTTTATCAAAAGCTTGATGGCTTCACATTTCCTTTCTGCATCTCAAAGTGCTCCGAGATCGTGGCTAAGGGGGACTTGCACTGAGATTTGTCTCTGTTGGATCACGCAAGGCTGAGACTGTGTCTCACAAAAGTTCATACCTGAGCAGCAAAATGGATAAATTACTGCTGAACACAACTAGGAGTGACATTTCCTGCATCTCAGCGCTTTTTTCCCCTAAAAAAACTTAGTTATCATCTGTCATCCCAGATGGTGTGGTATGCCCATAAGACTGCAAGCAGATTCAGGCAGATCTCAATTCAGCACATATCAAATGAATGAGGAGCACGGGGTTACATTAGTTTTCCCAGTGAGTGCAAATGTTTGTACTTTGTTGCAGTTTGGGTCAAGAGCCTTAAAAATCAAATAGTTTTTTGTTTGTTTTTTGGTAAAAAGAGTAAGCTGTATTCCAAAAATGCCAGCTAGGGTGGCAGATATATTCAGCGCAACACTGTAAGACTGCAAAAGTGATTTTTTTTTTTCTTTTAAAGGCCATCAAAAGTAAACGTGTCAACACCCAAACACTGCAGGAGAAAAGACAGGCACTTTCTAGACTCTTCCTTTCTTTCCCCTCCCTGTCCAGTGAACAAACACTCATGAACTGAATATCATATAACTACTTTTTGGTGGCTGCACGACAGAAAACCTTTTTCTCCCTTTTGCTTGAGCTGCAATTTGTATGGGTGCATTTCAAAAACAGGTGTCAATAGGGCACTGTAACATCAAAAAGACTTGTACTACACAGGATATAGCTCTTTGTCCAAAAAAAACACCCTGTTCACACTGAGGAACAAACATATTGAGCCAAACACCTAAATGAAACACAATTGATTTTTGAAGAATCAGCCTTCCAAATACAATCAAGGCATCCATTGCTTGACTGAGGAGAGAACTTTAACTCTACCACTGGAGACATGCAGCATAGTTATACACTGTGATCATGCTGATGGGTTCAATTGAGAAAAAAAAACTGAAGGCATCCAGTGTTGCAGAACACAAAATGACCCTTAACGGATGCTTTAAACTGCATGATGAGGCTACTACCCGTTGTTTGTCTTATAAAGATGTGTAATGTTACAACAAAGAGTGAAGTCAATAAAGGCTCTTTTGCATGAGAGCACAAGGACATTTCACTGCAAAAACACTGCTTGGCTAAAACCTATTATTAAACCTTTGTAAGGATTAAATGCAAGTTATCACAATAAAATCAATGTTTCTTGACGCAGGCTCAGCATGACCTTTGCTCCGGTGATTCATGATTTGCTAAAGAAGATCATCCAAGAGTCTTCCTCATGCCTAAAGTCACCCGAGACTGCTGTTGCTTATGTTCAAGCTTTGCTAAAATGCACCATAATTGCAGATTTATGAAAACAAAACCTTGCGGTTAAGAAAAAAAAAAAAAAAAAAAACATAATTCCAACTAGCATTGCTGTTAAAAAAAAAAGAAAAGATTTGAGGAAAATAAAACTTAGATGATAATAGGTGGAAACTATGCTAGTTCTGAAAACACTTGCATGCCCTAATCCATAACAAATCTCCAAATCTCCATGAAAAGAGCAGAGATAAACAGCTTTATGTAACCACAAAGTTTCTTAGTAATTAAAGGAAAGTGGCTCTGGCTTGCTGGATAAACAACATATGCAAAAGAGGATTATTGGAAAGTTGCAGCAGCTTCAAAAGAAACAGAAAAGAAGGGAATTTCAACAACTGATGCAGGATAGGTTGGTGTCTCCTAACAATGTGTCTCCTTCCCTGTTCCCTCTGATCTCTTCTTTAACTCACAAATCTACCTATTTCCTCCAAAGCCTTATTTAATGATAGTGAATCCTCCCCAGCAACAGCACCTTCTCCTGAAGGCTCAGCAAGCCCTGCTGCTGCTGCATCCTGCTGCTTACTTCCTCATGAAGGAGAAGGTGAAAATCCTCACTGGCAGCTAAACACCAGTGTAACCGCACGGCTGATGGAGTCTCTCACAGTACCCTCACACAGCGCACCACCCAGATGACCCCACTGTTCTAAAAACATCTTAACTTCCACGTGTTCACAATAAATATCACGGCTGTTCTCAAATAGTGCGGTTGTTCCTAAAAAAAAAAAATCACTCTTCTGCTCTAACGAGGCCAGAGTTGCTGAACTCGGATACAACAAAAAAAAAGCCTGGAAAACTGCTCCCATCTTAGCTCAGAAACCAGTGCGACTCTAGCTGGAGGAAAACCCAGAAATATCTCCACCTGTTGAGCTTCCTGTTCAGTCAGACTACAGCCTGCATGTGTTTCACCAAAGAAATGATTGCACTAAAAGCTTTTGTCAAACTGTCCTCAAGAATTCAGCATACTAAGTTGTGTTTTTATTCAGGACAAAAGGTTGTGGAGCACAGTATGTGAATATTAATCAGCAATTGTGCACTTATCAAATAAACTCAATATCCAGCTCAAACCAGCAGATTTTGTTATCTTATTATGGTATTATCAGCATTTATGATAATAAGGGGTTATATGGGGAAGAAAAACATATGTAAAATTGCTAATTAATCTCATCAGAAACTCTGTGGAGGATATAAAATTACATTAAAACCAAAAAAAGTTCCACTTCCAGATTACGTTAATCCTAAAAGTGCATAAAGCAATCCTCATCATTAATTTCATCAGCAATTTACCATCAAAATCATTAACATTATCAGTTGATTATGATCATGTTTCTATTAACTGAAATGAGTACTTAATCAGTGGAGTTAAACTATGTGTATAATCTTAACAGGTACTTAAGTAGATCAAGGTTGTTTTTTTATGTACTTGGATGGTGGAGTCAAAAAGATAATGGAGCGTTTGGCTTTAGATGTGAGAGTCATATCATAACACGCAGGTAAAACCAAAGAACAATGCAATTACATTGCAGAGCGTGTGTGCCTGCTTTTGGTTGCCATAGAGACAGACTATTCACAGACTGAGTCAACTCAGTGACTGACTGGGTGACATTTGCTCTTTAAGTTGGCCACTCCACAGGTCCAACAGAAATGACTCAAGAGCAGAATTAAGTGGGGCATAATTGTAAATTACCAACATATGAAAGGGTTAGGAAGGTGTCAGGAGGAGAGTCAGTCATTATCAAATAGATTATTTTGCACTAATTGCTCTTTTCGCAGTGACTGCAGGGAAGACTCCGAGCCTGCAGCACCACCAAAGCCCTGCAGAACCTGAATTTTCACCTGTTACCTGCCACAAATCAAGGTCTTGAATTCCTGCTGTAGGCTGTGCTCATTGTTGCTTAGCTAGCACGGAGAGATAACGGGTGATTTAATGATTTTCTCAACTGATGTGATTTGATATATCGGCTGACTCTGCGCCTTTAGCTAGTATAACAGGTAAAACCCATTACCCTCCCACCAGCGTGATTTATGATGGGTAGTATCCCAGCTATGGGTCTCCTTACACAGCTGATCTACCAATAGAATTTATTGCAAAATGTTGGGCTGCACACTTCTACTGACTGCAGACCCCGGCCGGTGGTAATGAGAAAGCAATGGCCTTTGGTTGGGAACATTTGCTAAGGGCATGGCCGTTTCATTTAGCTATATGTAGGGTGAGTCACAGAAAAACGGTGATGGAGGGTCACTGCAATCACACAAAAAATCCCATTAACTACACTGAGATCAAAGAGGCTGCATTCAGACATTAGCAGATTCTTTAGAGGGAGGACTGTACATACTGACAGGGCCATCATTTATATTCCTGCTTGGTTTAAGTCACACGCACTCACACAGAACAGAGTTTAGCCAGGTTTAGATAGATAGATAGATAGATAGATAGATAGATAGATAGATAGATAGATAGATAGATAGATAGATAGATAGATAGATAGATAGATAGATAGATAGATAGATAGATAGATAGATAGATAGATCTTTGACACAGTTTGTCAGACATGGGGTAAAAGTGGGTTACAGGCTTGTTTTGATCCCTTCTGTCTTGCCTCGCCTACAGTTCGTGGGGGAACTTGGACCGACATCGCTGTAGTGCAGACTATTAAAATGTGCCTGGTGGTCGGTGGAGTGTCGAGAAACAACACCCCAGAATCTCACTGGGGAGCACAAGAGACTACCCGTGCGGATGCGCTGATCAAAGATTTTTCCCCCTCCAATTAGAAGCCAGAATCTCCCCATAGGACAAAAATTAGATGAAAAAAAAAAAAGACAGGAACTGAAGAAACCTCACTAGTTATTAGATGGCTATACGTCAGAATTATTTGCGCGGAAAATGTTTCGCATGAGTAAAGAGCGCAAAATAAATGGCGATTAGTGGGATGCTCGCAGCTGGGATGAAGTAAATGGCGAAATAAAAGAAGGGGGGGGGGGGGGGGGGGGGGGGTGATAGAACTGGATCGCATTTTCTGCTTCGCGGAAACATAATGGTATTCTAAAATGCAATTAGCAGATCGCCAGTACAGATGAGATTGAAGCGCTCGCGTTGTCGCTGAAGTGCACTGATATGCAGACTTAATGACTTCATGCCATCACTCACCCAGGCTGGAACTTCAGTCTCCTCGGATGTGTCTTAATTGAAATGCATCGTCTAATCAATCAAGCGGCGCATCCTTATTGTGGGTGACATATCTGGACTGTTGCCTCTCCACCACAGCATCCTATCAACCTGTAACACCTAGCAGCTGCTGCCTTGTGATGCGCTTGACTATTTTAGTTTAGGCTAAAGTGAACCGCGGGCAACTTGTATGAGAAGGAATACACAATGAATTCACAGCGTCTCGTGATAAGTCAGAAATGCTGGGAAAAGAAACTTCATTGACACAATATAGGAAAAAAACAACTTTCTTGCTCTGTAATTTCCGTACCTGAGCCAGAGACTTGAATGTGAGCGCTTCTCGCTGCCGATATGTCCACCGGTGCTTCCAGAGGCAGGTGTCTAACCCTCAAACCTCCGTCGCACTGCCGTCACCAGAACCACTCCAGCAGCCACAAAATCCACCAACAGCACTGACAACTTTCTTCATCAAATTCAGGGTCCTAAACCCACCGTCGTCCGGCAATCTTGCAGAACAGATTTCTTTCAGCTGGAAGTTAAAAGGCAGTTTGTCTGGGATGAAGCTGCTTTAAGAAAGAACTGGAAAACGAAGACTCTTACTCCATACTGAGACCCCACTGTGTGCCATTTTCAATCCTCAAATAACTGATCCTTGCCAAGATTCTGCACTCGCTGTCGCATCCCTTTGGTCCAAGTTTCTCCAGCGCTTCCCCTGATGCAAGTAGCTTAGAGCGCACTCTCAGGGCGCACAGGATGGCTAAACGACAGAAACACAAATGTCATTTCTGCGACGCAAAACGGAGCAGCTACAACCGGTCCTAAATGAGGAGCCCATCTGAAGCATTTCCAGAGAGCAAGTGGTGAGATACTGTGGGGAGGTTAGTTGCTCCCCTCTCTCCGTCTCTCTTCCTCTCTCTACTCATCGGAGCGTGGGAGGAGGTGGGGCTCCTATCCACCGCAGCGCACAGCAACTTCACACTCAACATCACATTATGCCACGGCTGCCTACCGGAAAATTGTGTGATTCCTACAGTTTAAGAATATCTCATCAAAATGGGTCACCTCAGACAGGGGGAATGCACCTTATTTAATAAGCGCATCATGCAATCTCTTGTGCCTGCCTTGCGCTCCTTTTTCTTCTCTGCAAAACGATCAGCTCTTTTCTGTAGATGGAAATAACAGACTGAACAACCTGTCTAAATTTGATGTAACAGGTAGCCCCCACTAACAGTTTACTTGTTGATATGCATTACATGTAGCAAAATGAGTGGCCTAAAATGGGAGCTGTTTGGCCACTTATTTATTCATTTGGCGCCACCCTCAGGCGGTTATAATAAGGAATGGAAGCGGCATCTGCTGAGGAAATTGGAGGGGTTGAATGTTAACGTTGTGCTTGTTGCAGTAATGCACATTATAGGATAATGTCTCCTCACCAGTGTATACTATCAAAGAAAATGATGAATGTTCAAAAAAATTTTATGCTGTCTGCACGTTGGAATGCACAAGTCATAGCTGACATGTTGTGTTTAAAAGTGCAGCAGTGTCAAAAGGAAAAGAAATAACTAAAACAATGGTTTTGCTCAGGGCTACAAATCAGCAAGGGCTCAGCAGGGAGTGAAATCCATCCCATGCTACAGTGACTCTCTTCCTTTCTTCCCATAAACACTGACGCCAGTGATCATAACTGCTTAAGCATAAAGCAATGGACCAGGAGCAATGAGTCAAGCGCGGGCTTTGTCACAAAGGGAAGCCTTAAGCAATGCACACCCGAGAAAACTTGATTTCCTATCTTCCCCAGCCATTCTCACGCAAGAGTTTATCAGAGTGTTTCCAGTCTGTGATCCTTTACTCCTCCCCCATCTCTCATTAGCAGCAAACACACAGCTGTTGGGTTACCTCTCCAGGGCTCCCATTAAGAGCTGCCACTCAGGCTTACAGTGTCCCTGAGCCAATCATATTAGAGCTCCCGCCCACGCGCCGCCACTGCTATGCTTCTCTTCAAGAGCCATTCTAATAATATTTAGGTGTTTTCACAGGTGGCCCAGAGTCATCTGAGGAGTAGGGAGAGGGTAAAATACGAAAGGAACACAAATTATCATTTCATGTCAACACATAATAGGCAATTAGGGAATAATTAGGGATTCCTGTATGAGAGATGGCATTCCAACAGAGTGACCAACCGAGCTGAATGAAATAATGAGCATCATCTGTGATGCAAATGTCCCGGCTCTTCATAGAAATAACATTTTAGCTTCTGCTGTTCGATTAAATATTATGCCTTTTAGATTTTGCACATGAATTGCAGCGTTGGCGTTGAATCAGACAGCAGAGGCAGACCAAGAGTCCCAACCAACAGTGGCATTGTTCACTTCAGGTGAGAGCGTGGCCTGAAACTCTGTTTGATGGGATGTCTTTATTAGCTACTCTAAAGAGCAGGGGCTGGTTTTAAATCTCCCTCACCTCTTCCTGGTGGTCATATTTAGATAAGAGAGGGAAAAACTAGGCTAAGACAAGGGTAATAGGTAGAAGAAAGATCAAAAGAAAGGCAGAAAATGGCCTCAAACTCTTTCAAATTACTCTGAAGAGTCTACCCACTGCGCAGTTTGGCCAGTGCATTGTCTGCGGCTGGCGTGCTGAAAATTCACATTTTTATTCAGAATTCTTCCAAAGCTGACCTAGTCCAGCCAATGCATTCAGCAAGTATCAATTTGGCAGGTTTTCACAGAAAAAATATAAAAAAGGCTTTTTGAAGGCTGTCTTCATTTACGTATGTTGCTGAAAACTTTGAAGCTCAGCAGGGTTGAATGCTCTGAAGGCAGACTTTAGGATTCTGCACTCATGGGTTGTTTTCTATTGTGGCAACGCAGCATGTGGATATATCTATATTTACATCCATTTGCTTATCACGCAGCCCACATTCCATACTGTTTCTTTATTTAAGTCAGCTTCTTATGCTTTTATTATTGCTGTAATTTGTGTGTTTGTGACTGTATGTGTATTCAAATCTGTGTCTCCTGTTTCTTATATATGCTATTTTTTTCAGATGAATGCATTATGTGTCATTTGTTTTCCTCCTGCTTTTCTTTTAGCATTCAGCTTGTTCGGTTAACATGTAATCAAATGTACTGTATAAATAAAATTGCCATAGCCAATTTCATATCAGTTGACAAGTTTGCTTTTTTTTTTTTTTTTTTTACAGAAAAAAACAATCAAACCTTGAGGCACCTGTGTGTTTTTCCACCCTCATGTATCTAACACACACAGATGGAAATGACAACGCTTGACTTCTCACTTCCAAGGAATATTGAATGCAGAGTTTGACAGATGAGAATACCCACCGTGACGTCACTGAGTGTGGACAGACATGCAAAGACATTTAAACCCCCAGGCTTCTGTGTGGCAGCAGCTCTCTGCCATAAGTGATCCAGTGCAGATTTACTCTTTGAATGTCAACAGGGATAGATAGATAGATAGATAGATAGATAGATAGATAGATAGATAGATAGATAGATAGATAGATAGATAGATAGATAGATAGATAGATAGATAGATAGATAGAAGGGATGTCCAATATTATCGGCCTACCAATATATTATCGTCTGATATTAGCATATAAAATGTGATATCAGAAAATATCGGTATTGTTTTTTTGGGCTGATATTTTTAAAAATGAAATCTTGCACGATTTCGTCAGTAGAATCTCACGAGATTTTGTTACAGAGCACAAAATCTTGTGAGATCTTGTTCCATTAGCAGCGGTCCAGCATGTAGAAAAGTCCCTATTATCCTGGAAGAACTTCATATCCCAGCATTCCTTTCAGAGTCATGTCACTACAGTGTTTCTGCGGCTGTTACAGACTGACTTGCTTTGAAGCTGCTTATAATATGTCTGGTTTTAAGTTGTTTTAAGTCAGAAACATTACGATTGGCCACATGGTTGCTGATACCTTCTAGTGTCTGATATATGACAGCCAGATGTCCAAAATGAAATACTCTGAGTTGGGATCTTTTTTTTTTTTTCTGCTTGTCCTGTCCAACACCATAGCAAGCAGAATGGTAATCTGGTTGCTTTATTGTGTTGAACAGATTTGCTTTGCTGAGGGGAGCTTTATGAACACAAGGCTCCCCTTGATATCCTGTTTATTCCATACCATAGTGTTGAGCTTGACGGAGGAAAAATTAAAGTTAACAGGAGCAATGATAGAAAGTGGAACAGAGAGAAAGGAGTGAGGAAGAGAGAGAGAGAGAGAGAGAGAGAGAGAGAATAGAGAAAACATGGATCCTCTTCCACAGTTCACTGATGCATCTGTACAGAAACCACTACACAACACTCCAAGGTCTCTGCTGGAAAACAAAACTAACAATCCCCCTCAGGAGGACCTGCAGGTGGCTTAAGTATCATCAGATCATACAGTACAAACACACGCAGAACTACGCAGAGAAGAGGTGAAACCTAGTCAGTGCAACGGGAAGCAGCGTCACAGTGTCATCATGCAGAATAAAGGTGCTCTATGGTGATGCAGTCATGCAGATGCAACCTCGACTCTGCAAGGAGGAGGAAGCCTGCAAAGCCCGAGACCCGGGCCCCCAGCAGCCACCCAGAGGCCCGGGCCCCAGCCACCCCCTCAAAGGGACGGACATGCATCCCCCTAGAGGGTGGCAGAAAGCGGCCCCAGCGGGAGCCCCCCGCAGTCTCGGGGCCCCCAGGCCCCAGCGGACCAAGACCAGCAGCTGCCGACACCACCAGTTGCCGGTCCCCCCCGATGTCCCTGCCCCACACACCTGACACCAGGGTGCTACCACCCCCGTCCACCACACACACTCCCCACACACATACCCCCAACACCCACATGTACTCCCCCCATACACATGCACCAACCCGCTCCACCCTCCGACCTTACACACCCACACTCACTCCTCCCTCCACCCCCAACACCCTCCTCCTTCTACCTTACACATACCCCCCACCTCCCGATACCCCCAACACCCACATGCACTCCCCCCACACACATGCACCAACCCGTTCCTCCCTCCAACCTTACCTTTTGGGATCTTTACTCTCGGAGCAGAATATAGTTGTATCTCTCAAAATATGAGAGATACAATTATATCCAATATATCGATATTGGATATATAAGTATAACGGATATTGGTAAAAAAAAAAAAGCCTATATCGGACATCCCAGGCACTCACACGCACTCACACAGAACAGAGTTTAGCCAGGTTTAGATAGATAGATAGATAGATAGATATATAGATAGATAGATAGATAGATAGATAGATAGATAGATAGATAGATAGATAGATAGATAGATAGATAGATAGATAGATAGATAGATATTCTGCAGAGAAGACAATCTTAATTTTCCTTCCTAGTTTAGTAATTATTGCAACTTAAGAATGGTAAAATGTTTAACCTGTAAACAAGCAGAAGCGTGTTTACTGTAGGCAATTATATCTTTACGGCATTTTTACATTTATTTTAACCCTGACAATCCACAGAAGAGATTGCTGCAGAAATGAGAGGGTTTGTGTGTAGAGGAAAAGTGGAACAGTGCAATGCCCGTGGAAAATATTGTGCAGGATGAGTCTCAAAGTAACAATCTGTTGCATAAATGTCCATGAATTAGCACCTTCTGTCATCCCCTCGAGGAAGACATTTGAAGGCTAAACTTACATTGCATCTGTGGAAGGAGCAGAGTAAGGAAAATCTAGTGAAGGTACAATTTTAGATCCTCTATCAGGAAGCTACAACATGTAAAGTTGTGGACCATTATAGCTATTTTTAAACATGCATTATTTTTCTTACATTTTCTTTTGTTCTTCTGCTGAGGTCAATGAAAATATGTCATATTTGAAAACTACTAGATAAGTTGGAGCAGTTGGAGCAACAGCAGATGTTATAGCAGTTCCAGTCCCAAAGTCTGATGTTTAGCCACCTTTGTTTGCACAAAGTCCTACTGAAACCAAGTTTTCAGTTGTTTAAGAATTTAAATAAATGATATATATGTGGTGTACCTATGTAGGCCTATGTTGTCAGCAACTCAATAAAAAGATCAAACAATTCAATCCATTCTAACTAAAACTATTGTATCAAGCCAACAAACCATTGGTACAGTACCAAAAAAGATCCATGTAAGATGGGTCTACAGTTAGTTAAAAAAACAAAACAAAAACAGATCAATTGTAAAATACTCAAGAGAAAGCTTGTCCAATATTATCTGCCTACCATTATTATTGGCCAATACTGGCATTAAAATGTGATATCTGAAATTATCAGTATCAATTTTTACCATTATAATGCGCAGCTTTTACACACCATGCACATTTTATAGATGGGTTTCCTGTTTACAAACATTGGCAGTTGCGCGCGCAACCAGGGGGCAAAAAGCCTGTGTTTTGTATTGGAGTCTACGGCCAAACACGCACTCATATCATTCATAAAAATGTAAAGCAACCCGACGAAACAAACAGAGATCGTTGTGTTTTAAATTATAATGAATAAATCTGTATTTTAATGACGAATAACAAAATACCGACGCTGCGTTGCAGTGTTACATTTCTATCACGATTACACTAACTTGGCAAGGGAGTCATCACCTGGAAACGGCATTTTTCTTGTTAAAACATAGATATTATTAGCGTTGGACCTCATTTGAAATTTGCCTGAAAAACCTGAGTTAGAAAGGGGCTTAAACTTTCGTTTAGACTCTTTGTTAAAACCAAAAGAGGCCACAACAATCTGCAGGCTGCAGCAGGTTCAGTTCAGCTCCGTGTCGTCTTCACCACCTCCATACAGGAGCAACTTTGACTAGTTTGGAATTAAACCAGGCAAAGACGACATCATCACTACGTTTGGAAAGGAGCTGATTCCAGCTGTTAGGGACTAACACGCTTTGCTGTCGGTGAGTTTCGCTGCTTGTGTAACGTTCTGCTTTATTGTGTATGAGATCGTTGTGGACAGTAGACAGACTAGCTAACTGCTAGCAAGCTAACAGTATAAACTCAAACGCCATCTGATTTACGACCCCCGTACTTCGGACTAAATCTCCGGGATGCGTTGTTATGCCACGTGAACGTTCGTAAACGGCTCCACAATCAGTTTCTTCTTCTTTTTTAAGTTCGTGCCCAAGCAGCAGAGGATGGCTGTCACACACAGTGTTTACAGTTTATGTCATGCAGCTGATCGCGGCGGTGATGCTGGTATTACAGTCTTCCGAGTAGAATATGGGAATAATTTCTGCCTCCGCCGTGGTTTAATCCTACACGTGACCATGGTGAAAGACTAAATACATCATAGTCTGAACCGGAATAAGTTATCTGGGAGGGTTTTCTGAAGATCAGTCACGCCTACTGTCCTATTTTCACCATTTTCAACTGTTCACATGCATTAATGTTTTGATTTTTGCAACCGAACAAATACCAGGACTCAAACATTATATTTCCCCGACACTTTCACGTCATATCTTGACCTAATCTGCATTAAAAGTCGAGTTTTGTTTGTAAAACACACGTCTTCTCATAGTTCAATAATGCTTTTCCTCTGTTTTCTTGCCCCCTGGTTGCGTGCGCATCCTATCTATGACGTTGCTCAGAAACCCATCTATAGATCAAACTCCTCAGCTAAATATTCTCAAAATGTCAACATATGAGAGACAAAAGCTTACAGTTGCCCATATATGTCGATATCAGTTGATATTGGTATCGGAAAATAAGAGTTGAACAATATCGGTATTTCATATATTGGCAAAATAAAAAAAAAGCCAATATCCAGCATCCCTGAAGAAGAGTAATGAATAAAATGTCATATCAGATAACCAATTCAGATGGAAACAACTGTGTGGCAAACTAAATGTATAAATATGAGTTAAAATTATCAATGGTTGGCAGACTGTATTACTGGTTGGAAAGCAGCTCTATCTTGCAGCTGTTAGAGTAGCTTCAGCTGGCAGTAAATGTAAATCACTGAAACCCAATCACAGGCACTTATATTCTATCAGAATGTCAGGCTTATGGTGTACTGTTATTATCAGTTTAAAAATATACATTTACCTCATAATGTTCCATGGTGATCTGGAAGGCAAACCTTATACAATATACACAAACATGATGTATAATATACAAAAAATAGTTTGGGGACCAAAGAAACTATCCATCATCCTCAATATTAATACTTAGTTTTGATCTCTATGAGTGTTTATCTACATTTCCTTAGATTTCATCAGCTGTTGCAGTTTGATCATAAAAGCAAGTCTCTTTTGTACCCTGTCCAAGTTCACAATGATTCCCTGTTTTCTCATCTCAGTTTTGAATCCATATTCTAGTGTTCAATATGAATAGCTTTTAATTTTATGATGTTATTCCTTACGGTGAAATTTCAACCCCCACCCCCTCTCAACATATAATGTTTATTTAAAGACTTAATTCACATGAGATTTTTTTGTGAGGTTTCTGAATGAGGGGGGCAGGCAGTACAGACAGCAGGTTTGCATTGTGGACCTTAACAAACAAGAGCAGAGGCATGGATGATATAAAACCACTGTTTGTCCGAGAACCTCTTCAGATGATTTAAGACAATAAACGGTAAAACTCCAAATAAACAAGCAAACAAAAGAGAAGCCATCAGTCTGTGAGAGCTGATGTGGTCTTACAACTGTATTGTGTTAATCGACATCAGATTTCCTGGTGGCAGACTGGCATCTGAGGAGATTTAAAAGAGGTGTGCTTATAAAGCTGTCAGCAGCCCATGAACACTCACCATCACTCCTGTCACGATTTAGCTCAGTGTACGTGGGTGTGAGTGTGCATATTCGTGACGGAGAGAGTGTGTGTGTGTGTAATTGCAAAGGCTGAACGTTTCCCACTAATATTTCAACCAGCAAATGCCAAGTTTACAATCCTTTTACAGCATTCGCATTTATCTTTTCTGCACAATATCACACTTGAGAAAGGTGAGGAAGTTAGCAGGAAGACGGGCACTGACGCATGACAAAAAAGAAGAAAGAACATCAGGTGAAAAAGCCAACATGAGCTGAGTGGTTATTGGAGGCTGTAATTCTCCGATGCCTACGGTTTTGCAAAAGTTTGGGGACCCCTTATAGGAAAACCACTGCATCAGTGCGTCACTAACTGAGCTTTTGAAGCAGCAGCTTCATTTCAACATATTTTATACCCCATGGAAACAAAAAGATTTCAGTGGCAAAATCATTTTTATTGGTGCAATAGAAACAATTTTAAGTGCATTTTCAACAAAAATAGGCACGTGCATAAATTTGGCCACCCCAAAGAAGTCATTTGATTAACATTTAGAGCCTCCTTTAGCTGCAATAACAGCCTGTGGGTGCCTACTATACATCTCTGCAGCAAATAAATTAATAAATAAAAACTGTGCTGCGGTGATCCTCTCTCAGAAAGGCAGAGCAAATTAGCATAGAAATCTCAGATGGGTGCCTAAACTTTTGCATACCACTGCATCTCCCCTTACACCACCCAAAATATGGCACATGCTGGCATATATCTCATGTGCTTCCTCTGCTGCTTCTTATTTAATGGACAGAATATACAGTGAACTTCAATCAAAACAAGAGAGAGCAGTTGGACTTATGTTTGGCCCCATGTGGTTTGGTTAATTAACAGAATGGGCTCTCCAGCAAGCAGGGTATTAAGAGGTGGGAGGGTCTGCATCACTTTTCCCCCTTGTAGAAAATGCCGTTTCTGAATTTAGAAAAAAAAAAAAACATGGTGCTTTGGAAATAGCTCCTCCATCTTCACTAAACTGGACTTCAAACAATCAGCCAATGAAGAGATTATATAAACTAATGGTGTAACACTTAAGTAAGTGGGGTGAGGATATTGCTCTGTAGGGAAAAGTAATCCTGTTAGTGACATGTAAACATGTCTGTGTCTTATCATTTGACTTCCCCATCTTATACAGTGCATTTATTCTAAGGTAGTGGATGACACTGTTCTTTTATGGGTAAGGGGTTTGCAGTGCGATTAGATATAGCAAAAGCGTTTGCATTTCTTTCTTCTTTCTCATTGTCTATGTTTTCCATTGGGCTGGGATTATATTAACACGATCCTGACAGTAAGGGATGCAGTAGCAGCAACAATAACATGTCTGTTCATGAAACAGTAGGCTTTTAAAAGCCCCTGCTGTCTTTTGCTGCAGAACACAGCTGCGAACCCTGCACCATCTACAGAAAGTGGGAAAGAGAGGGGGACAGGAAATTAAGCTACTTAGCCTTTTTAGTCCTGCTTTTTAAAAGATTAAATTCTGTACAAAGTCATAAATAAGTGTTATAGATTTGAATGGATTAACAAAATGGTAGCATTCATCCAGTTCTGCACTCTGAATCGGGGACTCACTAATTGAATTGTGGATCAACTTATTTTGTCAAAATATCCAAACTTGTATTCTTTGTGTATCGAGCCAAACCATTCAGTTGATTACAGAGTTGCTGTAATGGCAGTGGAACGATTTCAAGGCTTTAATCTTCTTCTTGATGTAATTGTGAGTTTTATAAGCTTTTTGCTATGAGCTTTAATATAGGTGCACTATTATCCACATGGCTCGGTTATAATGGGTAGCATCTGCAGCGCCTGAGAAGAATACTATAGGGATAAAAAGAAAAAAGTATTAAGTGCATGTGATAGGCATTACAAGCCATCTTGCTTCAGATATCTTCTTTGTCATGCTGGTCCAGGCTGAATGAATAAAAAGGTAAAAGCCAAGGAGGACTGTTAATATTGAGAGTACAATACAAAATACATATCAGACTGGTATTTGGGATGTCTAGTTAAGCTAGTTGGCATGATCAGATCAGTACTTGTCCTGTGTGTTATGACAGACTTTGTCATATCAAGACAGGATTTATTAGATTTAATTAAATTTAAGCCACATTCTTGTGCAGAAGACATGCTGCATTGCGTTTCCTCCTCACTCAATTCAGGTTGGCCTGACACGAATATGACATTATGGAATTAGTGTATGATAACGTAATTATCATGAGACGTGTCCATATATTTGCTTTGATTTTGCTGTCATTTCTTGCCGCAGTGCTTATATCTTCTCGTCCACTCTCTGTGCAGCATGTTTCACAGTGGCTAGGGCTCAGACAGCTCCTCTGTATACCCACACATACACACATATAAAGCAGCAGTGATCCAGGTGGAATGAAAATAATGTTATTTGAGGTAAATGAGTGTTTGCTTGCACTATTTCTGCCAGAATCTTTAGACTAAATGGACTTGCTGTTGAAACTGTACAGTTTGGAACATTTGGGGTTTTAACTAGATTAGAGAAGAATTTAACTTCCAGTGTCTAACATTTTTGCAACTCTATTGTTGGAAATCCAAAGTAATACACAATATTTCATTATGAACAGCGTTGTTATTTTCATTACTTTATGTTTGTAAAATAGCATCTCATTTCTCTCAGTGTGCGCAAAATCAGATGCAGACATCATCAGAGTTGTTTTTAAAATCACTTTTAAAATCATGACAGTACAGCTGCATATTTTAAAAAAATGACATGGGTCTGCGTGTGCACCAATCACTGTCACTGAAGCTGCTTCAGCCCTCTGAATATAGTAAAGCAGTGCTTATATATGAGGTGTTTCTTTGAGAACAACAGCTTTTAAACCAAAGTCACCAACAAAAGAAGTTGACATATTCACCAGTTCATTGGTTTTTATAAATGTTACGTCCACTAATTGCCTTAGTTGGCTGTGGATATCATCTGAACTGAGAAATTATCTGCCAAGGCTCACCCACACAACTTTTCAAAAGCACTGTCAGATAAAGGTAACATTACTTCTCTATGTACTTTTTACATTTTCTAAAACTCAATCTTGACCCGAAGCCACGAGCTGTTCTTCATGCTCAACTTGAGTTGAGTGCAGGTCAACTAATTAACTCCTTCAAAGTGCAGATAAAGCAAATTCAGACAGTTGCATTAAATTGCATTATGCATGCTATGAAATAATGGCTTAAACTAAAACTGTGCTGCACTGAAATAGGGAGTCAGATGTTCTAAACATTTTTTAATAACTTTTTGGAGCCGGTTTGGAATCAGAGCTTCTACAGCAAAGCAGGTGTGCACTGAACTAAACCTTGCAGATAATATAACTCCTAAGCCACTTTCAGACTTGCATTGTGGAATATTTGCAGTAACGTCCACCTGCTTTTTAAAGGTCAATGCCACCCCTGGGTGAAATTGAGCCTCCTCCCACAGTCCCCTGAGTTGACAAGTGGACAGAAATGTTTTCTTGCCAACCCAGTCGTTCTCTGAATCTGGCAGCAATGACTTTAGCTTAGCTTAGGATAGTTACTGTAATCTGGTGTTTCCAACTAGCACCACTTGGCAAAAGTGAAATTATTAAAGGAGCTGTATCATGCTTTTCAAACGTTCCAAAAGTCAAATACAGGCATTTATAAGCTAAATATGTTCCCATCGCCACTATAGAAACTAATTTGGTGTTAAATATTTGTTTTTCTACGCGTCTAATTTCCAAGATGTGGAACAAGTAAGTCAGCCATCTTACTGGTTCAGTAAGATGGCTGACTGCACTGAACCACGAAGCTCTCGACCAATTGCAACATGTTTTACGCCCATTTCATGACGTCGCCCCAGAAGAGACACTGATTCTGAAGGGTCACAGAATTGTTTGTAGCACCGGCACCAGCAGCTCACATGGATGTTATTTGTATACATTGATGGATAATCGGACTCCGATTGACGGGATAAAATGGACCAGCCTGTTATGGAGCTGTATGCACTCAAGCCAGAGTCTGAAATGGAGTTTAAAGTACCACAGAGAGCCCTGACAGGTAAGTAAATTAGCAAACGAATCATAGGCTAATACTTAGCATTGAACTGAGAGACGTGTTTCACTCACCGGTGCTGTTGTCTGTCCAAGAGGCAATTTTATAATAGGAACTGCGTCAGGTTTCAGAAGTAATCCCCGAGAAAAAAAAAAAACAAAAGCAAAATTTTACTGCCTGAGATTTGTAAAGTTGTCAGGAGTGAAGTTCACACACAAAGTTGAAGTTTTTTTCTGCTCCTGAAGTTATAATCCAACCACTTCTGGCAAGTCGATTCGTCCAGTACAACAAATAAACTCCCACGCTGAACGCAACCACATTTTTCCCAACTTGCTGCCCTCTACAGTTTAAAAAAAAAAAAGCTTTTCTCCTGGACTCTGGAGCAAACGTCTGTTAGCTGATGGCTGTTTGTCTCTGAGGAAATCTTCCTGCAGGCTGTTAGTTTCTTCCTCAGAGAGTGTGTTTAGGATTCTCTTTGAGTTTCTGTTCAACAAAGAGGGCGTCTTGCTACGATGCTGCGCATGCGTATTCGACACTTTGTGATTGGTGCTACCTCGTTGCGTATACTGGTGTCAGTCAGTTATGTTAAGGAAGCTAGAGCTTGGCCTGAATATTCATATATATTACTCAAATATACACAAATGAAGAAAAAAACTACTTAAATGAAGTTTTTTCTGAGGAAATAACACAGTAACATGCTGAAAAGCTCTTAAAAATCCATTTTTCATGAAAGGTCTCCTTTAACTCAAGATATCTTCCACTTACGTTTCATGACCCGTACATTCTGATCGAGTACAAATGACAAGCCGTTTTCACATCAAATGACTGACTAGGCAGCATTCAATAGGGGAACTATATGCCACGGAAGAACAGGCAAATCACAGGCAAACCACCATGGATTGGAACATTGTCTGGAACATTTTCTTGTGCGTTCAGCCAAAATGATGTGCCGCAACATTTCCGCTCTTATTATATGGGGAAATGTCTGCTATAGCTCCTTGGTAAAAGGGTGGAACCTTTGTTTGAATGCAAAAAGTATAAAAGACAAAGTCTGCAATATTACCGCTTTCTAGAACAAGTCTGAAAGGGACTATTAAGTTGTAGAATATGACAATGCATCACACTTGAAAGAGTCAATTTTGCCATTTGACTGTGTATCTGACAACTAGCTACTGTAGCTAGCAAATGTGCTCTTTTTAACAGAACTAGATTTGCTGAAGTCAGGATGCTCATTTAAACTGTATGCTGAAATAGCTACACACCAGCTTAGAAAATCAGATTCATGTTAGGTGGAAATGAATGATATGCTAGAAAATGCTCCTTGTGTTAGCAACATCTCACAGATTCATTTTGTGAAGAACCAATGAAGCACCTCGTTGGTTAGAGCACTGCACACCTTTCTGAGAGATGCAGTAGTTATTACACTCAGTAGCTGGAGAGTTGATTAATTTTATGCAGAACCACACTGATAGAGAGATGAGGATCATTGCCAGAGACAGCTGGGATTAACTGATACATTACCACAACATCCAGATTGACACTCCCTTTCACTCCTCAGAAAGCTTGCTCATGTCATGCCAACAATATCTGCTGCATTAGACAGGACATGCCCACTATGTCATTTTTAAGCTGCACAATTTACCAAAGTTGATGGCTATACCCACAGTTGGAAAGTGACCAAAATATTTAGCGTCAGCAGTGAGATTTCTTTAAATTCACATTTAAGTAGTCCAGTTAAGTTGAAATGGCTCAACTGTGTTTGCCAGGTTAGTGCAGTTCATTTAAGTGGGTCTGAGATCTGTCAATTAGTGCCTTCAGCATATAGGCCCCCAGTGTCTCAGAGCAAAGAACAATGCTCATTTTCTTAGAATTTGAATCTCTAATTTATATGCTTAGCTACTGTTTTAATCATTGATGTTTAGATTTATCTTCAATAAATAAATGAATACATTCTGTGATGTGACAAACTTATAATGGAGATTTATTTATGCTTCACTTAACAGAGTTCTTTTAAATGCATTTTTATTCATGACACTTTTATAACTCTCCTTGAAGAGATTAATAAAAAGCATGTGTTTTCCATTTTGTTTACCTTTCATCTTGTTTGGCTATCTATGACGCAGTATAATGCCACAAATTCAGCCTTTTGTGGTTAAAAATGATGTCATTATGCCCATTTCCTGAAGAATAACATTCAGTGCATTCACTGAACTTATATTAACATGTGCTTTCTCATTACCATTTTAACAGCTCTCACTGAATTATGAACATCTGAAGAACACATTATGGCAGGATTAGATTTTTCAGACTTAATATTCCAGTGATTATCATCAATGTACAGTCTACAGTAACCCACTGCATAACAATCTAGTCAGAATGAAAAAGCTCCCCACAGTAACATTCACTCATAAAGGAGGAGCCTATTTTTTTCTAATTCTATTTGCTGCTTCAATTGATTTGCAGATAATGCAAAGTGCAAGAGTTTGTGGCAAGTTGTCATTTATTATTTTATATAGAACTATTTTATCCCCATATTTTTAACTGGACTAATTGGGAGTGCCTTTTACACTTTTTCTCCTTTTTTCTTTTTCTTTTTTTAATTTTAAGTACAATTTGACTTTTACCCATTAACATCTGCTAGACAAATGACCTTATTCAGACACTTCATTGGACATACAAAAAGCCTCCTTTGAAATCATAGAACCCCGTGGATTTCTCCTCACCAGTCATCATATCTCAGGCTTTTTTGGATCGGATTCCAACAAAAAAATTAGAAGAAATCTTCAGTCTGACCACATTTTAGAAAAAATAAAAAAAAACAGAGTGAGAGAGAAATCAAGCTTAAAAGTTGTGCAGGATCATCAAATATTATTAGGATATATATATATTTTTTAATGGCTGAAATGTTGATTTCCAAACATTTAAGTGAATGCCCAATAATTGCTTATCATTGCAAAAATGTCGTCTTTGAACACAATTTGATCATGGCACCTATTTCCTCACAATTAATTCAAGTAGCCCATTCTTCATTATTGGCATTTATT
>JALJCO010002626.1:0-32500 GCA_023101725.1 Atherinomorus stipes
AAAGCCCAAAGTAAACAAGAGAAAAAACTCCCGCACACTGTCCAACTTGCATGAATTTATTTGCAACGTTTCGGTGCTAGACCTTCATCAGGCAAACATTTCTGGTTTGGCAGAAGCCATTCAAATAGGGGAGTGGCTGATACCCCACAACCAATAACATTTCCCCACATGAAACCAGAAGTAAAAAGTTAATATAGTTACAAAAAAGACTGAATAAACAGCAAATAGATGTGAAAAACATTTAGAACACTCCTAATCTGTAAAGAACATAATAAAAAATATCATCAAAAAACATATATATAAGATAATCACATAATCCCATATTACCATATTCACTCAATACAGGCAATAACTCTCCAAATTCATTCTCAACACTCATACACATACAATAGCCACTTAAAGGAATACATTCAAGAGCAATTCGTCATTCAACCCCTTAGGAGCCAATGTTTGAAGGGTATGGATCCAATAAGCCTCGCGTTGCTTTGATAGCTTGTCATGGTCCCCTCCCCCTAGGTGGCAGGTTTACCTGTTTTGCCCTAACACTAACAATGCGTCCATAAATACATTTTGTCGCATTGTTGAGCAAGATATCATGCAGATGACTGTAAAACCACACTACAGTCCCCCTAATCTGTCAAAAATGGAGAGAGAAGCGTTAAATGAACTGTTGAATGACAAGGATATTGTTATCAAACCGGCAGATAAAGGAGGGGGCATCTGCATCCAAGACTCTGAGAAGTACAAATATGAAATCCTCTCTCAGTTGTCCAATACCAGATTTTATAAGAAATTAAATCACGACCCTATTATTACTTTTCAAAAAGAATTGTTTTTATACCTGGAGGATGCCCAAAAGAAAGGGTGGATTACGAAATCAGAATACGAGTTCTTGTATTGCAAACATCCAATACGGCCTGTGATATATACTTTACCTAAAGTACATAAATCACTGATCAACCCCCCAGGTCGTCCTATTGTAGCCCAGACAGACTCATTATGGTCTCCATGTTCTGAGTTTGTCGATTTTTTCATAAAGCCTTTTGTCCAGACTCTGCCAGCTTACATCAAAGATTCTACTGACTTCATTAACAAAATTTCAGACCTTAAAGATTTACCAGAGGACGCCCTTTTGTTAACTCTTGACATTACAAGCCTTTATACAAACATACCCCATGAGGGGGCTTGGAAGCGCTATGTTTTTATTTGCAAGGCCGAGATGACACACTGAACCCTCCCAAGCAATTTATTATTGATCTGGCTAGCTTCGTGATGAAATGCATTTATTTCAGCTTTGAAAATGATTTTTACTTGCAGATCTCAGGGACCAGTATGGGCACCATCTGCGCGCCTAATTATGCAAATTTATTTATGGGTTTTTTTAAAAAGAACTTTGTCTTCAATTCGGCCAAAAACACACATTTGTCTAAGATTATAAAATGGTACAGATTCATTGATGATATTTTCTGTGTCTATAATGGTAATTCTGATGAACTGGCAGACTTTGTTTCCTTGCTTAACAGTTTTGACAATAATCTACATTTTACGTCAAACTATAGTGATGAAAAAGTTAGTTTTTTGGACATGTGGGTGATTATAAACAGTGGCGCTCTCATTACAACCATCTATCGCAAGGACACGGATAAAAATACTTTGCTGTTAGCCACTAGTTATCATCCCACACCTTTAAAAAGAGGGCTTCCTATTAGTCAGTTTTTCCGACTGAGAAGAATCTGTCATTCCACAGAGGACTTCATTGAGAAAGCAGCAGATATGAAGTGCAGATTTGCGCAACGAGGGTACCCATCGTCGTGGATTAATAAAGCCTATGAACTAGCCCTCAGAAAGACGCGTTCTGATTTGCTAAAAACGACCGTCAAAAAACAAAAGAAATTCTCGGTCACGTGTATTACTCAGTATTCTGCCCACTCAGCTGCGATTAGATCCGTTTTTCAAAAACACTGGCACATTTTGAAATCAGATCCAGAACTAAGTTCCCTGTTCAAGGACCCTCCTCTCTTTATCAACAAAAGAGGGAGAAATATAAGGAATCATTTGGTCCGTGCTAATTTCGAGGACAAAACGAAAACCAAGCCTACGATACAGACACGTTTACACCCCTCCCGACTGGGAACTACCGCTGTGGGAGTTGCGCGCAGTGCAATAATACAACTAAAACCACTCATTTTACCCATCCCCACACAGGCAAATCATTCCCTATCACCAGCGTAATCACTTGTGCATCTACACATGTTATTTATCTGATACGCTGTCCTTGTGGTCTCGCCTATGTGGGAAAAACAACTAGGAAACTTAAACAAAGGATCAGTGAACATAAAAGTTCGATACGTAGGAATGACCGGGATTACCCGGTGGCTGTACATTTCAATGATGCCCATCATGATATCTCCTCCTTACGTTTTTGTGGCATTGAACAGGTAAACCTGCCACCTAGGGGAGGGGACCATGACAAGCTATTAAAGCAACGCGAGGCTTATTGGATCCATACCCTTCAAACATTGGCTCCTAAGGGGTTGAATGACGAATTGCTCTTGAATGTATTCCTTTAAGTGGCTATTGTATGTGTATGAGTGTTGAGAATGAATTTGGAGAGTTGCCTGTATTGAGTGAATATGGTAATATGGGATTATGTGATTATCTTATATATATGTTTTTTGATGATATTTTTTATTATGTTCTTTACAGATTAAGGGTATTCCTAAATGTTTTTCATCTATTTGCTGTTTATTCAGTCTTTTTTGTAACTATATTAACTTTTTACTTCTGGTTTCATGTGGGGAAATGTTATTGGTTGTGGGGTATCAGCCACTCCCTATTTAAGATGGCTTCTGCCAAACCAGAAATGTTTGCCTGATGAAGGTCTAGCACCGAAACGTTGCAAATAAATTCATGCAAGTTGGACAGTGTGCGGGAGTTTTTCTCTTGTTTAATATCTATACACCAAAAATGACCATTGTTCACAGTTCCAGTTTTATAAACAGAAAACAAATGACAAATGCTGTATTTTCTTAAAAATATAGAAAATTATTCTGTGGTAGGTAGGGGGTACATAGCTGAAAACATATCTCACAAGGGTACTTAGTTGAAAAAAGGTTGAGAACGACTGCACTCGAGGCATGCAATCTGGAGTTTCTGTCTGAGATCTGACGTCAACTTCAGAAAAAAACAAACATTATGATGGTGGCTTACATCATCCTTTTTTATTGTTGCTTTCACCGGTATAGAGACCAGGGCCCTGCACAGGCTCTTGGTAAATGCATTGAGGAGATTAATGACTGGATGTGTCTCAAACTTTCTTCAGCTGTACAAAAAAAAAAAAAGAACTAAGGTGATTGTTTTTGGAACCAAAGAGAAACGACTGGAGGTCACCACAGAGCTTCAGTCCATACACCTAAAGACCACCAAAGAGACCAGAAATATGGGTGTAGCGACGGATTCGGACCAGGGGCGTTGCTAGACATAAGGCTTTGCAGAACACTGGTCCCCATCACACAAATCATATTTTTATCATAAAGATCTACTATGTTTATAAAATGAGGATTGTTATGTTCCATCTACTTCCCTTTGCAAACTTAACATACTGCTGCTTCAAAAAAAAACTGTTGTTGTAACTGATATACCAAATAATACAAAAGTAAAATAACGATATTGTTAAAATTAACTTTGTGAAAAGTAAATCTTCTTTTTGTATATTGTCAACCTAAAGTAAAACCTATCAACAGTTTACTATCTATAAGGGGGGAACAATCTAATCAGATACTTAAATTAATATGGATTCAAGTATGAAAATACTTCCAGTTTATTACTATATTACTGTGGGAAATGCAGTCGAGATTATTATTTTGATCTCTCGCATGAAGTTGGCGGTTCGCTTTCAAAAGCCATAAGTCAAATATTCCGACTTATAGTTGTGCTTGAAAGTTTACGTTCCCTTCCATTAAAGAAAGAGAAAAATCAGCTGTCAGTGAAATAAGTTGAAATTGACAAAAGAAAATCAATAAAAATCTATAAAAGGTGTAGAAGTCTTTTTACAGAGAAAACACCTGATTGCAGTGATGCCCAATGTATTGCTCAACAACATTTTAGCTTCAGAGCCCCATCATGCTTGTTTACTTGTTTTTTGTGTTTGTTTTTAACTCATTGGCTGACAGACCTTTTCTGAGCAGAGTGCTCCATATTGCCAGGATTTTTAAGCATTTTCACTGATTTTGGGAGATCCACGGAATATTGTGTACTATGCCAATACAAACACTGAATGTACCAAAGGAAAGCTTAGACTCTCTTCTTTTATCAGAAAAAAAAAACATTTGTTTCTAGCTTTTTCCATTCTTTAGTAATCTGCAGTAGAACATGGGTTTGTTGCAGCGAAAATGCCTGTTTCTGACCAAAAAGTTGAGAAAACTAGCTTTGAATGCCGCAGTCCGCTTCAAGTGGAAAAGTGTCTTTGATGCCAATATTTTCTTACTTTAGTAACACCTTCATCATCTGAATAACTGTTTACTTCTATGAAACAACAAATACAACACTGAGAAAAGAGTTTTGGAGGCAAAATAATTATTTACTAGCTAAATAAGCCACAAGTTTGTTTCACAACATAACATTTGGCAGAAACAGAGAGCAGAAACGTCCACATCTACTCCCCCCCTCCTCCCCTCCCCCGCGGGAAACGTGCTGTAGACTTACTTTCACTTTCAGCTGCCGCACTTCGCTGCTGTATTTCCATCGTGTCTTCGATCGATCGTGTCTGTCTGTCACCGATCACTTTTTCCACAAACTTTCCTCCTTCATCCACCTCCTAAACTGCTTCCATTACGACCGGTTGCCATGTTCTCTCCCCCTCGCAGCAGAATCCAGCACACTTCTTGAGCTAACAGAAGTTAACAACTGTGTTGTTAACTCTAACAACACAGGAAGCATCATAGAACCACATCACTTCCTGGTAGGTTTTTTTTTAAGCTTGTCTGACATTGCCATCTGCTGGATCAGATGAAAACTACCGAAATAAAGATGATCAGCCCTTGGTTCTCTCTGACAAGCTCCGCCAGAGATTTAAACAGCTCCCCCGATTAAAACCCGTAATTAATGTGGAAAGACGTGAATGGCAGTTAACGTTCTGATTTGAATTAACGTGTTTACACGTGAATGGCAGCCAGTGAGTTAATATTGCTTTCAAACAACAATTCAAAATCAATCACATAATTTTCAGGGAATTTTTTTTATTTAATATCACTTTTGTCAGTTGGACTCCGCCAAGGCTGCCCTTTATCGCCCATCCTGTTCATAACCTCCTCACAAGATGGAAGATGGAGCAGAAAAACCTATTGGTTTTGTATCACGCACTCTGGCACCAGCAGAGATAAAGTATTCCCAGTTGGATAAAGAAGGGTTGGCTGTGATCTTTGGCATTAAAAAGTTCCACAAGTACCTTTTATGGCCGGAACTTCACAATTGTAACTGACCACAAGCCCCTCATCTCCCTGTTCAATGAGACTAAGCCCGTTCCTCAGATGGTGTCCCCACGGGTTCAACGTTGGTCTGTGTGGCTCAGAGCTTATGAGTACAACATTGTTTACAGACCTGGAAAGCCGCATATAAATGCAGATGCTCTTAGTAGGTTGCCCGTGCCTGTCACGTTCCCTGCTGTGGAAGAAGAGGAACTGGTATTGATGCTGGATGGCATGGATGATGCCCCCGTGACCACAGAACAAGTGCGACAGTGGACTGCTAAAGATGTCACATTGGCTCGTGTGCATGAGTATGTGTTGAAAGGATGGCCTCCTTCAGTGGAGTCTGAACTCATGCCTTATTTCACTCGCCGCTTGGAGCTCAGTGTGCGTGATGGATGTGTTCTGTGGGGAGCTCGAGTTGTTATTCCCCAGGAAGAGCAAAAAACATTGTTAAAATTGTTGCATCAGTCTCATCTGGGGATGTCTAGGATGAAGGGTCTAGCCCGTTCATATGTCTGGTGGCCGCAGATGGACCAAGATATGGAGGGGGAAGTAAGCCAGTGTGCTGCCTGTCAAGAAAATAGTATGTCTCCCTCTACGGCACCCTTGCACCCATGGGAATGGCCCGAGAAACCTTGGACTCAACTCCATGTTGATTATGCGGGTCCATTTTGGGGTAAAATGTTCCTGGTGCTAATTGATTCCCATTCTAAATGGTTGGATGTCTATCCCATCTCAACAGCGACATCTCATGGAACAATTGAGAAGGTCAGACAAAGTTTCAGTATCCATGGATCGCCACAAATGTTGGGGAGTGATAATGCTACCTGCTTTACAAGTGCAGAGTTTGGTGATTTCATGTCTAAAAATGGGATCAAACATGTGACTTTGGCCCCTTTTCACCCATCATCAAATGGCCTGGCTGAGAGGGCAGTTCGGACTTTTAAGGAGGGGATGAAGAGAATGCAAGGAGGAATTGAGAGTTTGGAGGCAAAGGTGTCCAGATTCTTGTTTAGTTACAGGATCACTCCACACTCAACTACTGGCTTGTCCCCGGCCGAAATGCTGATGTCCCGGAGGCCCAGGTCTGTCTTTGATCTGTTACTTCCTGATTTGAAGTCCAAAGTGGAAAAGAAACAGTGGAAACAAAAACTTTGTCATGATAAAAAAAGAAAAAAAAACTCAAAGTTTTTTACCCGGGAATCCAGTGTTTACAAAGAACTATGGATATGGGCCCAAATGGATCCCAGGAATAATTGAAAGCTGCACAGGCCCTCTGTCCTGTGCAGTGCTTATTGGAAATGGACAGATTGTGAGGAGACATGTTTACCAAATCAGGAAAAGAGAACTATGTGATGCTCTGGACGTGGATTATCTTATTTTGTCTTGCAGCAAATGTTGTATGCAGACTTGAGAAGGAAAGGATGTAGTATCCTGAAACCTCATTTCAGAGCTAGAGGGAGCTCTAGGCTCCAG
Source organism: Atherinomorus stipes (assembly GCA_023101725.1). NCBI lineage: Eukaryota > Metazoa > Chordata > Actinopteri > Atheriniformes > Atherinidae > Atherinomorus > Atherinomorus stipes. Next base: position 6,945 of record JALJCO010002626.1, read on the forward strand.
AGGTTTTTTTACCTGGCAGGAAGTCTATTTCCAGGAAGCCCAAGTCATGTAGGCCCCGTCCCAATACCCACCCTAAACCCTACACCCTTGTATGAAGTGCGCACTTGGCAGAAGTGCACATTAAGGGTTGGAGTGTGCAGGTTGCAAGTGCGGGGAAAAGGCAGAATTGGGACAGTGATGTTCCTCCATTTTGAACCACGTCATTTCAATGCTTCCAAACTCGGCTTCATCTCTGTTCCTGGTGAAGAGATGTCATTTTTAAAACATAAACTGAATAAAGTTCATTTCATCTGTTCTTGTAAAATAGATGTTATGAAATCCACACACGTTTAATTAATAAATAAATGACTTACTGAACTAATTTCTGTAAGATGGCTGTAGAATTTCACCAGTACAGGTTAAATAACTGTTACATTCTAAACAAATGTATAATAATGATTAAATTGTTGCTCTGTGACTGTTATCGTTAGCATAGAATGTCCATAAATGTCCACATGTCCATAAAAACATGTAGAAGTTCTTTGAGTTACATTGGAAACTGAGACCTGTATTAATTACATGAGTTGTAAGGCTCACAGAAGTACGGCTGCATAATTATTTTTATTCTTAATTTCATTGTAAATCTAGATGCTTTGGTATTGTACACTTATTTAGTTTTTGCTTTTTTTCTATTAAAATGTTTGCTTAGTATTGTATTTTAATTTAGTTAACCTGTGTTTTTGTTGATTGCATGTTCAGAATTTATGTTGATCTGGATCCCAGGAAGAATATTCTTCACTGGTAAAGACTAATGGGGATCCATAATAAACTAAACTAAACTAAACTATGTCAGGTAAACAGGTTACCCTTGTTAAAGACGCTGCGTCTCGACTGGACTTACCTGTGTAAATAAAGTTTTTAAATAAAGAATTAATTTAGCTACTTTTATGAGTAAACTGATAACTTTCATTATTCAAATGCTTTGAATTTTAATATTAAAAGTATATTTCGAAGTAATATGGCAAACTTTAGTAATTATTTCACCTACAGCATAAAAGATAAAATATTTCAATGTTTACATCTGAAATAGCTTTTTTTCACCACAGGCAGGAGCTCATCACCAAACATGAACATGTTCCGCCTTTATGGTTCAAAACGTCACATGCAGCAATGAATTATGGGTAATATGCTTCGGTGAAGTCTGCATAGATGCAGACTTCACTGAAGTGTGGATTGAGGGCGCAAAAGGGGCGTGACGGACTTCCACCCTCGAGCAGCCCTGGAGAACCAGGACACACTACGCACTTAAACCCCCCAACGGGAGCGCGCATTCTAGGGGTGCGAGGGTGGAAGTACGGGTGTTGGGACGGGGCCGTTATTACCTTTAGTCTGTGCAGCACACCATGTGCCATTTGAAGAAGCTGAGAAACTACTTTTTTGGGTCTCCTGCATGATTTTTGCATTCTCTAGAGTCACAATATTATAATTCCCATGTTAAAAAGGCAAACTTCACAGCAGAAACAAACATGTTTACAGCCTGGTTCAAACAATCATTTTAGGTTTAATAGGTCAAGTTTACCTTCATGTCAACTGTGAAGCGGGTGAATTTTTTTTATAACTCATCTGTTTAGATGTTATTTAATCTTGAAATTACGCATAATTTCAAGATTGACACCTGTCAATCCTTTTGATTGACAGGTGTCGGAATGTAGCCACCACTTGGTGGCTCGTTGCTAGCTTCCTGCCCCGCCCTGCTCGCTCCAGGAAGGCCTCAGCCTCGGCCTCGTGTTAAACACTTTGGCCACTTTTGTTGTGCTTGATCTGTTGGTTGCGTTTGTGTTCATGTTGATTCACATTCGGAAATTTTGGTGCAGTTATTGGACAAATATGACTTGCTCTGCTGTTGATTGCACTAACAGACCATCTAAGAAGTCTCTGCTTCAGGTTTTTTCGGTAAGTGAATTTATATTTTTTATATAAATTAGCAGTGTGCCTTGGTGCTGCTAGTGCTTCTAGCTGAGCTCATAAATAAGCTAAGTAGTTAGTTAAACCACCAATAATCATCAAATATATTTGGCTTATGGTTCCATTTCTGAGCAGTAAATTAAATTACAAATTTTGAAATAGTACTGAGTATTTAAGGCTAAAATTTAAGATTGAGAAATTATTGTTTGCAGGAGTGCAACGAAACATTTGCTGTGTGCATTGACTCTTTTTCCTGTTCGTACCCCCAGAGGTTGAGGGATCGCTGAGGGGTTATTAAAAAATATTAATAAAACAACAACGTTCGTTTCTGGTAAAGCATCAGAGTGAGGAATATGTGCGTTGCACCTGCGGGAGATGGTGTTTTAATATGCACTTTTCCTTTTGTGAAACAACTTTTACCCCTTTTATTTATTTATTTATTTAAGTATTTATTGTTCCAATAGTTTCACTCCTTTACGGTCTTTGTTTTGCACATACGTTGCTGCTCTCGGAATCGTCGCTGACTACCGCCTCCTGGTTCTGTGACCATGGTCAGGAAGTCCGTGACTCGTGACATCGATTATCAATTATTGGCTGATTGTCTTTTTTTTTTTTTGTCATCAGCACCGTCTTTTCCATTTTTATTCTTCAGCAAGGAGGGCACTTACAGATAATATAACAACCAGCAATGTCTATGTAATGATCCAAAAACCCCTAAAATGTAAAATGAGTTGAAGAGAGCAACACTGTAAAATCTGTGGCACACCTTAATTTTTCCCCATTGTGCACCCAAATGAAAAAAATATAGGCGACTATGCTTACAATGATAACTTCGGGTGTTTATAAAATTCAGTCCAGCTATTTGATTGTTCCAATTGTTTCATTTGTTTTAAAGTTTTTATAGTATTTTGTCAGCTAATACAGTACTATTTAAGAAGTTTTTATTATAGGCCTTTGTACTACAAGCCTGTGTTACAATGAGGAGCTGAAAAATATTTTGAACACATGTTTGACTACATAGTTTTGTTGTCTGTGACAAGTTTCCCTCCAGTTGATCTAGAGAAGCTTGACCAGTGGATGTCCAACATAAGATGACAACTCTGGACCCCTAACCAGTCTTCTCGCCTGTGCAGTGAATACTGAGTCATCACTTCAGCACTGATTACTGAGACCTTTATACTTGGATTTAAATTGTTAAATTTACAGGATTGAACATAAAATATTGTTATAGACACACTTTACTGTGTCCAACATTCATTCATTCTGTACAGTGTGTTCAACATAAATATAACATAATGATAATAATAGACAAAAATACAAGTGTGTATATATATATATATATATCTCAGTTAGACTTAACAGATTTTAATCATTTGTTTAAAATGAACTCTGCGTGAATGGGGCCGACACCTTTGATTCTCTGAATTATCATTTCATTTTCCAGTGTAACTCTGTAGGTCTTTTAACATTGAGGGATGATGAGGATGAGTATTTCACAGTAAATGTACATCAGCTTTTTCTGCCACATTTTTTCTTATCCAGGTATTGTCCCTGTATTTTTTGTTTCATTTAATAAAACAATGACAGACTAATGATGTTTCTGTTTTTCCTTTTAGACAACATAAGATGTACACAGAAGCATGATTTGGTTTTCTGACACTGCAGCCTCCAAGGTTTATTTAGTTGTTACCAGGCATGATGATGTTTAAATGAAGAAAAGCCAAAAATGCAATTGGCTGAGAAATTATTTAATTAACTCAGAATGGAGCCATTTTAGAAACAAGTTAGTATGATTGCTTCCATGGTCTTGTACTCTTGAAAGAATTTTCAGTCATTTTTTAAAGAAATCATTTTTATTGTCATTTTCATTGTGGTTTGGGGGGAGGAAGGGCAAAGTTGTCAACAGTGTTATAGCTACATGTAATTAATAAAGATAAAAAGATGTAATTAATGAAAATTATACATCAACTACACATTAGCCACAACAGCTAGGCCTACATTTCTACATTTCACTTTTCAAAAAGTCCTACAGGCCAATTTCAAGAGCAGTGATGCTCCCAGCTGTAAGTCTTTCTCTGCCTGTGGAGGTCTTTAAGAAATCTGCTAATGTTATTATAAAGATATCATTTCTCCTAATTGTGAAATGAACTTTGATGAAAATAGCCCTGGACTGTCATGTTTAATGTGAGGATGGCCAATAATGCCACCATTTACACTAGCAATAAATGTAGCCATAACACTGTTGACAAACCTCTTGGCCTTGACACATGCCCTCCATCTGCACCTCTGGGTGATGGCTGAGACGAGAAGGGATGTGTAGGGGGGCTGCAGGTGGAGCTGGAGCAGATCTGCCTCCATGATGTCACCATAGGATGATGAGGGCATCAGGAGCTGCTCTTCCTCACAGGGAAAAGAAGCGGAGAAGGTCTTTCCATCGTCCACCCCAGCCGGACCAGGAGATCCTGACATCACACAGCCCCAGATTTCCTCCGATGTAGCTGTCCTCAATAAATGTTGTCTATGGGGACAGAAAAATAGTATAATGAATGACTGAGTTGATGATGGTTGAACAGCTGGATCAGATGAAAGCACTCTCACTGTCCTGTGTTGCTAAATAACAAGAAATGGGCAACAGCTGACAAAAACACTACATTAATGGCTTATATAATAATAATTATTAGATAAATAAATAATATAATAAATATGAGGCATTTCAATGTGGAACCCACAGTCTGAAGTTGCCAAGACTTCAGGTACTTAAGTTTTTGCTCTGCGTGGCAGATGTGGATGGATTGGAGGCAGCCATCGTGACTTTTCAGAGCTACTGAAAGAAAGTTGTAATAAAAGGGCAACTTGTCACATCCTAGACCTTGATCAACGTTGGTGAAATTTTCAGAAATAAAAAAAAAAAACAAAACATGAATATAAACAGTGGTTAATCTGCTGTAGCTGTGAGAGCAGTTTTTTCTTGAATGAAAGAGCCTTCATTGAGTACAATTAACAAAAAAGTAAATACTAACCAGTATAAACATATATAAACTATCTCATAACTACATCAAATCTTAACTTAAAAACTTGAGTAAAGGAAATAAATTGTTTCGAGTGACATATTAACTTACTGATTTAAAATGTGCAGCATTATCCGGCAGCTGGGAGGCAGAGCAGAAAGAAGGAAAAACCAAATCCCTCGGGCGTTAGCCTGCTGCTAACGGCACTCTTCAGCTTTAGCCCGTCTACCTCCGTTAGCTTCAGGTTAGCTCAGTTAGCCTAGCCGCAGGAAGCGTGGAGTTTGATGGGTGTCAATCATTCATCCACCATGTTCACAGCTCCACCTCTTTGCCCATTTCTGTATTTTCTGGGAGTGACGAAATGCGTCACGAGGCCAAGATGGTGACGGTAGGACACGCCCAACTGGCTTCACTCTCGCCTATTCAGAAGTGACCGGATAATGCGTCCATCAATTTTTATACAGTCAATGGTTTACTCCTGAGATTATATTGGGGCACAGGCCTCGTTAACTGGGGCATGTGCCAGTCTGTCTCCAGTCTTTAAGGACAACCTGGGCTTAGTTGCACCAGACAAATTTGAAAAAATTAGACGAGCTTTTCTCTAGTCTTCCACTACAAAAATGTGTTTTAGAAGGCAATAATAGACATAATGGTGTGTATAAATTGTCATTTTAATTTTAAAAAATTAATTAACCACAAAATCAACAATGAAATGTTGACCATTATGTTGCTAAATCACATTTACTGCACTCACGCAGAACAGTTCATACAGTATTCACCTTTTGTCTTCTCTTTGACTCATCACTGACCCTCCTCATCATCACATGTTCTCTTCTCACCTGCTCTTCTTATCTCATTATGTGATCTTCTTTTTCTTCCTAATTTGTTCTCTCCTATTTGTTCTCTTCTCTTCATCACTTGTTCTCCTTTTCTCGTTCTCATTTGTTTTCTTCTCCTCACTTGTTCTCATTTTCTCCTCATTTATTCATTTATAGGTTTCACAAATCAGAAACTGTGCTTTAATTAACCTACAGTCCCTAAAGAACATCTGAGTCCAGGTTTGAAAAGTCTACGTGTTGTAGTTTTTACACAGGACCGAGTTAAATGTTGTCAGGAGAAAATTATTTGAGTGGAATTGCCCTTTAAGCCAAAATCGAAACAAGCTGCGAAAGGAGTTGCTGCTAACTTCAGCCTCGTTTTTTATGTTGGGGGATTTCATGTTGACTTTTTTATATTGTTTTTAACGAGAAAAAAAGAGTCAACACTGTGATATCTACCTTTTACTTTCCTGCTGAAAAGCTGAGGATGTAACTGCTGCTTTCTCTCGTATTTTCTGTCCATCTCTGCTCTCATCATCTGCTTTAATCTGACTGCTGCTCTCCTCTGCACATGCGCACACGGAGCTGACAAACTTACTTTAGCTTCGTCTGACATCAAAGATGGGGGCTAATCGGAACTCGGACTTCACACACCGGCTCGCTCACACACCACACTAACGGGAGCTAGGCTGGACCTTCGCGCATTTCTGGTGCGTTCATGTACTGGTAGAAAGCTGGGTCATTTGGGTTTTCGTCTGATTTTTTTCAGAAGAAGGTGGTTAAACAGTAAATTCATAAACTCAAAACCTCCGGCGCTGAAGCCCCGGGAAAATCTGCTGGCGACACCACTGGCATGTGCCCCGGTAAAGCAGGTCTGGCGACGCAGATGATTTGGACCTAAAAACCTCCAGCCAGGCCAAAAAATCTGTCTGTAGTGATGGACTCGGACCTAAAAACCACCAACAAGACCAGAAATCTGGCTGTAGCAATGGACTCGGACCTAAAAACCACCAACCGGATAGAATATCTGACTGTATCAACAGACTGAGAACTACAAACCAAAAACCAGGCCTGAAATCTGGCTGTAGCGATGGACTTGGACCTAAAAACCACCAAGACCGGAAATCTGGCTGAAGCTATGAACTCGGACCTAAAAACCACTAACCGGATATGAAATCTAACTGCATCATGGGACTCAGACCTAAAAACCACCAACCAGACCAGAAATCTGGCTGTAGTGATGGACTCAGACCTAAAAACCACCAACCAGACCAGAAATCTGGCTGTAGTGATGGACTCAGACCTAAGAACCACCACCCAGACCAGAAATCTGGCTGTAGTGATGGACTCGGACCTAAAACCCACCGACTGGATCAAAAATCTGGCTGTAGTGATGGACTCTGACCTAAAAACCACAGACCGGATCAGAAATCTGGCTGTAGTAATGGACTCAGACTTAAAAAGTTAGTCCAAACTGGTCCAGGGTCCATTCATATTTAACACTGCATTAGTGTAATAATCTCCTTTTAGGTTTATCTATTTAATAACTAAAGCAAGTCCACCTGCCTTTAACAGACTGAACCTAGTAAAATGTGGCATGATAAACATGAATAACATCATATAAAAATAAATTATGAGATGGCAGACACAAACACATATATATGACACATATAATTCATGGAATAAAATCAGACTCCTACAAGAACTAATCAGAATTAGACTATAAACACAAAATTTACAACATTTTACTACAAAAAGAGGAACAACAGAAAAACTGATGGAAACTGATTTAAAAAAGAGATAAAACGGTGCAGTAATAGATCACATTGAAAATAAAAAGGCTCAATTTAAATAATCTGTAAAAACATTTATTTGTTTAGACAGGTCATTAAAGCACAAAATTTCATTAAACAATTTTTAAAAAACTTTTCTTAGAATTTTTAAAAGAACTTCCAAACATAACAGACATTTTCTGTCAACAGCTGATTTTCTCTCTTTTTTAAATCCTTTCTTTGCGAGTGTTAGATGTTCGTTTCTTGACAAAGCTTGCAGATAGCGTTAGCATTAACGCTAGCACTGGCGTTAACATTAGCGTTAGCATTAACATTAGCTGGTGTTCCATCCAGACTTCTCAGCTCTGCTTTATCTCCACTCACTAATCCGTATTTAATAAATTGGAGTGGATTTTTTGCCTCTTTATGGGCGGTTTGGGACCATTTTTGTCTTCAATATTTAGTTGTAATTCTTCTTTACAACGTTAGCTACAGTCTAGCGGCTAGCTGAGTGTCTTTTTCTGCTTGTTTGTTGAGCTCTGACAAATTAGCGCCACCAGTTCGGGGGAGTCTATTGCAACTCATCCAGTCATAAATAACAGTGTAAATATACGGTCCTCGTGGCCCTCTGGGTGGCTTGAGGCCTGAGCTTGGGGGGGGGGATATTCTTCACCCAATGGTTAAGAATCACTATTTTAGACATTTTAACTCTATAACTCCTCAGGTAACATCAGTACAGTGAAATTCACCGTGGAGGAGGTGGATGCCAGTACAGTCGCTATCAACATCACAGACCCCCTGACCGCTATCCATCACGGTGGAAAACCACTCAGCATCAGAGACATCCTCAAAACGGATCTCCAGTACAAGATCAGCTACTACAAGTCTGGCAGCACCGGAAAGGTATTTATTTGACTATCCTTTAGCAGACCTACAGAAGTTTTCCAGCATTTCTATCCCATCCAGGAGGTTTACAATCCAGCCACTTCAGAGACTCTAAATCCACAATGATCCATGATAACACCACTATTTATCTCATCTTCATCATCGTCTTCATTCATCAAAACATCACCATCACTAGTATGTTGCTAAGAGACCTCTATTTAGACCTGGACATGATGATGAAGACATTGTCAAACTTTCCACCAATCGGAGAGCTGAAATTGACAGTAATGCTTATTCTGGATGCTGATTGGGATTAAAGGTTCTTCCTCTACATGGAACTTTATGATACAAAACAAGTTGAAAACAGCAGAAAATCTCTTGCCGTCCCAGTAAACCATCTCTACATCTTAAAGGAATAGTACACCCACAGAATGATGGTCCCTCATGCTAAGCAAGACTCTGGAGCACTTTTTAATATCTCAAATGCAGCTGGAGATCCGGGGGGGGGGGGGGGATTCATTATGCACTGACTTCCATATAATGGAGTTCACCCACAACTGAACCAAAAAGGTCCATCAAAGTCCACAAAAACTTGTCAATATTCCTCCATACCGCTCATCCAATGAAATCCAAGTGTCCTGAGTTGGTAGCGTCCAGAATTTACTGGAAAACACATTATGTAGTAGATTTTTATAGCCTAAACAGTGAGAACATCGTACTTTTTTAGCTGTTTACATTGTGCGAAGAGCAACCGAGCTGCAGACAAACACAACAGGGGTTGGATATTGATAAGAAAGAAAGAAAGAAAGAAAGAAAGAAAGAAAGAAAGAAAGAAAGAAAGAAAGAAAGAAAGAAAGAACATGCAATCTCGTCTGCCGTGGCTTCCGTAGTGTCGCAGAGGCGTGCTTCACAGCAGCTACATGTTCTACTGTTTAAAGGAGTCATCACCTGGAAATTCCACTTTTTTTGTTAAACTTGTATTGGAATAGGACCTCAGTTAAAACGTGCCAGAAACTCTGGAGAGTGAAAGTGGCTTCGTTTTTGAGTGTGGGCTCTCTTGTCACACCAGAATCGGCCACCAGAGCGCGGACTCCACAGCACGCCATTTGGATTTGCCGCCAGCATTGGGGGGGGGCCTGGGCGCGGGGGGTGGGGGGAAGAGGGGAGGAGGCCCCCGAGGGAGAAAAGGGGGGCGCGGGGGGGGCCGGGGGGGTAAACAGGGCAGGGTATGTACTGAAAATAACTTCGGCCCCGGTGCATTGGTCGCCAGATTTGCGGAAGCTGGAAGTTTCTGTTAGGCGTTTTTTTCGTGAATGAAGTATATGTCGGGATGCTGGAAGTTTCTGTTTTGGGTTTTACGGAATGAAGCGTATTGTGGGAATAACGTCATGGGAAGTTGAACTTTAGAGAAAACAGGGTGTCGGAGGAGATGAAGGAGGGTATTTTGGGAGTGAGATCGCACTGGAAGATGGAAAGAGAAGACGGGGGGCCAGCGGGGCGGGGGGGGGGCGGGGGGGCAGGGGGGGGGGAGGGGGGACCAGGAAACAACACGGGCGCGGGCGGAGGGGCCGCGGGGGCGCGCGGCACCAAAGACAGAAACGGGGGGACGGCGCGCCCAGGAGCACGCGCGGACGGCACAAAGGGCGCGGGGACCGGCGCGGGACAAGAACCGGGGAAACCGGGGGGGGCCGGGGGGCACACGGGCGGGGGGAGAGGGGGGGCCTAAGGTCGGGGGGGGGGCGCACTATTGAAGAGGCAGCGAGCTGCAGAGCGCCGGTCCGTTCACATCACGTCTCATTCATTTTCAATGCCGGGGCTGGTTTGTCCGCGTCAAAAACGCTCGAGTTCAATTTTTTCAACTTGCGCGAATAGGACGCCTCATTCGCGCGAGTAAAACGCCTCATTCGCGCGAGTTAGACGCGCGTTTGGGGCTCATTGCGCCGCGAATTTGCGTCAAACGCGCCGTGCCAAGCAAACGCGCCGCGCCAAGCAAACGCGCCGCGCCAAGCAAACGCGCCGCGCCAAGCAAACGCGCCGCGCCAAGCAAACGCGCCGCGCCAAGCAAACGCGCCACGCCAAGCAAACGCGCGTCTATTCGCGCCTGTACATTGACTTAACATGTAATTCATTCGCGCGAATAATTTTATTCGCGTCCGGCGTGAACACGGGGTTAGACTTATGCAAGTGAAATCTGTCTCAAACCACATCTTTGGGCCTCTGCTCGCGTGCAGTGGCGAGTTTTAATGCAAATCATTCTCCTCCTGTCTGTAATTCGCTCTTTATCTTTGTTCTGGTCGGGATGTTTCTGGGTGGAGATTTCTACTTATATCAGCAGCCAATGACAGAGCTAAGGACATGATGCTGTGTGGGAATAAGCTCATGATTGGAGCAGACGCCAGTCACTCGAACTCTCGAAGGAAAAACAAAGAGAGAAAAAGGGTGCATGCACCAAAGAAAAGGTAAGAGCTTTAGATAGTGCATGTTGGAAAACCAGGGTTAACATCGATTTGGCTTTTACCCGCTTCTGAGCTCTGAAGGAGTCGTTGAAGCTGAATAGTTTGAAGAACGAGGCGGCCATTAGCCTGAGAGGGAGGGGCTCAGTTTGACACTGTTGTTCGCAAACAGAAACGGTGGGGGGACTTCGGATTATACCTTAAAGTTCTTTGGGATTAGGGGGGAACGAATAAAGGGTCTAAAGCTGTCTTTAAAATATATAAAATATATTTTTGGTAGATTTCCTGATAGTAGTAGCACACGGTGACAACAGAGCAATCATCTTGATGTAAATAAACGATATATGCTGCTGTCCCAATCACCAAACCACATGTGACACACTGTCTCTGTCTGCTTCTGCTAGCAGCTTTCAGCTCATGTTTCGGATGGAAAAAAATGTTAATTGGATCAATTTTTAATAAGAGAAAACAAGGAAACCACAAGAACAACAGGCAAAACAGCCTCTACCTCAGAAAATGCATGTGAAAATATTTGAATATCTTAGTACTGAATGCAATGACAAGGCACATTTCTACAAGGCAATATTTACGAGCGTTTTCTGTGTTGCACCATCTTGCGGCGGCACCGTTGCCTGGGGAACGAGTTCCAATGACCTTGTATCTGCCAACACGGAAAGCAGCGAGAATATCTGGATTCACAACGTTGGACAGTCGTCTAAGGTCATGATAACCTACAGGTATGTTATCCAGAGATCTCTAAAGTATTATTTATCTATATATTTATTTTTTTACATCGGAGCATTAAAGTAAACTATTATTAATCTCCAGAAACTGGCTTTAATGACAAGCCACACTGGAATATAAAACACACATCTCATGATTACTTATCAAAGTTTAAAGACACACAACAGCACTTTTATCAGTTTATGTACAGAGTCATCAGTGTGATTGTTGCTGAGTAACCTGTCCTGTCTCTTTACATTTCTGATGGTGTCATTAATGCACATTTCATTGTTTTTCTACCAGCAGAAGTTGGAGGGAGTGAGCGGAGGATGGAGAGGAGAGAGGAGACAGACGTCCACCATGCACAATGCACAATGCGCATGCACAGCGTAATGCTTATTACGCTGTGCATTTATAAAGTGTTACCAAAGGGATAAATGTTTACACTTTACAATAAGGGTCCAAATAACATTCAGTAATGGTTAACTATGGTTAAGTAATGCTTATTAGACTGTTAAGCATGAATATAGCGTTACCAAAGTGATAAATGTTTCACAATAAGGGTCCAAATGACATTCAGTAATTGTTCTGCCCTGAATGTATTTTCTTTATGATAATGTGAAAAAGTTTGTGGTTAAAGTTTTTTCTGTAAAAAAAAAATCTGGAACAAATTGTGAGACTTTTATTTTGACACGTGTTCAGGAAGTAGAAAGTAGGGAGTGTAGAGCCATCAACAGAGAGAAGCATGGCTGAACTTGTGTTGTCTCAGCTGAATCCAAAGCCATCTGTCCTTCAGAAAGCAATGGCTGTAAGTTTTAGAAGGTGTTTACATGCCTCATAGATGATAAAAAATGTGTTTTGTTTACATTATGTAAACTTTGTGCAGAAGTATAGTTAAGATTGCGTTGAAGGAATTTTCTCTACATACTTAGCTGCTACCAGTCTGCTATTTACCTTGTTAAAAATGGAAATTTATACTTACCTGTTTATAAGTATCAACAGCCGTCTTCAACAGTTTATAAGTATCAACAGCCAGGTGTAAGCCATCATCTTACACCTGTTGATGTAAGGTGAAAATCTATTAAGAATATTCTTGTTTCTTCTTTTTACTTTCTCTCTGATCCAATGCTGCCACCACATTCCAGATTGTGTGTGAAAAAGTGAATAAAGGAGCAAGTGCGCTCACTACCCTGGCTCATGGAGAGGAGTTTGGCTTGCTGTTAATCTATATTCACACTTTGAAAATCTAACATATAGAGAGAACAGTACAGTAATGGTTAACTATGGTTAAGTAATGCTTATGAGACACTTACATGAATAAGGGCTATCAGGTCAGGGTTCCAATGTGAATTAATACCTTACTTAACATGAAGTAAGGGGTACCTGATAATATACACAGCACAGTATTAGGAAATGATTACCTAAGATATCAATAAATGGCTCATTGATGCCCATCCAGACTATGTACAATGTAAGCGAAGGCTTTGTCAATGCATTAGTTAGCTGTTACCCAATGCTTATTCACTCCAAATAAACACCACTGCTAAACCATTACTAGAGACATTATTAAGGGCTGACTAACATACCAACTAAAATGGTTATTAATGCTTAGTAATGCATACATAATGGTAATTTATTCTATAATTAAACTTTTATCAAGGCTTAATAATGCATTAAGTAAGGTTGGGAAGTAAGCATTTATTAACTGCTAACTAACACATTAAGCAATATGCTAACTAATGCAGGACACTTGGATTACATTCGACGAGCGGTATGGAGGTATACTGACAAGTTTTTGTGGACTTTTATGGACCTTTTTGGTTCAGTCGCCGCTGAACTCCATTATATGAAAGTTGGTGGATAATGAACCCCCCCCCCCCCCCCCCCCAGATCTCCGGCTGCATTTGAGATATTAAAAAGTGCTCCAGAATCTTGCTCAGCATGAAGCTCAAAACCCAGGCCCCCAGCAGCCACCTCCCCAAAAGAAGGGACATACATCCCCAGAGGGTGGCAAAAGGTGGTCCCAGCCAGAGCCCCCCACTCCAATCTCTGACTTTACATACCAGGGCGGAGCTAGACATTGTCATCATCAGGGGCTTAGCCCACAAAAAGATTAATCGTTACAAGGGTGATCCAGTACACCAAAAAAGTAATAAAGAATTTAATTTACTGGTGTGGCACCAAAAATTATTTAGTATTTGCCTTTATCTAACATGTCCTGTTTAACATGTTTAACATGTCCTGTCCATGTTCTTTAATAATCATACATTATGTTTTCATTGTGATGTATTAATAGATAACCATTAAAGTTACAACTCACTCTTGGTGTCACACATCTTACTCAAAGAACAATACCAATACATAGCTCAGGACTAAACAAGGACTCACTGAGCCGAATTCACAGTACCAGTTATAAACCAGAACTCATTAGGGACAAGATTTACAAAACATAACCCAGGACTAAACCAGGGCTCAGTCAGGGATATATTCATAAATGTAACCAAAAATATATATAAAAACTGTTTTTGAAAATACTACTTCACCCATAGTAAATATGAGCTAAAATATAATCCCATCTTCTTCCTCTTTTTTAAAACCTGGTTCTTGTTCCGCATCTGTGTTGTCCTCCTTGCTTTTATCTTTCCCTCTTACTAACACACAAAGATCAACCAGAGCCACAAAAAACATCATTGTAAAAACTGACACACAAATACATTCCACAGAATTATAAGGTTATTTGTACCTTTGTTCTGGAGGTACAACAGGTAAAAGGCCTCATCTGCATATTGTGGTAGGCTGAAACCACAATATCACCAGGTAAGGTGTTTTTGCTATTGCTATTGCTATTTGTACTACATTTAAACATGACATCATCATTTAACCTCAACTTCAAAAGAAAGTACACAAACTAGAGTATGTGTGTTCTTAAATGCTCATGCTGGCATTTTTCTTTCTAACTACCATCTCTCTCTTTTTATCCTTCATTCATACATCAAGCAGAGTAAATTATTATTATCCAAAGTTATATGACATATGATATCATTGTAAAATTGTCTTAAGTTGTTTTCTCTCAACTGAGCTTTTCTCTTTCTTTTTAAAATGGATCTGATGTTCATGGTTTGCAAATCACTAAAAAAACTAGTATATAGAGCCGTATGGGAGCTTTAAATAGCAGCCCACTGCTCTCAGGTTTAACCTGAGATGGGTTAAATGCAGAGAATTCATTTCCCAATTGGCACACTACTTTAATACTAATAAAGTATATTTATATACTGTATATGTTTATATATTCAAAAGTTAGTTAAATTTAATTATTTATTTAAGGAAATTTATTGGGCTTAGCCCATTACTGTACTTGTTTCATAAACCAATGCTAAATGCACCATATTACTGTTTCAATAATTACGTTCACTTAACTTGTTGAAACAATCGCATCTGTGCTCAGTGCTCAGATGTCATAATGACATAATGACATCTGACTGTTATGAAGTTACAAGGGAAAAGTAATGGACACACCGTCGTCATTCATGACAGGTTTGTTTACATATAAAGCTTGACCACTACCTACCAGATGAACGTTAGATTAACGTCCTCTGATGCTGTGAATCAATAAACTCGTGGGAGCTGCTGCAGGCGGGGCGACGCTGCACACCAGTGTTCTCTTGTGAGGTGAAGTGCCTACACAAAGCTTGGCGGCACACATACGCCACAGGTTTGGACCAGACCGAGTTTAGAGAGGGGGGAGCCTAGAAACAACATGCAGCGTCCCCTTTTTTATTATGTTTTGCATACATTGTAGTTGATGAGAAATTGTTTAATCAAATCTAAAATCAGAAAAAAACAGAAAAAAGAAACCTCAAAAAAGATCCAGAGCTTTTGAAGAATCATTCCAGGCTTAAGCCCCCTAAGCCGCTCCCCCCGCTCCGCCGATGTTACAAACCCACACTCACTCCTCCCTCCACCCCCAACACCCTCCTCCCTCTGCCCTCCACACATACCCACCACCTCCTGATACCCTCTAACACCCACATGCACTCGCCCTACACACCTGCACTGACCCCTCCCTCCACCCAACACATATGCCCCCACCTCCCTATACCCCCATACACTCCCCCCATACATGTCCAGCCCCACCCTTCCCTCTGACCTGTCACACTCCCACCCTTTTTTTTTTCAGACCCTTACGACCATCCCTAGCAGACACCCACAAGCATACGCCTCCTTCCCCCATCCCCCCTTTCCTCTGACCACTTACCCACATCTCCTCCCTCTTCCAGCCCAAATTTCTCCCTCCCACATTTCCCCTTTCACACTCTCATTCATTTGTTCTCACACACCCACCTCACTCTTACCCTTGCCTCCGTGCCTCCTGGATTATAGCCCCGGCTGGGGAAGGAGCCACAAGCTCCAAGCCCCCTTCACCCCACCCATCCTCCATCCCCCACCCCAGGACGCAGCAAGCCAGGCATCCCCCGAGCCAACAGATCCCCCGCAATGCAGCCGGCCATGACCACCACTAAAAAAAAGGACCTTTTCTACCCCGCTTGTGGCTGTGTGTAAGATGTGTGTTGTTTGCAGTTAAAACTGAGGGGCAGTGCCAAGTCATGTTGGGAGTGGGGTCGTGTAGGTGGTATGACCACCCAACCAGCCCCACCTTCTTCCCCATGCTATATGGCTCGCCTCTCCAAAGTGGTTGTGAGCTGTCGTTATTTTATGTGTTTAGGTGTCTAAGTGTGGTTAAAACTGGGGAGCAGGCTGTCTCTAGATGTGGCAAACAAAGGCACTTTGGTGCCCCCCCTCACCACGCCCGCTTGACACGCGCCCTCCCCAAGACCCAACATGTGTGTGAGGTAGAGCGGGGGGGAGAGAGGTCTTGGGAAGGGAGGCCAAGGGGGTCTGAATTCCCCCTTGGAAGATGAGCCGTTACTGACATTAGGTACCCCTGTCTCCTGGGATCCCCCCAGGGCAGAAGAGGGCAGGCATGGCTGCCCCCTACGGCCAGGCGACCGGCATTCACCGCAAAGGGGCCAGCAGCGGCCCCTGGGGGCACCCGACCACCCCAGGCCAGGGAGGGGGGACAGGGACGGGAGGGAATGAGGTCAGCGGAGGGGCCAGAGTCGCAGGCCCACCATCCCCAGACCCTGTAGACCCCTCAAGAGGCACGCAGAACTGCCTCCTTCCCTCCCCCCCCCATTCTATCCTATCACCCCACACCCTACCCTGTACAACCCACAACTTTACCCCCGTCAACACTCTCCCATCCCGTCCACATCCTCCTCCCATCCCTCCCACATAGCCAGCTTGTCCCTGCACATCCGCCCCCTGGTCTCCATGCCACCCCCCCTCTCTACCCAAGCCCGCACCCCCCACCCCACGTGACATACACAATCCTCCAACCCTGCCAGAACCCCAGCCCGTCCACCCTCCCACCCACCACCCTCATTTACTCAGCTGCCCCGCATCCCATCCCCTCACAGATCCACCCCCCGCTCCACACCCAAACCCCTCCCACCCGATACACACAAACCCCACCAATGCACCCCCTCCACCCACACTCGAGCATTCATCTACCATGCACCCTCACCCGCCCCCTCACCCCCATGCACTATCACAGGCAACCATACACACATTCCCCTGCACTCCCCCCCCCCCCCCCCCCCCCCCCTCCCTCCAGGCATACACCCACACACATACACCATGGATGGGGACCACAGGGCAACCAACCCTCCCCCACACCACAAGCCCACCCCCACCCAGCCCCCAAACCAATCGAGACCAACCCGCACGAGTTAATTCGTGCAGGTCAGTCCCAACTCACACAGCTGCTGGGCAGGACAGGCACCCGGCGCGGAAAAGACCATCCCGCAACCCCCACCCCCACACATACGCCAGGACGTGAGGACCGACCCAAACCAGAGGAGGCGCGCCCCGCAGGCCCGAACTCGCCAGCGCCGAGCCAGGTCCCCTTGCCCAGGAGGCAGGGGCCACCCCCGAGCACCGGGCCCAGGACCCCGGAACCATGTTGACAGGTCAATACATACCTGAAGCCAGAATCTCTGGACAGGTGGACAAGACCACAAGGCGTGAAGATAATTCAATAAGATAATTTAAATAGATGTTTAAACATACCTGTGTCCATGTGTTTTGGTTAAGGGTTCTGGACAAGTCAGCCTCCCACTTCCAAGTTGGAAGGGAAATTGAATCATCCAGTTTTAATAATAATCTATATATTTTCTACAGTAGTTTGGGAATAGAGATTCAGGAATTCTGCTACCCTGACCAGATCCCGCAGGTTCAGTTGGTTAGAGGTATATTTTTTGCTTAATATAGATTTAAGTTGATGGTATTCTAAGAATTTAGTACTACTGATCCCGTATTGTAAGGTAAGTGTATTAAATGACAGGAAATTTCCATTTTCAATGATATGTTGTAATTGTTTTACTCCTTTATCCTTCCAATGCACAAAATTAATCATTTTCTTGTTTTGTAGAATATCCAGGTTATTCCAGATGGGTGTGAGTTTACATGGAATAATAGAAGACTCGGTTAATTTCAGGAATTCCCACCATGCTTTCAAAGTAGAGCAGATGTTGATACTTTTAAAGCATTTATGAGATCTGACTGCTGAACTGATGAACGGCAAATCAGAGACAACCAGATCCTCACATAATGCTGGGTGTTCCTTTCTGAAAGACATATCTGTACCTTCATGGTCCATTTTTGTACCTTATCAAGCTGTATGAGTTAATAAAGTACAATTAAACCAATTAGAAATGATGAATAAAAGTAAATAAAATAGAGATTATGACAACAATCAAAGATGCTCATAATAAATGAATAATTATATAAATATTAGGCCAAACACATATATAATTATACATGTAATTATTACTATGATTACTATGATTATTATGAAAATCATAATATAATAACTATAATTATACTAATGTTTAGAAGTACTGCTATTTATAGTTATTGTACAAGCTACACACATTTTTCAATGCTGCAGGTACCTTTAGGGTTGAAATGGTACAAATTTGTACTTTATATTATTTTGGACCCTTATTCATAGTATATAGGTACTTCTGGCCTTAAAAAGACCAATATTGTACTTTTGAGAGAACTGTAAAAAAAAATGTACCTACAGGTGCAGAAATGTTCCTGTCTCGTACCTCTATTATTGAGAGTGTGTAGGGATGCGCGATATTGGAATTTTGGCTGATATCCGATATGCCGGTATTTTGAAACTCGTGTGGCCGATAGGTGATATTGATACCGATATTAAAGCTGAAAAAAAAAGATGTAATATTCATTCCTTCTTCAAAATGACAAAAATACCTCAACTTGTGTCATTGGAACAAGTCAATCTTAATGACAGTTGTTCAAACAAAACTAATAAGATATATGCGTTATATCCTCGAACCACCTGGATTTTCTTCTCCTTATGAAAAGAGAGAGAGAGAAAAAAACAATACCCTAAAACAGGGGATACTATTTGGTAGGGGTGGGAAATAATATCGATGCGCTGAAATCCACAAATGAGCGTTTGAACTGTTCACACAGAACATCCTAAAAGAAAAGGTCTTTAGAAGTTTTAAAGTCTGTAAAAAAGAAGGTTGTTTTAGACTTTAGAAAGAGCGAGCTGATCGGTTATATATCGGTGGGGTGGCCAGTGTCCGATCGTCAGTTTTAAGACCGATATAGGCCGATACCAATAGGGGGCCGGTTGTATCGTGCATCCCTAGTATCATGTGTTTCATTCAGCACGAATCCATCAGTGAGCTGTTCTGAGTGTCAGCCTGGTGAAACTGATCCTTCTTCATGTGAATAACTAAAATGTTCCTCGTTGTGTCACAGAGAGACATGGTAACTCCAACCAGCACAGCAAAGGTGACGGGGCTGGATGCAGGACAGAGTTACTGCTTCATGGTGGCAGCTTACATCCCCTCCAGACCCAAAGCCAGCCAGCAGGGAGTCTGGAGCACACAGCAGTGCAAAGACAGGTCTTTCGTGCCTGGTGAGCCCACACACACTCTGCCTCACATCACACAACACTACATTTTATTCATCTACACTACTGGGAGTAAACAGTTTCTCCTCAAAGGTAGATGCCAGCATCCAGTGAACACATCATCAGAGGGTCTTTGAATGGCTCGTGTGTGATTTCAGGTCTTTCAGCCTTCCAGAAATAATCATTAGGGATGCAGGATATAATCAGCCCCCTATCGACACCAGCCTATATCTGCCTTAAAACTGAGTATCGGACATCGGCCACCCCACCATAACATTTCTTGGTTTATTTGGCTCAATAATATTAAATTTAATGTTTATATTTGTGTGACAGACATGTGTGTTGAACATTTATGGAAATACAGGACAAATAGGGTCCCGTATTGGTTCAATACAGGACGCAATGTTTAACTGTCAATAGATGGGTTTCTGAGCAACGTCACAGACAGGATGCGCACGCAACTAGGGGGCAAGAAAACAGAGGAAAAGCATTATTGAACTATGAGGAAACCTGTGTTTTACGTACAAGACTTGACTTTTAATGCAGATGAGGTCATGATGACATGAAAGTGTCGGGGAAATATAATGTTTGAGTCCTGGTATTTGTTCGGTTGCAAAAATCAAACATTAATGCATGTAAACAGTTGAACATGGTGAAAATGGGACAGTAGGAGTGACTGATCTTCAGAAAACCCTCCCAGATAACTTATTCAGGTTCAGACTACATGATTTATTTAGTCTTTCACCATGGTCACATGTAGGATTAAACATCGTGGTGGCAAAAAATATTCCCGAGTTTTAGTCGGGAGACTGGTACTAATACCAGCATCACCGCCGCGATCAGCTGCATCACAACACTGTAACCTTTAAACACTGGAGCTGTGTGTGACAGCCGTTGTCTGCTCAGGCAGGAAAATGAAAAAGAAGAAACTGATGGTGGAGCTGTTTACAAACATTCACGCAGCATAACAACGCATCCCGGAGATTTAGTACGAAGTACAGGGGTCATAAATCAGATGGCGTTTGAGTTTATACCGTTAGCTTGTTTGCAGTTAGCTAGTTACACAAGCAGCGAAACTTACCGACAGCAATGCGTGTTAGTCCCTAACAGCTGGAATCAGCTCCTTTCCAATCATAGTAATGATGTCATCTTTGCCTGGTTTAATCCAGACGAGTGACAGTTGCTCCTGTATGGAGGTGGTAAAGACGACACCGGAGCAGAACATGTTGCAGACAGCAGACTGTTGGGACCATTTTGGTTTTAACAAAGAGTTTAAACCAAAGTTTAAGCCGCTGTCTAACTCAGGTTTTTCAGGCAAATTTCAAATGAGGTCCAACACGATAGTATACATGTTTTAACCAGAAAAGTGCCGTTTGCGGGTGATGACTCCCTTGCCAAGTTATTGTAATGGTAATAGAAATATAACACAGCAACGCTGCATCAGTATTTTTTTTATTCGTCATCAAAATACAGATTTATTCAATATCATTTAAAATACATTGATCTCTGTTTGTTCTGTTAGGTTACTTTACATTGTTATGAATTATATGAGTGTGTGTTTGGCCGTAGACTGCAATACAAAACAGGCTTTTTGCCCCCTGGTTGCGTGCGCAACTGTCAATGTTTGTAAACATGAAACCCATCTATTAAAGGATGATTCCGTATTTTACGGGACGGGTGACAACCCTAGCCACACTGTCGCTCTTTTTTTGTGTCAACAGTTTAAGGAATAGTTCACCCACAGAATGATATAACTTTATTTTCCACTTCCCCTCAAGGTGAGCAAGACTCTGGATCACTTTTTTAATATTTTAAATGCAGCCAGAGATCAGGAAGGCTTCTCGTTTCCCCCCAACTTTCATATAATGGAGTTCGCCGGGGCCCGAGCCAAAAAGGTCCATAAAAGTCCACAAAAACTTGTCAATATTCCTCCATACTGCTCGTCCAATGTAATCCAAGTGTCCTGAGTGGGTAGCGTCCAGAATTTACTGGAAACGACGCCATTTAGTAGATTTTTAGAGCCTAAACAGTTCTACATCTTACTTCTGCGAAGAGCGCATATGCGCGTTCACAAAACTACGGAAGCCTCGGCATTAAGAACCTACTCTGTCGATAACACAAGCGTAGAAGAAATTCGCTGTTTACATTGTGCTAAGAGCAACAGAGCTGCAGACAAACCGAGACGAACACAGGAGGGGTTGGATATTGATTTAAAACAAAGAAAGAAAGAAAAAGAGAACGCGCGATCTCGTCTGCCGCGGTTTCGGTAGTTTCATGGATGCGCATCGGCATGCTCACAGAAGATGCGATGTAGTACTGTTAAGGCTCTAAAAAAAATACTAAATGGCATAATTTTGAGTAAATTCTGGACGCTACCCACTCATGACAATTGGATTACATTGGATGAGCAGCATGGAGGAATATTGACAAGTTTTTGTGGACTTTTATGGACAATTTTGGCTCGGGCTCAATCGAACTCCACTATATGAAAGTTGGGGGGAAACAAGAAGCCTTCCTGATCTCCGGCTGCATTTCAGATATTAAAAAAGTGCTTCAGAGTCTTGCTCATTATGAGGGGAAGTGGAAGATAAAGTTACATCATTCTGTGGGTGTACTATTCCTTTAAACTCGCCATATGAGGCTTAAAAAATTCCATTCCATTCATCCATTGAATTCCATTCAGTGCGACCGCAGCCCCGCCCTCGCGTCGACGTTGTCATGGTGACTTGTTAAATCAGGGCTCCATTGATGCTGGCTTTTTGTCTCTGTGGCGCACGTGTAAAACTCCGGGTTGAACTACCCTGAGCTGATTAAACCAAAGAAAATATCAGGGTGGCCAAGGGTTATTAAAGGTTGAATATGGAACATTTTTATTAAAAGCTATATTTTTTCAAAAATAATACCTCCACAGGTCGTTTGGGGGTGTACAGAATGAAAGTACAACATTTCCCAGAAAAATTATATTTAGCCTAAAAATAATTATAAAATAATTTTTTACGGGTTCGATAAATGCATTTTATTTACGTCTATGAGCCAATACACGCCGCCATTGCAGGTTGCCAAATACGATCTCTGTGTGGAAACAATATTTCGGTCATAGTCAGGCTGCTACAGGGAAAAACCGTAGAGACGACGAGTGAAGCAGCTGCTTCAGAGCCCTGGAGATGTTGTTATCTGTTTCTGAGGAGGAGTGACCTGAGAAGAGCAAAACCTGGAGTAAAATTAGGTGAAGACTTCACTAAATGGACCCACATAAACGTTTTCCACGGATTAAAACACGGAAATGGCGACTTTTCTCCTGGATCGGTAAGCTAGCTTGTTTGCTAACATGGCTAACGTTAGCTGTCAGTTATAAACTCCTCTGCGTTACTTGTTGGACATGCTGCAGACTGTTGGTCACTTGCGTATCGGCAGATTCTGGCATCCCAGCGGCTGGAGTTGTTTTTCTGCCGTTGCAACTACAACCTAGACACACATGATGTCGCTGTTCTGTCCGTATTCCATATTCAACCTTTAAAGGATAACTTTAGTTTCTTTTAACCTGGACCTTATTTCTGGAATTTACACATGCATTTACTCACCAGTAACATTTCTGCATCACTCTGACTCCTGTGGACACTATTCAGATCAGTTGTAGATCTGTGTATACCCATATATGGCAGTGAAGGGGGCAGAATGAATGGGCCTCTATATAAGGAATTATCTGCAGCAAACTTCCTTAATTTCACCAATCACTGCAAAAACTCAAATCTTACAAAGTATATTTTTCCAATTTCTGGCCAAAATATCTCATCACACTCAAAATAAGACAAAATTACCTAAAATGGAACATTTCAGTGAGATACAAGAACTTGTTTAAAGACAAATGCATCTTATTTCAAGAAATATAAGAAAATTTCACTTGTTCCATAGGCAGATTTTTTTTTTTTTTTTTTTTTTTTGCTTATTACAAGAAAAAAAAAAAACCCCAACAAAAAATCAACTTTTTTTTTTCTTATTTCAAGAGAGGCCAATATGTTTTTACTTGTAATAAGCAGTTCAGTGTGTGTGTGTGTGTGTGTGTGTGGGGGGGGGATGGACCAGGTAATAGAACATTGTGGGGACCACATTCTGGATTTTAATATTCTGGGGGCTTCTGGGGATTTTTTCGGTCCAGGGGATGAACCATTTGAGGGTAAGATTAGGTTTAAAGATAAATATATGTTAGATAAGATTAGGAAAGGTTAGGTTAGGTAATAGTATGGGGTTAGGTTAGGGAGGGGTAGGAAGAATAGTAAGGAAAGCAAAAAGAAAAAAAATATATGTGTGTGCGTGTGTGTGTCGCAAACAAATGACCTCACAAAACTTCACTGTGACCTCACTCACACTTAAACCAGAGCTGAATCAGCTGTAATGTGAACAAACTAAATGGAGTAGCGTGGTGTCGGTCCAGCGAGGGCTCAGAAACTTGTTGGTGCAGTTCTGGGTGGAGCCTTGCTGGATGAATTTACATAAGAAACGGTGAGTTAATTAGTGATAGGCCTATGGGGGACTACATCCAAAGAGAAATGGTAGAAAATAGTAGATACAGTATAGTACAATATTTTTTATTTATTTTATCTTTATTAGCTGATAAAGACACATTCAAATATAAACAAAGCTGGGCCGTGTTAATAGTACATAAAATTTACATAAATGAAAACAATATCAATTTTGCAGGGGTGGCCAGCTTTTTGTTCAGGGGGTGATGGCCACCCCTTGGGGGCGTGCCTGAATTAAACCAACTCAGATCTGCTGTTCTGAAACGAAAACTCAGAGTTTCCTAACTCAGCATAGATCAGCTCGGAGTCCAGGCTTGTTAAACCTGCCTGGTGAAACGGACCTCTGGTCCACACATGCTGGTAGATCCACAAACATGGCAGTGGTTTCACTTTCTGGCTCCTGGATAGTCCACCTCCGCCTGAGTCTGCCGCTCCTCCAGACCTGGATCTGTGCGGGACTTGTGCTGCTCCAGACTGGGGGGCGGGGGCAGCCGGATTGGCGGGACTGCTAGACCTGGATTGGCGGGACCGGTAGATGCTGCTCAGACTGGATTGTGCGGGACGGTGGCTGCTCAGACCTGGATTGTGCGGGACCGGTAGATGCTGCTCCAGACCTGGATCTGTGCGGGACTGCTACAGACCTGGATCTGTGGGGACCGGTGAGCGAGACTGATGGAGGACCGGTAGGTGCTGCTCAGACCTGGATGGCGGGACCGGTAGATGCTTCTCCAGACCTGGATCTGTGCGGGACTGCTACAGACCTGGATCTGTGCGGGACCGGTAGGTGCTGCTCCAGACCTGGATCTGTGCGGGACTGCTACAGACCTGGATCTGTGCAGGACCGGTAGATGCTGCTCCAGACCTGGATCTGTGCGGGACTGCTACAGACCTGGATCTGTGGGGGACCGGTAGATGCTGCTCCAGACCTGGATCTGTGCAGGACCGGTAGATGCTGCTCCAGACCTGGATCTGTGCAGGACCGGTAGATGCTGCTCCAGACCTGGATCTGTGCGGGACTGCTACAGACCTGGATCTGTGCGGGACCGGTAGATGCTGCTCCAGACCTGGATCTGTGCGGGACTGCTACAGACCTGGATCTGTGCGGGACCGGTAGATGCTGCTCCAGACCTGAATCTGTGCGGGACCGGTAGATGCTGCTCCAGACCTGGATCTGTGCGGGACCGGTAGATGCTACTCCAGACCTGGATCTGTGCAGGACCGGTAGATGCTACTCCAGACCTGGATTGGCAGGACCGGAGATGCTACTCCAGACCTGGATCTGTGCAGGACCGGTAGATGCTGCTCCAGACCTGTATCTGTGCGGGACCGGTAGATGATGCTCCAGACCTGGATCTGTGCGGGACCGGTAGATGCTGCTCCAGACCTGGATCTGTGCGGGACTGCTCCAGACCTGGATCTGTG
>JALJCO010002626.1:35000-62730 GCA_023101725.1 Atherinomorus stipes
GGCAGGAGGAGGTGTGAGGTGGATAAAATGTGTTTCAGCTCCAGCTGGTGGTGACACAGATGGTGCTGGAGGTCAAAATGGGCAAAAACACACATCTTCACATGTAAACAAACATTAGATGATGTTTGGAAGGAGGATGTAGAAAATCCACCAGCTGCTCGTTTCCTTTTTATTTTCTATGATAAAATCAGCTGTTTGCTACATGTTTCAGCCATCGTCCAGCCATCATCATCTTCCACCTTTTTAAGAGAAGAAAATGTTATTTTCAGGATAGTTACACAAAACAAGACTGTACATGTCACACTAAAAGCTCCTGGGTCAAAAAGGGACCAACTTACTTCTGGGTTATTTCAGCACAGACATTTGGGTTGTTGCCCCAACTTCTGGGTTGAAATAACCCAATTTTCTGGGTGAAAGTAACCCAGAAATTAGTTGGTTGGTCCCTTTTTAACCCAACAGTGGGTCAAAATTAACCCATTCTAGGTTTTTTTTTAATTTATTTATTTTAGTGTACACAATATTTGAAACCATTTTAGTGTTTTGTCTCTATTAAAAAACAACAGTAGTTTTCACTGTAACACTGCACTTACATTCTGGGTGTGTGAGGATATCAGGGACCTGGTATGCACAGCCAGGGTCACTAAGGGGCCCCCAGTGCTTCAACTGCATGAGGACAGCTGGACACGCTGTGTTCCAACAGTCTGGTTCTGGTGAGGTTCAGCTGTGGTGTCCCAGAACATCTGGACTGATCTGGATCCAGCTGTTCACACTGCTGCAACCAGGTTCAGGAGCGTGACCCAGACACTGTAACTACATGAAAAATAACATGAGTTCCTGATGTGGTGGTGATGGGTGGGTGGGGGGGATATAAAAACATATTTTATATCTTCACTTTTATGTTCCTTTAATTTTATTCAGACATTTGACATTACATTTGATCAATGATGTCACCATGTGGAATAAAATGTTAGGAGAGTGACAAGATACAGCAGCAATCAGGATTGAAATTGTGAAGGGTTGATGTGATTGAATGGGTTTTATATGCACAGTATGATTTTTTTTTTTTATCAGTATTTGATGTAATAAAACAATATTTCACAAATAAAACATTTTCAAAACATCTAAATGACATTGTTGGTCTTGTTATTGTGGATCCTAACGCTGAAAACTTCATTGGCTTTCTTCTGCCTTTTCCCTTTCTAGCTCGAAAATGTTCATCATGTCTACTTTCAAGTACAGGGGTTAGACAATGAAACAGCTGTCATTTTAGTGTGGGAGGTTTCATTGCTAAATCAGACCAGCCTGGTGGCAAATATTCATTAATTGCACCAGTAAGAGCAGAGTGTGAAGGTTCAATTAGCAGGTAAAAAGCACAGTTTTGCTCAAAACATTGCAATGCATATGTGACCGGAAGCTCTGTTTAGCTCCACTTGATGCTTCCTATTTTACAACAAACAGGTACGTTTGACAACTGATGGAACAGAAGAGGAAGTCGTGATGAAATTATTAAAGACAGCTTTATTTAACATTAAGTTTTAAAAACACAATTTATTAGACCTAGTTAAAATATCCTGGATGCACAAAATACTAAAAGGAGGTTTAGTCAAAATAATTTGTGGATTGACAAAGAAACAAAAATACCGCAAACAATATTAGTAAAGAAAAATCAAACCAAACCAAAATATTAGTAACAAAACCCAATCCACAACTACTGACTCAAACCTAGTAATAAGTGCCTGCCTCTTAATGTTGCCAGTGGCCACAAGTTTCTGTCTTTCTAGACGGAGCTACAGCTCATAAATACGTTTTAATGGTGACCAACAAAAATTACTACAGTTGAGAGCATAAATAAAACAGCAGAGGCCCACTGAAAAAGACAGACAGATGTTAATGTCTGCCGCCTCAGTCTTAGGTACACAAAAAAAGAAAGACTTGTTTTTACCTGATCCTGCAGTCATAAGGCTCAACACCTCCGAACCTCTCCAGCACCGCTGCCCGTTAGACCCCGGTAGAACAATGACTTGCTAGATCTCTAGCGTGCACAGCTTTTACTCATCACTAATCACGGCCAGCCGGAAGTGGCAGAGGAAGCGATGCATTCAATTCACATCGAGCGTGGGAAAATTAGTGAGGAGGCCACACAGGCTAAATTTGACCCGGTTACTCCTCCCCCCGCCAACTGAATCGGTGCCCCACCGATTAAACCTAAGACCATGGTCTAAAGATGGCTGTGGCCGAGCGCTGGCACCCTGAATCAGGGGAGAGATAGCAGCCCCCCGGTTCCGGCTCCCAGCTGGTCCTGGAAGGTGATGTGGGTTACCATGTCTCCCAGCCGTCTTGCGTGTTGTCCTACGAGGCACAGCTCCCCACTCTGTGGAGCTTGGTATCCACCTGGAGAAGGAGGGGCTGGTGCCACCTCAGGAGGCAGCGGGTCAACATCTGGCTGCAGAGGCTCCAGTCTTGGTGTACTATTATGTTCCCGTAACACGCAGGACCCGGAGTCCACATCTCCCCTCACTGGTGTCGTCATACACTGTACCCTGGGGCAAAACCTCACCCCAGCATCAGGAGGTGGCAATGCTGGCTTAAGTGAGGTACGATGCACTTGCCTGACGTGATGGGGTTTATTCACAGGAGCAACAGAATAAACCACCCCTCTGGACGAGGTGCCCTCCCCCTGGTACACCGTGGACCCCCATACTCCTGGTCTTCGGCGCTGGGCCGGTGTCACGAAGATAGACTGTTGCCCCCTTCCAGTGGTGCCCTGCACTTTTTCTGCCTCTCTTTCTTCTCTGCCCGCTGCCCCTGCGGTCGCGGGCAACATCCATCGCCCCACAAGTCTCTCCGTGCTCTGCCCCCAATCACCTCTCCAGCTGTAATTTCTGGGAGGTGTCCGAGCAGGAAACCCAGGCAGGTTAGCTCCTGGCCAAAATGAGGAAATGTGGTGCTCGCAGTAGACTGGTGGGCAGTGGCGTTGTAATGGAAAACAGCTGAGGGAGGTGCTTGGCCAGTTACATTTTCATTGGGGGCAGGGAGCGGAGAGATTGTGATAGTCCGATTAGCGCTCACACTGCCCGTTCCTTGGGATGATAAGGGTGGTCCGACTTTTCTGACCCCGTACAACTCACACAGTGCGCACGAGGTGCCTCAAAGTCCCCCTGGTAGAGGTATGCGGGCAGGCACCCCAAAACGATAGACCCCCCGGCAGGTCTTTGCCCTGTGCGCCTTGGTCAGGGTTGGGACAGCTTGAGTAAATTTGAGAAAACAAGTCTTCCATGCCCTCTCGCCTCCGGAGGCTCAAAAGGGTGAAGTCACAGCGCACCTGGTTTGGTTCGAGAAACAGGTGGCCATGGGTGCCGGACTGCGGCTGGGTGCTCTTGGAGATGACACAGCGCACACTGCTGACACCGTCTTTCACATTTTGTCCTTCCTGGCAGAAACACCTCCGCTCCCCCTTCAGTCGTCCCTTTCCCTGGTGTCCGTGGTTCTGATGAGCTCTGCCACCCCTCCTTCAGCTTCTGGAGATTGAGCTGTAAAACCCCTCTCCCCCATCGGGCTCAAGAGCGGCGGTAGAGGAGGCCTTGTGGACGATGCGGTCCCCTGCTTCCCAGCCACGTGTCCGCGCTCGGCCCCTCCTTTTCCTGCGGCTGGGCACCTTGCTGCTGCCAGAAGTCCAAAAATGCTGCAATGGTGGGTCCGCTCTCTGGAGCACTTTAGGTCAGCTGGAGTGCGAGATGGCAGGGCGATAATCGACTGAAGGGCTGCTTGGGATGGCCCGGCAACATCCATCTGAAGATCTTTGGGAAGGGCCGTACCAGGAAGAAACTGCTCCAACTGCCCCCGGCCTCCACCAGAGTCCTGCCTGGATAAAGCATCAGATTTTGATTAGTCCGACCGGCAGTGCTTGACAGAGTAGTCAAAGAAGACAGTTGGCCACCCACCGCTGCTCTGTTGCCCCCAACTTGGCAGTGTCAAGATGACTGAGTGGGTTATTGTCCGACCACACAGTGCACTTGTGTCCCCATAAATAGTCCTTAAATTTTTAGCCATAGCCCACTTCATAGCAAGCATTTCAAGTTATAGAACTGTAATTTCTTTCAGCAGCATGAAGACTTCGGCTAGCATACGCAACTGGCCTCACACGACCTTTTTGCTCCTGTGACAACACAGCACCAAGTCCACAGTGGCTTGCGTCGACTTCCAAAATAAAAGGCAGTGAAAAATCAGCAAACGCCAGTGTGGGGGAACTCACAAGCCGAGCCTTCAAGTCCTGGAAACTCTGCTCGCAGCTTTCCATCCAGGCTTTCTTCAACAGCGAGCCTTGTTCAGTTCGACCCACGGCACCAGCCATCTCTGCAACTAGCCGGTGAAGAGGGGCAGCAACTTTAGAAAAGCCATTCACAAACCTCCTGTAGTAACTTGCGAAACCGAGAAAAGACCTCAGCTCCGCTACAGTACTCGGGCGGGGCCAGTTGGACACTGCAGAGATTTTCTCCGGATCTGTGGCTACGCCTTCTGCAGAAATAAGATGACCCAGGTAAGACACTTTGGTTTTAAAGAAGTCACATTTATCCAGCTTAATCTTAAGCCCTTCTTGTTGCAACCGGCTTAACACTACCTCCAAACGGTTGAGGTGCTCATCCACACTGGCTGAAAACACAATGATATCATCCAAATACAGCAAGAGGGATTGGCCATGCTGCGCCCCGAACATCCTCTCCATCAGCCGTTGAAAAGTTCCAGGGGCATTACAAAGTCCAAATGGCATTCTGTTAAATTCAAAAAGACCAAAGGGGGTACAGAACGCAGTTTTGGGCTTGTCATTCTCAGCCACAGGAACTTGGTTGTAACCACACGCCAAGTCTAGCGTCGTGAACCACTGAGCGCCTGACAATGAGTCCAAGGATTCTTCAATCCGGGGCAGTGGGAAAGCATCCTTTCGGGTCTTTTTGTTTAACTGCCGGTAGTCCACACATAGCCGAAGGCTTCCATCCTTCTTCCTAACCAGGACGATAGGAGACGCGTAGGGACTACTACTCTCCCTGATTACTTGGGATGCCAGCAGCTGGTTGATGTGAGACTTTACGGCCTCATATTCAAAAGGAGGGATACGCCTATATCGCTGACGTACCGGGATGTCATCCAACAAGGGTATACTGTGCATTATTAAATTTGTACACCCAAGATCACCTTCAAAAGCAGTAAACACGGACTCATACTTCAACAACAGTGCTCTCACCTTTGGCCGATCTGCCTCACTTAGCATAGAGAGGTCCAAAGACTGGATCCTCTGTTTAATGGAACCCAACTCTGCTGTATGGGACTGCACTGCAGCAACGACTTGCTCCTGTGCACATGGGACCTCTTGAAGACCTGGAGGTAAACTCACCACCTCCACCGGGGACAGAATGCCCAGACAACAACGTGGCTTTAAACTGAGCGTGGATACCCCTACATTAACCACAGGAATATAAGCTGTACCTCTATTCACAGTGACCAAAGAGGGTGACACCAACAGACCATCAGGTAAACCAAACTTAGCATTCAAGGGCTCTACTAGAGCAGACCCAGCAGATGCAATGATATAGGAGCAAGTGGCAGGCACAAACTTTGTACAACCTGCAGGAACAGAAATAGTTCTCTTACCCCTGAGCTTTGCAATGCTGGTCTGATTGGGACTCTTTTGCAACTCAGCTTGATGACATAGCTGGAGGGCAGGTAACCAGGAAAAAGAAGCTCCAGTAACAGACTGTTGGTCAAACAAATAGGACCATGTTTGGCATGTAGCTGCTGATAGTAAGCTTTAATCACATTCATACCAAGTATACCAGGTACTTGTAGTGAACTAGCCTGCCCAGAGGAACTCTTGACAACCAAAATTCCCCTCTTAGGAATTACATCCCCATTCACTTCAACATAGCCTCAAGATAACCAAGGTAAGGAATAGCCAACCCATTGGCTGCCTTTAATTCCAACCAATGACATGCCTTAAGTTTATCTTGAAAATGCTTATTAAAGAAACTCTCAGAAATAGTTGAGACCATTGAACCAGTGTCCAAAACACACTGAACTGGCACTCCAGCCATTTTAACCATAACCTGGGGGCATGGTGCCATTAAACTTTCCTTTAACTCCTCATCTACCTGAGGGTCCAATGAGCCAGGACCACTCCCGCCTAAAGTCTGGCTCCCAACAATAGGGGGGGTTAGTTTTCCGATGCCTGGGAGGTAACGGCTCGGATAGAGCCAGTCGGGCGAGGGGGCCGAGAATGGACATTAGCCTTACAAAACCGAGCGATGTGACCACTCTGCTGACAGCGGTAGCAAATGACTGAATCAGAACCTGGAGTGGAAGCCACTGGTTGCATGGATGCAAGAGTCCTAGTAATCTGGTCAAGCTGCTCTTGTTGCTTCTGTACAATGGATGACAGGGTAGCTAATTGGGAAGCAATATTTGGGGTAGACTCAACCAAAACGGGTGAACTAGCATTCTGAGCAGCACAAAAAGTAGGTACATGGCTACTTTTATTTGTGTCCCCCCTTCATGTTCCCACCTCATAGCTTCAGCCCTAACATCTAACACGGTACAATCTGGATTATTGCGTATGTGTCTCTTTAACTCCCTACGCAAGTCTGAATTACTGACATTTTGAGCAAATTGATCACGAAGCATTACAGGAATATTTGTTAACTGATACGGTGCATTTGCTTCAACTTTATCCATCAAACAAAACAATGCATGAGAATATTCTTGCAAGCTTTCACCGTCTAGTTGACGACGGGAAAAAAACTCTTCCTGTAACGATACATAAGGCTTTTGACATCCATAAAGTTCTTTCAGTATTTCAAACACTTTTTCAGGATCATCCCGTTCTACTGCAGACCTGTACTTGATCTCGTCCCTTGCCTCCCCTTCCAGATGATCAAATATAAAGGCAGCCTTGTCCATAGGTCCAACATGCCGAACCCGCATGCTGGCCTTAACCTCTTCCACCCAGTCATCAACCCCAATACCGTGTGTTCCTCTGAAGACTGGGCATTTACGTTCCCGTGGCAAGTAGATGATGCGGTCCGTTGCACCAATGTCCCCTTGTGGCAGCTCCTGTGTACTTGGGCCAGTCTCCGCAGCTCCTCTTTGCTGTTGCAGACGATCCCGCTCTGCCTCCAGGTCTCTGATCCGTGCACGGAGTTGCTCCAGCTCCTCCGCCATGGCTAGGTAGAAGGGACCCTCAAGGTTCACCAGCGACGTCCTACGGCCTGCACCTGCTGCTTAATTTATGCTCTCAACTGGGAAAAAAACTCACTCAAAACGCTTACCACCGGCAACTAATCAAACCACTATTCCTCTCCTGTTCACTGCCATCCTGCCCGACAACGCCAGAAAAAGATGTGACCGGAAAGCTCTGTTTAGCTCCACTTGATGCTTTCCCCTATTTTACAACAAACAGGTACGTTTGACAACTGATGGAACAGAAGAGGAAGTCGTGATGAAATTATTAAAGACAGCTTTATTTAACATTAAGTTTTAAAAACACAATTTATTAGACCTAGTTAAAATATCCTGGATGCACAAAATACTCAAAAGGAGGTTTAGTCAAAATAATTTGTGGATTGACAAAGAAACAAGAATACCGCAAACAATATTAGTAAAGAAAAATCAAACCAAAACAAAATATTAGTAACAAAACCCAATCCACAAACTACTGACTCAAAACCTAAGTAATAAGTGCACTGCCTCTTAATGTTGCCAGTGGCCACAAGTTTCTAGTCTTTCTAGACGGAGCTACAGCTCATAAATACGTTTTAATGGTGACCAACACAAAATTACTACAGTTGAGAGCATAAATAAAACAGCAGAGGCCCACTGAAAAAGACAGACAGATGTTAATGTCATGCCGCACTCAAGTCTTAGGTACACAAAAAAAGAAAGACTTGTTTTTACCTGATCCTGCAGTCATACAGGCTCAACACCTCCGAACCTCTCCAGCACCGCTGCCCGTTCAGACCCCGGTAGAACAATGACTTGCTAGATCTCTAGCGTGCACAGCTTTTACTCATCACTAA
Source organism: Atherinomorus stipes (assembly GCA_023101725.1). Taxonomy (NCBI): domain Eukaryota; kingdom Metazoa; phylum Chordata; class Actinopteri; order Atheriniformes; family Atherinidae; genus Atherinomorus; species Atherinomorus stipes. Next base: position 43,064 of record JALJCO010002626.1, read on the forward strand.
TCACGGCCAGCCGGAAGTGGCAGAGGAAGCGATGCATTCAATTCACATCGCAGCGTGGGAAAATTCAGTGAGGAGGCCACACAGGCTAAATTTGACCCGGTTACACATACAACATTGTATCAGAGTTCAAAAGAGGACAAATTGTTGGTGCTTGTCTTGCTGGCGCATCTGTGACCAAGACAAGTCTTTGTGATGTATCAGAGCCACAGTATCCAGGGTAATGTCAGCATACCACCAAGAAGGACGAACCACATCCAACAGGATTAACTGTGGACGCAAGAGGAATCTGTCCGAACGGGATGTTCAGGTGCTAACCCGGATTGTATCCAAAAAACATAAAACCACAGCTGCCCAAATCACGGCATTCGCTTGGCCCAGGACTTGTGCTAGATGGGCCAAGGACTACCGAACCATTCTGGAGGACCATGTGCATCCAAAGGTTCAAACATTGTATCCTGAAGGCGATGCAGTGTATCAGGATGACAATGCACAAATACACACAGCAAGACTGGTGAAAGATTGGTTTGATGAACATGAAAGTGAAGTTGAACATCTCCCATGGCCTGCAAAGTCACCAGATCTAAATATTATTGAGCCACTTTGGGGAGTTTTGGAGGAGCGAGTCAGGAAACGTTTTCCTCCACCAGCATCACGTAGTGACCTGCCCACTATCCTGCAAGAAGTATGGCTTAAAATCCCTCTGACCACTGTTCAGGACTTATATTTGTCATTTCCAAGACGAGTTGTCGCTGTATTGGCCGCAAAAGGAGGCCCCCCCTTACTAATAAATGATTGTGGTCTAAAACCAAGTGTTTCAGTTTCATTGTCTAACCCCTGTAGTTTTGTGTTCTCTGTTCAGACATCATTAGTGAAAAGAAAATAAGGTTTGTCACTGGGCGTGCCGTCCAGCTGGCTGTCAAGACCTGCCGGATGACACGTCAGGCGCTGTCAGTGAAACAACTTCTGATGAAGGCGACAACTGATCCCCGAAACTGTCAAGGTAAAAAATCAAACCTTTCTTTTCTTTTCACTAATGATGTCTAAACAGAGAAAACAAAACTACTTTTTTGTTTCTGCCATTAATATGCCAATTCAATGGAAGCCCGAACACACACGCATTTCCCAATCATTTGAAATGTGCTGTAACTTCTGGAAGTGATTCACTGGACGGTGTTGGAAAAAACCACAAACACTGCTAACAGTAGAAACTAACAGCGCTAAATGAAAGATCAAGCCCTAAAACTCTAAAACTTGATTCAAAGTTTAAACAAGTGGCAAATAAGCAGTTTGTTAGCCTCTGGAAACTGGACCTGGGATGGACATCAGGGGCCGGCTTATTGTTCCAGCAGGGTCTCTGATCACAGGTAGGGCTGTTAGCTGTGCACACATGAAGCTGCCTGAGGCAATGTGGCTTCCAAGAAAAAGCCCACTTCTCAGTTTCATTCATATTCCTCTACAGCAGGGGTGTCCAAACTACGGCCCGCGGGCCAATGCGGCCCGCAGTCCATTTTTAATTGGCCGCAAGAAATATTGTAAAATCATGGAATATGGCCCGCACTTGGCACTTGTGCTTGATTGTATTGCAGTTCTTAGTTTTAACACCAGGGGGAGCCACAGTTGAACAGGGCAGTATTTCTGCCGAAAAGGACATACATAGAACAAAATATCAACAAGACCACAGATTTCTCAACATGGCAGAACGAAAGAAACGCAAGGTAGAAAGTGAGTGCAGGAAATTTCAGACACGGTGGGAAAGTGACTATTTCTTCAAGAATTCAAGGGGAAGTGTGTCTGTTTGATTTGCAATGAAACTGTGGCAGTGATGAAAGAGTATAATGTACGCCGGCACTACGAAACCAAACATCAGACCTATGCCTCTTACACTGGTGCTGAGAGAGCTCAGAAAGTAAAGCAAATGGCAGCTAATCTGCAGGGTCAGCAACAGTTGTTTTTCCGCTCTAAAAAAGTGCAGGAAAATGCTACAATAGCCAGCTATGAGGTTGCTCAACTCATCGCCCGACATGGCAAGCCTTTCTCAGATGGCGACTTCATAAAGCAGTGCCTCATTAAAGTGGCCGAAATAATGTGTCCGGAAAAAACGCAGGAGTTCAACAACGTCAGCATGTCCAGAAACACAGTTGTACGGCGCATTGAGGACTTGTCAGTCAACATAAAACAGCAAGTCTTGGATAAAGCTGGTGCTTTTGATTTTTACTCCATTGCATGTGATGAGAGCACTGATGCCACAGACACCGCTCAGCTGTTAATTTTTTTGCGGGGAGTTGACAAGAACTTCGGCATTACAGAGGAAATGCTCGATCTTAAGAGTCTAAAAGGCACAACAACCGGTAAGGACATTTTTGAAGCTGTGTCCAACTCAATTGAAAAGGTGGGACTTCCGTGGGAGAAGCTATGTGGAGTAACTACCGACGGTGCTCCAGCTATGACAGGTGAACGCAAAGGAATGGCATCTATGGTATGTGCAAAGGTGAAAGAAAGTGGAGGTGAAGCTGTTAAAATGCACTGCATCATTCACAAGAAGCCCTTTGTGCCAAGACAGTGGATCTCGGAGATGTGATGAAAACGGTTGTGAAAACTGTCAATATAATTCGAGCACGAGGACTCTACCACAGAGAATTTCAAGCTTTCCTCTCTGACGTTGATGCTGAGTATGGAGATCTACTCTACCACTCCGATGTCCGCTGGCTAAGTCGCGGCGCCGTGCTGCAGAGGTTTTACTCCCTGAGATCAGAAATTGACCAGTTTTTGAAAGAGAAGGACAGCCCCGCATGAGCTGAGTGACCCTCTGTGGTAGCTGACCTTGGTTTTTAGTTGATCTTACTAGCCATCTAACCACCCTGAAAAGAGCCTGCAAGGGAAAGATCAGCTTGTACCAAAATGTATGCGCACATGAAAGATTTGTGTGAGCTCCGTTTTGAGACGCAGCTACGTAACTTCAAGCTGCGCACTTCCCCACGTGTCGAGATAAAGCTGCTTTCCACAGGTTGACCTTTCTGCTAAAAAGGGAAATATGTATCTGTGATCACATGTCTGGAAAAAGAATTAGACAGCGCTTCCAGGATTTTTCTGCTATTGAGAAAGAAATCAAGTTTTCTCGACTCCTTTTGGTGGATCCCGAAGAAGTGGAAGAGAATATGCAATTAGAACTAATCGAAATGCAATGTGAGGATTATCTGAAGAATCAACATCAGCATCTCTCCTCCCGAGTTCTACCGGAGCTTGGAAAGGACAAGTTTCTCTGATGAGACGCCATGCAAAAAGAATGGTCTGTCTGTTTGGCTCAACATACATATGTGAGCAAACATTTTCTCTGTTAACACTAAACAAAAGCAGACTGAGAACCAAAATAACGACGGCCTCTCCATGTTTTTGCATCTCAACCACCAAGTTTACCCCCGACCTGCACCAGTCAAAGCGCAGCATCCTGCTCCCACTGAGTCCAATGCGTTTCATTTAGGTGAGTTGATTTATATTGAGTAGTAGCCTATTCATTAATAAACGGTGGTGCATATAACCTTAATTAATATACTGGATTAATATAATTAATGCACATCAGTTGTGCTTTTCACATCTTAGCAATGGCACTGACTTTCTTGTCTATGTGTGTTTCTTAACGTGGAGTAAACATCGCTGTGCACGGCGCGCACACTGCAAAATCATCTGATCTACTCTTTTTTAGTGTGAGGCTGATTGGATTGCTCCGTGACCAACGACATTGTCTAAATTTTCTCTTCTCTTTTCTACTTTTTCTTTCTTTTCTTTTCTTTTTTTTGTGCAGGAGTGGCATCAGATCAGCCACCGAAAATGAACGTTCACAGTGCAGAGACTAATTCAGATACCAGCGAACCGATACTCGCCAGAATAACAAATCACTGTTCATCGATTATTAAGTTTAATTCAGTCAATTAAATGTGACTACGGTTTCTTCCAAATGTTAATAATTATCATTTAAGTTATTGGGCTTATGAGCACATGTATTAACAGTAAATACATGTGCTCATAAGCCTAATAACTCAAACAAAATATTGTTTCCTATTTTCTTTTTTATTGATATTTTTCTGTAGGACTGTGAAAAGTATCACTGTCCTGATTAAGTAGAAAACTGAGGCTGTCAACTCTTTTCTGAGTAAATTAATAAAAATACATTTATGGAAAGCTGTGAAGAGGCTGCTTTTTCTGTAAAAATGTAATACAATTTTGTGTATTTAAACAACTGTTGATTGATTTTCAAATAATTATGATACACTACATTAGGTTGTAGTAGCCTACTGTAAGTGGCCCGGTCCCTTGTATATTTTTCTAAATGTGGCCCTCACTGAAAAAAGTTTGGACACCCCTGCTCTACAGTGACCTCTAGTGTCTTTGGGTCCACAGCAGACCAATAATGATAGCATAACAATAATGATGATGATAATAATAATAACAATAGATAGGTCTCCGTTTACCAATATTGGCAGTTGCTAAGCAACCAGGGGGCAAAAAGCCTGTTTGTACTGCAGTCTACGGCCAAACACTCATATCATTAATAAAAATGTAAAGTAACCTGATGAAACAAACAGAGATCGTTGTGTTTAAAATTGTATTGTATAAATCTGGATTTTGATGATGGACAAAAAAATACCAATGCAGTGTTGCCATTTTGTGTTTCTGTTACCATTGTACTAACAAGTGAATCATCATCCAGAAACGGCACTTTTCTGGTTAAAACATGGATATTATTCGTGTTGGACCTCATTTGAAATTTGCCTGAAAAACCTGAGTTAGAAAGCGGCTTAAACTTTGGTTTAGACTCTTTGTTCAAACCAAAATGGTCCCAACAGTCTGCTGTCTGCAGCAGGTTCTGCTCCGGTGTCGTCTTTACCACCTCCATACAGGAGCAACTGTCACTAGTCTGGATTAAACCAGGCAAAGATGACATCACACTACGTTTGGAAAGGAGCTGATTCCAGCTGTTAGGGACCCACCTGCATTGCTGTAGGCGAGTCTCGCTGCTTGTGGAACGTTCTGCTTTATTGTGGATGAAATCCTGGTGGACAGTAGACAGACTAGCTAACTGCTAACAAGCTAACGGTAGAAACTCAAACTCCATCTGATTTACGACCCCTGTATTTCGTATTAAATCTCCGGGATGTGTTGTTATACAGCGTAAATGTCTGTAAACGGCTCCACCATCAGTTTCTTCTTCTTTTTATTTGGCGTGTGTGAGCAGAGGACGGCTGTCACACACAGCTACTGTACAGTGTATACAGCTAAATGTTGTGATGCAGCTGATCGCGGCTGTGATGCATTTGTACCAGTCTCCTGACTAGAACGCGGGAATCATTTCTGCCACTGGTTTGTTCTGGCATGGTGACCATGGTGAAAGACTAAATAAATCATGTAGTATGAACCTGAATAAATGATCTGAGAGGGTTTCTGAAGACAGTCACTCCTACTGTCTTATTTTCACCATTTTCAACTGTTTACATGCATTAACATTTGGATTTTTGCTACCAAACAAATACCATGACTCAAACATTACATTTCCCGACACTTTCACGTCATATCTTGACCTCATCTGCATCAAAAGTCGAGTCTTGCATGTAAACACACCTGCTTCTCATAGTTAAATAATGCTTTTCCTGTGTTTTCTTGCCCCTGGTTGTGCACACATCCCATCTGTGAGGTTGCTCGGAAACCCATCTATAAAAATAATAATAATAAGAAGAAAAATAATAAGAAGAAGGTTTTACAAAGAGATTTTGGCTTATGATTATAATTATATATACTAGGTTATTATGACAAACTGCGACAGACTGGCGACCTGTCGAGGGCGTACCCCGCCTTTCGCCTGATGATAGCTGGGATAGGCTCCAGCCATCCCGCGACCCTGAACTGGATAAGCGGTGCAGAAAATGACAGACTGACTGACTGAATGAGGTTATTATGAAATGAAAATGAAATGAAATGAAAAATACTTTATTTATCCCGGAAGGGAAATTCAACATTGTGAAAAGTTCACTCTTTTTCTTCTTTTTCTTTCTTTTCTTTCTTTTTTTGTTTTAACAATATAACATTTATATGAAATGAAAACATAATAATCAGTCAGTCTTGTTCTTCAAGGTGATGACTGCTGGCAGGAATGAATTTCTGTATCTCTCCGTCCTACAGTGAACCTGACGCAGCCTCCCACTGGACACACTCTGTTGATTCTTCACTGTGTTGTGGAGAGGATGGGAAGTATCCTCCATCATCTTCATCAGCTTGTGCAGCATTCTTTTTTGAACGATCAGCTCCAGCGGCTCCAGAGTTCTCCCCAGCACAGAACCAGCTTTCTTGATCAGCTTGTTTAGTTTCTTCAAGTCTCTGGTTCTGATGCTGCTTCCCCAGCAGATGCTGCAAAGCTAATTGCACTTTCCACAACAGACTTGTAGAAGATCTGCAACATGTTGGTGCAGACGTTGAATGATCTCAGCTTCCTTAAGAAGTAGAGTCTGCTCTGACCTTTCTTGTAGATGTAGTCAGTGTTGCATTTCATGTCGAGTCTGTTGTCCAGCTGAACTCCAGGTATTTGTAGTTCTCCACCACCTCCACCTCCTCTTCCAGGATGTAGACAGGACTATGCTGCTTATTCTTGCTCCTCCTAAAGTCAACAATCATCTCTTTAGTCTTGCTGGTATTTAAGATGAGCTGATTGTTACCATTTCACAAACTGACTGACCAGTTCCCTGTACTCGTCTTCTTGTCCATCACTGATACACCCCACATCTGCAGAGTCATCAGAGTATTTCTGCAGATGACAGGACTCAGAGTTGTACTGGAAGTCTGAGGTGTACAGTGTAAAGAGGATTGGTGAGAGTACAGTCCCTTGTGGTGCTCCAGTGCTGCTGACCACCATCTCAGACACACAACCTCTCAGTCTCACAAACTGTGGTCTGTTTGTGAGGTAGTCGTACATCCAGGTGGTTGTGGAGGATCCACCTGGAAGTTATGGAGCTTCTGACATAGCAAAGCAGCTGAATAGTATTAAATGCACTTGAGAAATCAAAGAACATGACCCTCAAAAATGCTGCCTGACTGGTCCAGATGAGAGCGGGCTCTCTGAAGCAGGAAGATGATGGCGTCTTCAACCCCAAGCCCATTACGATATGCGAACTGTAATGGGTCCTGAAAGGTGTTGACTTGCTTGTTGAGGTGAGCCAGTAAGAGTCTCTCCAGGACTTTCATGACATGAGATGTCAGGGAAACTGGTCTGTAGTCATCTGGTTCAGCTGGTTGTGGTTTTTTGGGGACAGGAACAAGACAGGATGTTTTCCTCAGCACTGGAACTCGGTTCTGTCTCAGGCTGGTGTTACAAAGGTGCTGGATAACCAGACATTGTTGTTCTGAGCAGGTCTGGAGAACTCTGGAACTGACACCATCTGGAACTGCAGCCTTGTTCCAGTTCATTTCTCAAGCTGTTTCTTGACCTGGTTGCAGGACACAGTCAGGATGGAGGTGGAGACAGAAGAGGTCTCAGGATGTCCTGATGTGGAGACAGAGGAGGTCTCAGGATGTCCTGATGGGGAGCCAGAGGAGGTCTCAGGATGTCCTGATGTGGAGGGAGAGGAGGCTGTGTTCAGGGCTGCAGGGTGACATGGTGGAGGTGGGACAGGAAAGCTGTGGGCTCATGGAGGGTGTGTGGTGTGTTGGGTTGTCGGCAGGGGGGAACTGAACCTATTGAAGAACATGTTCAGTTCGTTAGCTCTGTCCAGACCTCCATCAGTCTGATCCCCCCTTCAGTGATCTTCTTCATTCCAGACCACACATCCCTCACGTTGTTCTGCAGGAGCTGCTCTCCAACTTCTTCCTGTCGTCCTCCTTGCACTTCTTAGTCTGTGTTTTCAGTTGTTTTTGTGTGGTCTTCAGTAACTCCCCGTCTCCATCCCTGAAAGCTTTCTTTTTGATGTTCAGCAGCTTTTTCAGGTCACTGGTGATCCAGGGTTTGTTATTGGGGAAGCACCTCACTGTTCTCGTTGGAACGATCCTGCCCACACAGAAGTTTATTTTTAAGTTTATAGTTAACGAAAACTAAAATGAAAAACATTTGAGGTAACTGAAAAAAAGAAAAATAACATTTTTTAAAAAAAGTGATGACTGAAACTGTATTGTGTCTTTACAAAACTAACTAAAATTATTGCAAAAACATCCTTAGTTTCAGTCTTTGTAAATTTATTTATCACTTATAGACTTATTAAAAATAATGAAGGTTAATAAGGGTTGATATGAAATCTATTTCTATTCTCTTTTTTTGCTCTACCAGTTTTACTCTGAGTGACTTTCTGATGATTTTGAATGTCACAGCAGATGAATACCTATAATTTATATAGAAAATAACACTGAAAAAAATAAAAAACCAAAAAAAAAAAAACTATTTATAAAAAAAAAAAAATAAAAAAAAACAAAAAAAAAAAAAAATATCTATAAATCAACCTCGCAAAAAAAACTAAAAAAAACTAAATTAAAAGAAACAAAAGTCTGTGGGAATGCTGAGAATGAAGACAGAAGCAATTCCTCACGTTGACAACGCAACGGCGTGTCGTTTATTTCGCCATCCAAGAATACCAACAAAACTTCACAAGGCCGGCTAAAAACAAAGGAACCCTGCTACTCGAGGGGAAACCCCGTATCTTAAAGTGACAGCGTCTTAGGGATCCTGAACATGGGCTATATTGCAGACTTAAGTCACAAAGAACATGAATATGAAGTATCAAAAAGTACAGGAACGAAAACCACTGATACTGTCTGGTGAATTATATTATCACAGTCCACTACACACGTCCCCCAAGAATTCACCAGAAGAGACCAGGTAGGGAAATCCTCAGCGAGTGGGGGGGCGGATGAGGCGGCCACTGCGAGTGACGCGAACTGCTGTAGGGGAAGGGGGCTGTGCAGGGCAAGTGTTGGGCCGTGGTAGAGGGTGTCCCATACCGCCCTGTGTGGGACCCGGAATAGCTGGGGGACGCCCCCGTTTAGGGGGCTGGGCAGGTACCACTGACTTCTCCAAGTCCAGGTGGGCTGGTTTAAGGCGGTCAACGGAGATGAGATCAGCCTTGCCACCAATGTCGACCAAGAAATGTTTATCCCGCTTTTCAAGGACGCGAAAAGGGCCATCGTAAGGGCGCTGCAGCGGTCCCCGATGAGCGTCATGGCGAATGAAGACGTAGGCAGCAGACTGCAGGCAGACCGGAGTGTGTGACTTTGGGAGACCGTGGTGGGAAGTGGGGACAGGGGTGAAAGAACGTGCCTTGCCAAGAAGGTCGGTCCGTTGGCGGGCAGCAGACCAGGGAGAGGTAGTGTCGGGAAAAAAGTCCCCTGGTACCCGCAGCGGTTGGCCGTAAACCAGTTCTGCTGTGGAAGCTTGCAGGTCTTCTTTAGGGGCGGTCCTGAGACCCAGCAGGACCCACGGAAGTTTGTCCACCCAGCCGCTGTCCTTGAGGCTGGCACGGAGGGAAGCCTTCATGGAACGATGGAAACGTTCACATAGGCCGTTGGCTTGGGGGTGATAAGAGGTCGTACGATGGAGCGTCACTCCCAGGCTAGCTGCAATTGCGCCCCAGAGTTCCGAGGTGAACTGGGAGCCTCGGTCTGATGAGAGGTCGGATGGCGTGCCAAACCTGGCCACCCAAGTTCCGATGAACGCCCGTGCCATCTCTGCAGTAGTCGAAGCCACCAGTGGGACAGCCTCTGGCCAACGGGTGGTCCTGTCCACCATAGTCAGGAGGTAGGTGAAACCAAGAGAAGGGGGAAGGGGGCCCACTAGGTCCACATTTACATGATCGAACCTCCTCTCCGGCACTGGAAAACGCTCCAGGGGCGCCTTAGTGTGGTGGTGGACTTTGGAACGCTGACAGGCCACACAAGCATTCGCCCAGTCCCGCACATCTCTCTTGAGCCCTGGCCAGACAAAGCGGGATGCCACCATCTTCTGAGAGGGTTTCCTACCAGGGTGGGACAGGCCATGAACTGCGTCGAAAACCTGTCGTCTCCACGATGCTGGGACGACGGGCCTAGGCTGGCCCATGGAGACGTCGCATAAAAGCGTGGAGCTCTCTGAGTCGAAAGAGACATCTTGAATCTTCAGGCCAGTAACTGCAGTCCGAAGGGCTTGGACCTCTGAGTCAGCGGCCTGATCAGCTGCCATACTTGAATAATCAAGTCCGAGGTGCACGGCGCCAACCAAGGCCCGAGAAAGGCAGTCCGCGACGATGTTAGCCTTGCCAGCGACATGCTGAATGTCCGTGGTGAACTCAGAGATGTAAGAAAGGTGCCGCTGTTGCCGGGCGGACCATGGCTCGGCCACCTTAGCCATGGCGAAGGTGAGCGGCTTGTGGTCAACAAATGCCGTGAATCGCCGGCCCTCGAGGAATGAACGGAAATGTCGAACAGCCAGGTGCAAAGCCAGCAGTTCTCGATCAAATGTACTGTATTTTCGCTCGTTGGGGCGTAACTGGCGGCTGAAGAAAGCAAGCGGCTGCCAAGCACCATTTATCCACTGCTCATGCACTGCGCCTACAGCGTAGTCTGAGGCGTCTGTGGTAATGGCGATTGGAGCCCCAGGTGTCGGGTGAGCAAGCATGGCGGCATTGGCGAGGGCGGCCTTGGCGTCCTTAAAAGCTGCGACCCTTTCGGCGGACCAGTCTACCATGTGTCTCGGAGCTTTGCCCTTCAAAGCCTCGTAGAGTGGGCGCATGAGCGCAGCAGCTTTAGGAATGAAACGGTGATAAAAGTTCACCATTCCCAGAAACTCCTGTAGTGACCGTACCGTGACCGGTTGGGGGAAATCGAGCACTGCTTGCACCTTGGATGGGAGAGGGACAGCCCCATCCTCAGTGATCCGGTGTCCCAGAAAGTCAATAGCAGACACCCCAAACTGGCACTTAGCCGGGTTGATAATCAACCCATGTTGGCTGAGGCGGCTGAAGAGGGTCCGTAGGTGGGACAGGTGCTCAGCGGTGGACGAGCTCGCCACCAAAATGTCGTCGAGGTATACAAAAAGGAAGGGCAGGTCACGCAGAACAGAGTCCATGAGGCGTTGGAACGACTGCGCAGCGTTCTTAAGGCCAAACGGCATCCGAAGGAATTCGAATAACCCAAAGGGGGTTATCACCGCCGTTTTAGGGACGTCTGAAGGGTGAACGGGCACTTGATGATAGCCGCGGACAAGGTCCACCTTGGAAAAGATGACTTTACCAGCCAATTGCGCTGAAAAGTCTTGGATGTGGGGCACAGGGTAGCGGTCCGGTGTTGTGATGTCATTCAGTCGACGGTAGTCACCACATGGGCGCCAACCGCCTCCGGGCTTGGGCACCATGTGGAGGGGTGAAGACCAAGGGCTGCTGGAGCGGCGGACGATCCCCAGACGCTCCATACTGTCAAACTCAGTCTTGGCGATGGTGAGTTTGACTGGATCCAGGCGCCTAGCACGGGCGTGGACCGGTGGGGCAGTGGTGGCGATGTAGTGTTCCACCCTATGTTTAGCGGTGGAGGATGAGAAAGTGGGCCGAGTAAGCGTGGGGAATGAAGCGAGCAGGCGATGGAATGTGTCCGGCTGGGAAAGTACTGTCGACAAGGAAACAGAGTCCACACCGCCGAGTGTGCAGCCATATGAGGAGAAGGTAGTGGCATCGACCAGGCGCCGGTTCTTTACATCGACTAACAGTCCATAAGCACACAAAAAGTCAGCGCCTAAAAGGGGAACGCCCACTTTAGCAGTAATGAAATCCCAGCTGAACTGCTGACCATCAAAACATAAGTCCACTGTGCGGGTACCAAAAGTCCGAATGGGGCTGCCATTGGCAGCCTCTAGGGGGGGGCCTTGGCTGTCTGCCAGGATGTCCAGTTCTGATGCGGGCAAGATGCTGCGTTGTGCACCAGTGTCGCACAAGAAACGGCGCCCGGAGATGGAGTCGGTAATAAAAAGTAGCCTACCATTGCGGCCGGCGCTCATGGCCACTACTGAGTGCCGGCCCTGACGTTTCCCGGGCCCGTGTAGTTGCAAGGTGCACGGCAACGCTTGGCTTTTGGTCCAAACCTTGCGTGATAGAAACACATGCCGTTATCCGGACGTTGGCGGGATGACACTGCAGCGGCGAAACCCGCATTTTCCAGCGCGGAGGCGGGAGTAACCGGGTCGGGTGCGGCGGTCATGTAGGCGGAGACCGCGGGAGGAGCGGCGCCGTGGCTCTGGCCAGCCAGGAAAAAACGATCAGCCTCCTCAGCAAGGGCGCGGCAGTCAGTAATGGTGGTATTAGCCAAAGCGGCCCTCACCTGTGGGGGAAGCTGCCTCAAAAAGAGCTGAGTGAAGAGGAAACCGGGCGTGTGGTCCCCCAAAAGATCCAGCATCCTGTCCATTAGCTCAGAAGGTTTTCCGTCTCCCAGGCCGTGTAGAGAGAAGAGGCGACCGGCTCTCTCCGCCTCGGAGAGTTCGAACGTCTTTAGCAGGTGAGCCTTTAGTGCGGTATATTTGTTGTCCGCCGGGGGATTCTTTAGAAGACCAACCACCCTCGAAGCCGTGGAGCTGCTGAGGGCTGAGACAACGTAATAATACTTGGTCGCGTCCGCAGAGATGTCCCGCAGGGAGAACTGCGCTTCAGCCTGGGCAAACCACGCCGAGGCTGACGACTCCCAGAATTCAGGCAGTTTCAAAGTTACAGCGTTTGCCGTCATCGTGAAGCCGGCGGAGGATGTAGACGTCAGGGTCACCAGTGTGGGAATGCTGAGAATGAAGACAGAAGCAATTCCTCACGTTGACAACGCAACGGCGTGTCGTTTATTTCGCCATCCAAGAATACCAACAAAACTTCACAAGGCCGGCTAAAAACAAAGGAACCCTGCTACTCGAGGGGAAACCCCGTATCTTAAAGTGACAGCGTCTTAGGGATCCTGAACATGGGCTATATTGCAGACTTAAGTCACAAAGAACATGAATATGAAGTATCAAAAAGTACAGGAACGAAAACCACTGATACTGTCTGGTGAATTATATTATCACAGTCCACTACAAGTCAAAACTAACTAAAAACTGAAACTAATTAAAAATCCAAAACTACTTTAACCTTGCTACTGTGTATATACCCACGAGTTACCAAACAGCTGCTCTTGTTTGGTGGGACCGAGTAGGACTCGGGTGGGATTTGAACTATAGTCCATGGGCCAGACACAATAAATGTCCCTTTCGGTACCACTCAAGGTGGTTAAGATTTTTAATAATTTTTTTTAAAGGGGTTTTTTTGGAGATGATCTTGTATGATAACACTTTGTGAGTGGTGGTAGTATTAGGATTGGTGAAATTCTTGTCTTAAAGTGCTGGTGACACGATATCATTTCATGTAATGCTACTATACAACATTACAGCAACACTAAATGAGTGGCTCAGTGGAATTGTAAGTCAAACAGACTTGTTTTCACAGAAATATCTTAAGTTTTCTGAGTTTGAAAGGAGCTCTGCAACAGCGACTAAGAAAAACACGCCGCCATATTGCGACGTCAGCGGGAGAACTCGGGCGGCTTTTTTTTTTTATTTATTTACTCGGTCGGCTAACAACAAGCAACATGGAAGCGGTGGACGGTAACGATGATGGTCCCAGCCTGGAATTGATTTGTTTGGTGGAATCATCAGACAGTTCAGAAGAGTTAGGTGATGTTGAGGAATATAGAGGCATCACACCTTATAGATTTGAGCCTTACCAAACGGACTTCATGCCGAGTGAGCAAGACTCTGAAAGCGGGAGTCCGGAGAAGATGACATGGTCATTGCAGCAGCAGAGGGAAACACACGGCAGGGGAACACCGATTGCTATGTCTTTGTTATACATTACGATTAGCATTTTTTGTTATTAGGGATTTGTTTATATAGTAATTTGTGAATAAATGTAACTATTTAAAAAACTGATTTTTAACCTCTCCACACCCACCTGGACACTAGCGCCCATTTAGCTGTGTTTTCAATTAACAACAGCAAGCCACTATATGGACATATACATGGTTATAAAGCTTAGATAAATACATAAATAAAAAGAAGCAACTGCATCTCCCTACCTTTGAAGTGGATCCAGAAGCCATTTTATAAGTCCAATCTTCAATTGTTTACATTGTTCACAGTCCTTCTGTTCGTAAGTTCGTAAGGGTTCACCAATTTAAAGTAATCAAAAAATATTTTTGATGAAAACGATTCCGTAGTGTGAAAATAGCCGACACACAGAGAAAAAAAAAAATCATTTTTCACCGTCCAAAAAGTCCGCCGTCACAGCTACACGGTTTGTTTAGTAACATCTTGCTACGACCCCTAACGTAGCTGTTGGGGTGTGCTTGTTTTCCTCACTCTCCTTCCTGCAAAACAAGTGTCCACATCCGTTTTAGTCTAAATTCAACCCTCAGACACTCCTTGTCTTAACCCTTGCGCAGTGCTTTAGGTCACGCTGACGCTATTGTTTCATTTGGGTCACGCAGACCCAACACTAACAGGTTTGCTATTAGATATAAACAGGTACGGATGTGTGTGTGTGTGAGGGGGGCAGGGGGGGGGGGGTGCCTAGGGTCACGCTGACCCTGCATACAATCCATTTCACATAAAATCGGTTGCACGGTGTCTTAGGTCACGCTGACCCAGTTGTTTCCTTTTGGTCACGCAGACCCAACACTAACACGTTTTCTATTAGATATCAACAGGCAATGATGTGTGTGTGTATGGGGGCGGGGGGTGCCTAGGGTCACGCTGACCCTACATATTATCCATTTCACATATATCGGTTGCACGGTCTTAGGTCACGCTGACCCGATTGTTTCCTTTGGGTCACGCAGACCCAACATTAACATGTTTTCTGTTAGATATCAACAGGCAACGATGCGTGTGTGTGTGTGTGTGTGTGTGTGGGGGGGGGGGGTGCCTAGGGTCACGCTGACCCTACATATTATCCATTTGACATATATCGGTTGCCAAGGTGTCTTAGATCACACTGACCCAGTTATTTCATTTTGGCTGTCACAGATCAAACATGTTTCCTGTTACATATTGACAATATGATAAGGGTAGATGGTGCCTGTGGTGTGTTAGTGTACCATATATTGCTGATAGTACTTGAATATTAATTATTCTAGTTGCTGGCTAGTTAATCAGAAGACACAGTTGTTCATTCAGAGAGAGAGTTGACTAAGACAGTATAGGGCTTTGAGTACATAAACTACTTTTAATGCAAAAAGAAACCAATGAAAACATTAAATGTGATTGGCCAACCAACAAGCGCGCATAAAGAAAAAAAAAAGAAAATATATACAATGGTCACACTATTTAGAATGGGATCAGACTATTAAGTTGTATCAATGATTTGATCCATACATTCTGAGTTTATGGTTCATTTTGAACACAAAGGAATTCCAATGTTCATTTCTTCCCACCTAAAGTTCATTTGAACCCACACTGGGGAGTTGAATGAAGACCCAGAGGGTTAAAGTGCAGTGCAAGTCCGTGGACGGAGGGGCATGTAGACCAGTGGGCAATGAGGCATAAGTAGTGGGAAGGGGGAAAAGTTCATGGGCTGACATCAGACACAACCGAGACTAACCTGCAGCTCTCTTCACATCGGCGTCCCACAGCGTCTAACATGCGCCTTACCACAGTGTACTTAACTTCCTGATTCAGAGAGTCACATGACCGCGTAACGTCACCCAACCACAACTCGCGATTGGACGTGTGGGAATCTCGCGAGATGTGACTGAACCATTGCGAGATTTAACTGCGGAGCCAACATACACAGCCAGGTAGATGGATGAAAAGGAGGGAACTCAACACAGGATTTACAACCTGGGTTACACCCTCCCCCCGTAAAACCATGCACTCCCGAGCATGCTAAACGACATGAACACGGGCACCGACTGGGATAGACACAGGCTCGGTAAAGGCTTCACCATAAGCATTCGCCAAGCTGTGAAATAAAGTTTGCACCACAGAGATCAAAGGCTTACCCAATACAGGGTACTGGAGACGCGAAGGCGGTTGGCGTTGCCTGCTGGAACGGCGAACAGGCTGACTGGACTCCAAATCCCGCACGGGCCCCGAAATAACGGCAGGTATTTCAGCGGAACCAGGGGATAGGTGACCGACTCGGTTGATGTCTCTACTGGGTCGTCTAGCCCCGGGTCCTCCCCTGACGACCCCCTCTCAGGAGGTAGGTCTTGCTCAGGGAAACATGACTGTGCCGACTCAACTCCTGCAGAAACAACTTCTTCCACGGCCACAGAGCGACCCACTGCATCGAACGACGGAGACGACTGCCCATCAATAGGTAACAGAACTAACTGGTCGGTGGCATCACTGGATGACTGAACAGGAGTTGTACTGTCAACGCTGAATTGCACAGTAGGCAAAACTGGAAGCTGGAGAGAACAAAATTCCTCCTCCTCATCCAGACTCGCCTCTGGTTCCTCAGCGAGTTTAGATAGACTTCTGGTTTGAGATCTGTGAGTAGGAATAAACATTGGTGGTTCAGGGTCTTTACTCTGGGGAAGGAATCCACAAGGGAGGAGAAGATCTCGATGCAATGTACGGACTTTCCCAGATGGATCATTCTCAGGTCTCACAGAATAAACAGGAAGATCACCAGCACGAGCAATCACAATGTAGATATTCTCTTCCCATTTGTCGCCCAACTTATGCTTTCCCCTCTGAGCTTGACATTGCGAACAAGTACTCGATCGCCTTCTTCAAGGTTGACTGGTCTCACCCTTTGGTCGAATCTAAACTTGTTTCTATCTGCAGACTTTGCAGAGCTCTTCAAAGCCAACTGGTAACTTTCTTCCAGCCGGGAACGCAGATTCTGCACGTATTGAGAATGTGAGCGAGATGGCAAATCCCGAACAGGCAAGTTGAAAGCTAGATCTACAGGAAGTCTCGGACAACGGCCAAACATCAGTTCGTATGGTGTAAAACCTGTGGTCTCATTCCGGGTACAATTATAAGCATGAACAAGGGGGTTTGACATACTCCTTCCACCTGCTCTTCTGCTCTGGCTCCAGTGTACCCAACATGTTGAGCAAGGTTCTGTTAAACCTTTCGACGGGGTTCCCACGAGGATGATAAGGGGTTGTGTGACTCTTCTTGATGCCAGATATTGCACAGAGTTCCTTAATCAGGTGACACTCAAAATCAGGCCCTTGGTCTGTGTGTAGGCGTTCAGGAAACCCATAATGCACGATGAAATTCTCCCACAGGCATTTCGCAACAGTCTTCGCCCGCTGATTGGCAGTTGGAAAGGCCATGGCGTACTTAGTGAAATGGTCAGTGAGGACCAAGATATCTTTGGTATTGCTTTTATCGGGTTCAAGCAACAGATAATCCATACACAAGAGTTCAAGTGGCCGACTGGCCTGGATGTTCACTAGTGGTGCAGCTCGTTCTGGCAGGGCTTTTCGGCGAATGCAGCGATTACAGGTCTTGATCTTGGCTTCCACATCTGCAGACATTCGTGGCCAGAAGAAACGAGATCGAACAAGGTCAAGCGTTCTCTCCACCCCCATGTGGCCCATATCATCATGAAGGCTGCTAAGAACCATAGGGCGTAATGCTTCTGGCAACACAAGTTGGAAAGATAAACGCTCACCATCCTGTCGTCTTCTGTACAGGATATCATCTTGAAGCTCAAAACGGTTCCATTCACGTAACAGAAGAGGAAGATCTGGAAGTTCAGCTCTAGCAGTAGGAGGAACTTTTCGCCAGTTTCAAGTTGATGGATGACTTCCCTCACTGCAGGGTCTGATCTCTGCTTCTCCTTGAGATCCAAAAGAGACAACGCTGGAACCACTGGAAACCCTTGGGACTCATGGCAATAGGAGTCAGGAATGACTGTAGCGGACATGCTTAGGGTTTCTACTAGGGTGATGTCACTCACAACTGAATCATCGGGACTAGGGGTTCTCAACAGACAGCTGTGGCAAATGGCTGCTACCACATCTGGTGAGTGGTCAATAGAATTGTTGCTCTCCTCATCCAGGTGATTTTTGGCAAATTGCTGCACCATATCCCACTCCTTTGGAACACAAGAATCAGGTAACTGGGGATGTGGCCTTCTGGAGAGGGCATCAGCGTCTCTATTTTGGTTACCAGCACGATACTGTAGTTTGAAATCATAAGTGGACAATGCAGCAAGCCATCTGTGACTAGCAGCATCTAACTTGGCGGATGTCAAGATGTATGTCAACGGGTTGTTATCCGTAATGACAGTGAACCTGAGCCATAGAGATAGTCATGAAATTTTTCAGTTACACTCCATTTCAGAGCCAAAAATTCTAGTTTGTGAGCAGGATACCTTGCTTCGCTGGAAGACAGCCCACGGCTTGCATAGGCTATGACACGGAGTTTTCCTTCCTGCTCCTGATACAGAGCAGCTCCGAGGCCGATGGTGCTTGCGTCAGTATGCAAGATGTATGGCTGGCTGGAGTTGGCAAAACCAAGCACTGGGGCTGTCGTCAGTTTGTCAATTAAGGTATCAAAGGCAGATTGACATTGCTCTGTCCATCTCTCATTAAAGGGTTGTTTTGCATCCCGGCTCTTAGTGATGACGGTATCTTTACGGCCACTACGACGAGCAGGGGCATACCCTTTTGTCAAGTCATTCAACGGCTTGGCCAGGGCAGCATAGCCACTTATGAATCTGCGTAGTAGCCCGCAAATCCAAGAAACGATCGCAGTTCCTTCAAGGTTCAGAGGAACTGGCCAGATTTTAATGCGGATTTTCTGGGTCTGTTTCCACTCCATGCTCAGAGATCACATGGCCAAGATAACGCACAGAGGACTGGAAAAACTTGCACTTCTCGGGTGACAACTTTAAGCCGTAGTCCTTGAGTCGCTGAAGCACCCTCAATAGACGACTCTCATGCTCTTCTAGAGAGTTGGAAAAGACAATGAGATCACCCAGGAAGACCAGAACCTCTCTCAAATGCAGATCGCCCATGCATTTCTCCATGAGGCGCTGGAAGGTGCTTGGTGCATTCGTAACGCCTTGAGGCATACGATTAAATTCCCAAAAACCGAGTGGAGTCACGAACGCAGTTTTAGGTTTATCAACTTCTTCCATTTCGATTTGGTAATAGCCCGACTTTAAATCAAGTACGCTGAACCAGCGCGAACCACTAAGTGCAGAAAATGATTCTTCCAAATTGGGCAGCGCATAGGCGTCTTTCACAGTTTGCATGTTCAGCTTACGATAGTCAATACAAAGGCGAACATCTCCATTCTTCTTTCGGACAACAACGATTGGTGAAGAAAAGGGTGACTCAGCTTCTCCTATCACCCCCGCCTGTAACAGATCTCGCAGATGGTTGCGCACAGCTTCAATATCGTTAGGATGAATAGGCCGAGCACGGTGCTTAAATGGAGTCTCATCATGGAGACGGATGTGATGTTTGACTTGTTCAGTACGACCAAAGTCCAAATCATGATGGGGAAAACACTTCTGGTATGTCCCTGAGTTTAGCGCTGACCCTTTCCTTCCACTCTGGAGGGATAGGAGAACTCCCAAAGTCAAACTGCAGATCAACATTCTTTGCGCTCTCTGCACAGTTAAACGGCACATTATGTGAGAGTATCTGTGCTATTGTTGAAACTTCAGAAATAACACTGAGCGGTGGAAGGG
>JALJCO010002627.1:0-13573 GCA_023101725.1 Atherinomorus stipes
CTTTCTGATCTTAATACTGCACTCTTTGTTTCCTGTCTTTCATGATTGGAAGATAAACTGATAATCCAGGTGTGTCGGATCATTTGCTGAGGTCAGACACACCTGGATTAATTAGTTCATCCAATCATGTAAGACAGGAAACAAAGGTGCAGTATTAAGTTCTGGAAGTACTGGAGCTGTGCATAAAGCCTATTGGTTCGGGAAAAGGTTCAGTACTCGGAGTTTTATTCATGTTCCTCTTTAGTGACATCTAGTGTCCAAATGTGTCCACAGCAGCCCACACAACTCTGCATTCAAACCATCTCAGTAGTGCCCATGACCAGGAAATGCTGGGATTTATCTATTAAATTATCTGCATCCAACAGATACGATGTAGATTATCCGTACCTGTAAGTATTTGACTTACAATAGGTATGGTTTGAAAATAACATGTTTCAAAATATGAAAGAAAGCACGTGCAGGATTCGAACCACAGACTCCCGAGTAAAAGGTGATTACACTAACCACTGTACTATATGGAAGCATATTGAAGCAACATCACATGATCTATCTCACACATCATGATGGCATTCCGCCATGTCGTATTATTTCATATTTGGTATGAATTAACTGTTGTGACAGTGAGAATTACTTATGTGTTGGAGTGCAGTGTTGAAGGAACTCCACATAAGAGGTGACATGGGGCTGAAATCTGTTTATTGAGGAAGAGGAGCGTCTTCAGTGTTCTGTTTGGCGACTTAATAATCTTCAAATAATGGGCAGGTGATGCAGGGCAAAGCTGATAATACTGTTGATTTCTGTGACCGTATGTCAGGATCTTTCTGTCTGCATTTTCAGCTCGGATAAACCATTCATCAACTTCAGTCTCGCGATCTCCGAATGTGTCTTGTGCAGATGTGAAACACAGACCGACACATCACGTCATCTGCACAAACCAAGGCCTCGTTTTGCGTTGCTTACGGGATTCCTTTGTTGAGGACACAAGCTTCGAAACGAAGCTTCATTAGAACGCCCCTTTTACTCGACACGCGCTCTCTCGGAGTCTCAGTTCATCGGCAATATCACTAGTAGCAACCATAATTTACACGAAACGACGTCATTTAGTATATTTTTAGAGCCTAAACAATACTACATCAGTACTACATCAGTACTACATCGCATGTCTAGCAAGCACGCCGATGCGCGTTCTCGAAACCACGGAAGCCGCGGCAGACGAGATCACGCGTTCTCTTTTTCTTTCTTTCTCTGTTTTAAATCAACATCAACCCCTTTTGGACCCTCTTGTGTTTGTCCCGGTTTGTCTGCAGCTCTGTCGCTCTTAGCACGATGTAAACAGTGAATTTCTTCTTCTACGCTTGTATTATCGGCAGAATAGGCCCTGAACGCCGAGGGTTCTGTAGTTTCATGACCATGCATGTGCGTGCTTCGCGGAAGTAAACAATACTCCTGTTTAGGCTCTAAAAATCTCCTAAATGACGTCATTTTGAGTAAATTCTGGACGCTACCCACTCAGGACACTTGGATTACATTGGACGAGCAGTATGGAGGAATATTGACAAGTTTTTGTGGACTTTTATGGACCTTTTGGCTTGGACCCCTGTGAACTCCATTATATGAAAGTTGGGGGGAAACGAGAAGCCTCCCTGATCGCCGGCTGCATTTGAGATATTAAAAAAGTGCTGCAGAGTCTTGCTCACCATGAGGGAAGTGGAAGATAAAGGAGCATCATTCTGTGGGTGGAATGTTCCTTTAAGGCACAGCATGTAACAGTTTAGGCAGGTTTGACACCCTCCTCTGTAGCACCGATCCAACATCGCCAAATTACAATCAGTCTCTGAATTAGGGACTTGTTAACAAGTCCTAATTCGGTTAACAAAAACACAGATTTCTAAATGTTCTGTAAATCCACAGTAAACTAAAGCTGGATTATATACTCGCGTGTCATCTGCGTAACCGCTGTAGCCTCCGCGTAGGGTTCTCTACGTAGGTCTGCAGAGGCCTCACGTGCACTTCTCTAGACCTGACGTGCATCCCAGCTACGCAAACGCAGAGACGCGGAAGAACTCACTGGAGATTGGTCAGTGTGTTAACGTGCTTCTGGATGTTTGGGTTTTGTAGCTGAATGAATGAACACATGTTGCCGCTGCTGTTGCTCTAAAAGAGGAAACAAATGCTGCAGCTGTAGCGAACCATTGGGGGGGAAAAACTCCGCTTTGTGGACTTTCCCTGGTCGTTAAAAGCCCCGCTGTCGCCTGCAGATTTAGAGAAAAACTGCAGCATGATGTTTTAACCCACGCTGGAGTAAAGCACACACGGCCTCCGCGTCAGGTACGCAGATGCCGCGCCACCATAAATCCAGCTTAAATGATAACAAGTAAGACGGCCAAAGGCTTCTGTCAATCTACAGCAAATGACTAAAGGTCAACGACCAAAGACAACCAGCACGGCAATCACAACAGCTTAAGGCAGGTACACACTACAGGAAAAATCAGCCCGATTTATGTCCCGATCTTCCCCTTACGATCAAAGCCAGCAAAGGTCCGATCGTCCGATGTTTGCAAAAAACATCGCATCTGATCTTCTCATGGTGTGATGTGAGTTGCAAGTGATTTTGTGCGGTCCGATCCGCTCGGGAAGGGAGAGATCGTATATAATGAACATGTTTAATATTTGCGACTAGAACTCCTGGTGTGTGTGGTGTTCCGAGAGGACCCGAAGTGTTCACAGCTGTGCAAAATCAAAAACGCGGCTCTCACTTGAAGGCTCCCGGAACAACAGCCAATCAGAAATCAAGAGCAAACAGCTGACGAACAGCTGACTAACGGAAAAGGAAGTAAACAAAAACAAAGAGCATACAGCCATTAGCTTTCCAGCCCTGCTCTCCAAGCTATCTAATGTTTGTGGCCATTTTTATTCACCTCCAACTCGCCGTCATACAGCTCACATTCATATTACTATGACTTTTTCCACAATGTTATTTTCTATGTATGCGTGTTTTTTTTTCACAATGTGAGAGGGCTGAAAAGTCCGCTACGTTTGTTTATGCTAAAGTCTCGTCATTAAGTCTCGCAGCGAAGTCTCGTCACAAAGTCTCGTCACAAAGTCTCGTTTGATATCGCGAGATTTGGGATGTTGACAGTGAAGGAGCCGATTCTCTGCTGACGAATCAGTTAGTGTGAGGTGTTCTTTGTCCTGTACAAACCACACTATATGATCAGAAGAGGCAAATCTTGTGTGATTAGTCTTTTGTAATCATCAAGTGTGTGGTCTCTGCATCTATGGAGGTCTCAGGAATCCTGTAGTGTGTATCTAGCTTTAGTCCCAAATAGCAAACCGTGCACCAGTCTGACACAGCTGTCCAGAACGATGGCTTCCAGGTCTTTAAGGAGGGCCAAGTCATCAAAGGTGGCCAATCACAGGGGAGACGGAGCAGCAGGCGACCAATCACAGAGAAGCACCATCAGGAGGGCGGTGCAGCAGGAGCAGGATGAGCTGACCAATCACCTGCAACAATGGCACAGCCACCCCGCAGGCCACCAGGCCCCGCAGACCACCAGGCCCCACAGACCACCAGGCCACCAGGCCCCGCAGACCACCAGGCCACAAGGCCCCGCAGACCACAGGCCACCAGGCCCCACAGACCACCAGGCCCCGCAGACCACCAGGCCCCGCAGACCACCAGACCCCGCAGACCACCAGACCCCGCAGACCACCAGGCCCCGCAGACCACCAGGCTTTGGGCTGCAGCAGGAATCTAAACTCCCCAAAATGTTTCTGTGGCTGCAGTTAGCAGGAGAACATCAACAGTGATGTTGAAGAGCAGAAAATACGTTTTTTTCTTCCTGATGTGTCTGAAACCACTTACTTCATTTCTGTAGTTTTAACACTGATTTTCTGTCTTTTTGTCCAGAGGATTCGTGTTTACGTTAAAGGCGCATACGTGACATCTGTAGCTGCTTCCTCCTCTAAACCATGGTCATACATTGACATCAGTGGATGCAGGTTCTCAGGTCAGTAAATTACTGTCTTCATAAATCACCTTTAAGATTAAAAAAAAAAATTCTAAAAAAAGCCACCGGCACAAGGCGACTCCAGATCAGCGGGGAGGCCTCTCGTGATCACCAGTGGTGGAGCCAGAAATTTTCACTGGGGTGGGCGGGGTGGGAGACAGTTACTCATATAGGGGTGGCCATAAGTAGATACGTCAGAGCGCAAGTTATATATCTATATATATATATATATATATATATATATATATATATATATACCTGGCGACCTGTCCAGGTGTGTACCCGCCTCTCGCCTGATAATAGCTGGGATAGACTCCAGCAACCCCCGCAACCCTAAACTGGATAAGCGGTACAGAAAATGAATGAATGAATGAATGAATATACATATATATATATATATATATATATATATATATATATATATATATATATATATATATGTATACAGAAACCGTATGCGTCTCAGCTGGTTTTGGATTGCGCATCAACTGAATCGTCCTCGGTCAGAAGGATGAGGCAACTCCAGTAATGCAGTTCAGATGAACTTTACTTACAGTTCAGTGGGAGGTGATACAGAGGAGCGATGGAATCATTAGCTTTGCTGCCTGTGTAAGAGGGGTGTGTGTATATTTGTACAAACGTCACCAAATTACTTTACAAGTCAGAACAGGTGACATAAACCAGAACAAGCTAAATTAGTGGCAAAAAATCACATTTCCTGTTAGGTAAGGCCAGTCATTAGATAATGACTGGCTTCTCCTATGACTATGAGTGCACACGTAGTGTAGCTGTCAGCGGTAGCATAAGCCATTGAGCACAAGGTTAACTCACAGAGGAATACCAACAAATAAACCCTCGTTTCATGCCTCTATACTTACATGAGTAAAAACGCACACGGAACTGACACACAGGATGAACACAGGATGCGACACGGATGGCAATCTCTAGCTTGCAGACACCACGCTCGTGCTGCTGGGCCCAAGTGTATCTATCTGCGGCTTGCAACCCAGTGGGCCTGTCGCATTGTGGGTGGGTCTGGTTAGGTTTAGGGGTAGGGCTAGATTTTACCGTGCTCTCATTGGCCTGGTGGGCGTGTCGTCGAGTAACGTCACACTACGACACGCCCCTGTCTTGCAAGCCGCAGATAGACCCTTCTCACTGGGCCACAAGTGCAATCTAACGCAGCTACGGTAGGCCAGATGCACTCTGGGTAATGTAGTCCCTGTAGGGGGAACGGACTTTTAACAATATATATATATATATATATATATATATATGTATGTACATTACACATATATAAATTCCAACTGTATGGAGTAGCTTGTGTCTAAAATAAGAAGGGAAAGTGGTTTGGAAGCGGTTTTGGGTCGTCGTCCCCCCCCCCCCTTCCCCCTGTGAAACAGCAGCTTTCTCTCCCCAATCACAATATCTCAGCAATACAAAGCTTAAAACTGGGATTTTCAATTTCTGCATCTCCAATCTCAAAAGTTCCAACTGTGTCAGGCAGCTGTGGATCACCACAAGCATCCGGGAATTTTTACTAAATTTGTCACAAATTTGTTAGGTAGGGGTGAAAACACGGCTTCGTTGCATAGGAGCCATTTGATTACCTGCTTTATTACTCGTCAATCTTCATTTATTCTACTTTGGAGATATGAAGTCCCGCTGTGTCTGGCTGCCATAAACATATCTATCACACGGACAAGAGAAGATGTTGTTCCAGTTCCCAAAACAACAGAAAAAGCCCCGAACGACATGCTAAGTGGCTAGCTGCTATCAATCCCATAAATGCTGACAGTTCACGCTGGAAACCATGGAAACATCTAACAGTATGTTCGGATCACTTTGTGACTGATAAAAAACAAACTTGTCTTGTGGTCTCACTCGGGCTGCACGATTCTGGGAAAATGTGAATAACGATTTTTTTTTTCCTTAAAATTGAGATCACAATCCTCTAGCATGATTTTTTTTTCCCAAATTTTTTTTATTACCATTGGTTAGGGGTGGGGGGCTATGGAAGCCCATTTCCGCCACTCTGATGGAAAAAAAACAACATGCTGTATCTCATAATTATAACTTAGCTATCTCATTATTATGAGATAGTATCTCATTATTATGATGACATCACTGAGTCCAACAGACACGAGTTTGCTTTGTATCTTTTCTAGCCTTGGCAGTAAGACTTTTGTTGGAAAAATTACCCAGTGAATGAACGACAACACTCAGATCTGTGAGAAGACAAGCTTGATTCTTTACTCAGGCCCGAGGAATCCAACACCAGTTGTAGACCAATGTTGAACTGAATACATTTGTCAAGCATTGCTTTTTATACACCCTCTCCTAATTGTTCAAATCCCTCCTTGTTTCTTTGTCCATCCCCCGGTAGAAGTCCCTTTTGGGGGAGAACTCATCAGTCCTTGGGCTTTGTTTACTCATCCCCCCACCAAGACCTCCTGGTGAGGTTACATTCCTTTCTCTGGGAGGGTGTGATAAGGTCTCTTCTTGGGCTCACAATGTCATCAACTCCAAATTCTCCCAACATTTCCCTCCTGTTTATGATATTGTGACACAAGTTACAGCGAAGTCCAGATGATTGTACATGCGGTAGAAAACCCCCAACGACAGATGACTCATTCTTTCTTGCGGAGGAAACAGTCCGCATCGCCCTGTCTGCCCAGTAGCGGCTGAACCCAGTCAGCGTACTCTCATCCAGGAGGGTATATTCATGAAAAAGAAAACATAAAGACAAGATATGAGTATAAAAAATAAATTACACACACATGTTGTAGACATAATGTATCGTTCTTCGTCTGAAATCACTTCTTTCTGACCTTTATAGCAAAGTTCATGCATACTTTACTTACACATTATTGCCTAGACACAAACATACTCCTGCAGTGCGGGACCTTCATCTGTATCATATGATGCACTTTGAGTGCTCATCATCTACCAAGGCACGATACTGTTTACTACTCACATAACCATGATCCTGAGACATGGCAAAATGCAGAGTACAAGGACACACATCATGTACAGAACTATTGTCGCTTGTTAGGAGCTTCACTAACTTCTCCAATTACCTGACATAAGCCGGGCTCACAGATTCCAACCTCCACTGTTGGTGAATCACGTGCTTTTGCTTAGCCAGTAACTCATCTAACTGATCATGCAATGTCAGCATATTATCAGTCACCTCTGGCACATGTACTTTTATTTCTCCCACAAAGTACAAAGGCCTTGCTCTACTAACAGGCATCAAATGTAATCCTATTCCGAAATGTCATTCTTCTCACTTAGGGCTTTGGTCCTACCTCCATTTGATGGGGGGGTTAGAATCTATGAGGAGGAAGTAACTGGTGTGATAACTAATCTGTCTACAATTACAAACCCAGCAGAATGTCGGGTTTTGTTCCATGTGAACCATAACGGCAAACACGTAAGTGCGGTTCATTGCAGAACATTACATCCAAGAAAATGACTCAATCAAAAACAGTATGCTCAAATATAATTCAAGAAACAAAGAAGAGATTTTCCAGCACGTTGACACGTTTCTCATCTCAGTCTACTTTTCTTTTATCACAGATTCGTGTTAAAATGGTTCGTTTTGGAAATCAGTCAGCTCTGGGGTTATCCCGCCGCTCTTCTACGAGCCCTGAGGTGTGTGTTCAGGGCCGCCTTAACCTCCTGGTAGGCCCCTGGGCTGAGAAGTTTTGTAGGCCCTGTCCCGTCCAATTTACTCGATTTTTCTCTTTTTAAAAAAAAAAAAAAAAAAAAAAGTGTCTATCGGAACAGCCTATCTAAGGCTGTTCCGAGTGTTTTGTTTTTAGTTTGACATGATATTGATTTTCAGATAACGTGAGCAGAATGAAAAATAATAGTAATAATGATAATAACGATAATAATACAAAATCTGAAATAAATAATAAAATAAATAATAGCAGCAACAAATCAAACTAGACTTTAAGAAAGAATCAAACTGGTTGATTAGTTCATGCTGCTCAAATAACCTGTGGTTCACTCATGAAAGCTATCAAGTCCACATTCAGCCAAATATTTCACACCTGCAGCCCCCCCTCTGTAGAACCTGTGTCCAGTATTCACATTGGTCATTTAACTGTTTCTCTGGTTTGGAGTCTGCTGTTCCACAGTCGGCTGCTGGATTAATATAAGCAATCATGGCTTTTCTGGGGACGTCACTGTCATTCATTCATTTTCTGCACAGCAGGGTTGCGGGGGGGGGGGGCTGGAGTTTATTATCAGGTGAGAGGCAGGTACACCTGGACAGGTCGCCAGTCTGTCGCTATGGTCGTCACTGCCTTCTGCTAAATGATAAACATGATCACCCTCATGTTTGATGGAGAGTAACGCAGCCGTTCTCTGTTCACTCACTCCCCGTTACTTTGCGCCTGCCACGTGCGCTCTGACGCAGATTTATCAGCACTTTTATTTTGACAAGGTGTCAGTCCCATTTTTATCCTGTAAGTGTGGACTTTTATTTTGACAAGGTGTCGGTCCCATTTTTATCCTGTAAGTGTGGACTTTGGGCCGGTCAAAGTTTTCCCCAGAGGCCCAGGTCACCGCTTCTATCCCATCTCGTCCCCCCTCCTCTCTCTCTCTGATGCGCGTGTGCCCTTCTCCCACCCCCCACCTCAGTATTCCTCTCCTGTGTCCGTTACCTCTGGCATCAGCGTGGGCGTCGCTGCCTCCTCAGTGGGTTGGATGAGCGGTTTCCTCGCTGTCAGTCGTGTGAGGCTGAAAGAATCCAAAGAGCTTCAGGATGCTCTTTAGTCATTTTCTTGTGAAAACGCCTCTAAAACCGTCATTTTTATCCGACACAACCTACACCTGTCTCTAAAGTGAAGTGATGGAGCATCATCAGATTGTCACATGGGGGCGGGGCTTGGTATGAACGGGTGTATTTGGATCAATCAGTAGCTTCTAATTTGCATATAATGTGATTGACAGGAAAACTGACAAATTGCATAATAATTTGACTTTTTATGCAATTTTTTCCCAAAAATGATAGGCCCCTAAACTCCATTGGCCCCTGGGCTTCAGCCCAGGTAAGCCCGTGCATTAAGGCGGCCTTGTGTGTGTTGTGATAGTTTTTTTTTTTTTTTTTTTTTCAAGGATTTTTTTGGGCACTAGTGGCCTTTGTACAACAGTGTACAGTGACAGGAAAGGGGCAGAGAGAATGGGGAGTGACATGCAGCAAAGGGACCTGGACCGGGAATCGAACCGGGGCCGACTGCGTTGAGGAACTATAGCCTCTGTTCATGGGGCGGCTGCTCAACCAACTGAGGCTAATCACCAATAAAAAGGTTCAATTTAAATAATCTGTAAATAAACCTGTGGCTTATTAACCTGTAGGCCATTAAAGCACACAATTTAGTTGAAAAATGTATTTATTTAAACATTTCTTAGAATTTTTAGAGAACTTCCAAACATAAGACATTTTTTGCATCAATAGCTGATTTTCTGTTTTTTTTATTTCTTAAAAATCCTCTTTTTCCAACTAGTTTAAGATGTTTGTTTCTAGATGAAGCTTGCAGATGAAAGATTTATGGCTGCCATTAGTGTTAGCGTTCGCATTAGCTGGTGCTCCATTCAGACTTCTCAGCTCTGCTTTATCTCCACTCACTAATCCGTATTTAATAAACTGGAGTGGATTTTTGCCTCTTTAGGGTCAGTTTGGAACCATTTTTGTCTTTATTTAGTTTTAATTCCTCTTTACAACGTTAGCTACAGGCTAGCGGCTAGCTGAGTGTCTTCTTCTGCTTGTTTGTTGAACTCTGACAGATTAGCGGCATCCAGGTGGGGGGAGGCTACATTGCAACTCATCCAGTCATAAATAACGGTGAAAATTCAAGGTCCTGCGACCCTCGCGGCCCTCATGAGCAGAAGGAAAGTTTTTTTCGCGGCCCTCTAGGTGGCGCTTGAGGCCCAAGTTTGGGCCGCGGCCCCATTGTTAAGAATCACTGAGCTAGAGAGTCAGTTATGAACTAATGAAAAACCTTTTGTGTTTCTCAGGTAGAGGCATTTCTCCCAATACAACACATGCTGACAATAAAACCTGCATGGCTGTCACATGCAGTCTGGACAGATCCATCACCGTCTCTCCATCCTACAAAGATGGCGAACGCTGTGATGGCCACGGCAGGTAAATATCCCCACTTTTTACTTGTTACAGTATAAATCAACATGATAAACAAAAGAAATGAGATGAAACTCAGCTGGATTCCACATACAGTTTAATGAGAATTAACCGGCCACTTTATTCAGAATTAGGTGTTTAAAAGGTCCTTTTTAAAGGTGAATTAGCTTTTATTTGAGATTAAATAGGAATTAATTAATTAATAGGCTATGTAATGCAGATCCAGGTGGAAGGTACAGAGTGTCATTGTGGACGGAGATAAGCTGGATTCTGCTCTTTAGTGACCTGCTGTCTTGATCCAGTTCAAACATTGATGGTGTTCTGACTGCACCATGTGAGCAGGTTTATTTCCATGGAGTCCGTGAAAAAGATGCTTTCGTGGAAATGTGAAGATAGAGCAAACTGGTTTTTTTCCTCTGTTTTAGAGGCAACATGGTGATGGGATTTTTATTTAAACCAAATTAACAGTCTACATTTTATTGAAAGCTCAGGTTTGTAATCAGGGCCCGGTTTTTCAAAAGTAATCCGCTCAGATTTTGGATAACGGATTGGATCAAATCCTGAAAATGGGTTTTTCAAAAGAAAAAATGGCTTATGGATTTGGATTAGATCAAGTAATCCAATCCCAGTTTTGATCCACATCAAACCTTGAGTTTGGGTTCACTTTGGAATCACATTGATCCAAAAACGATGGATTAAACTGAACCCAAAGAAGGGTGGATTCAGTGTGGAGTTTAGGCCCAAAATGTAATCGAAACTAAACGTTTGATCAAAAACACACTAGGTGGATCATGCAGTGCAGCCCACATTAAACCTATTTATCCGAAAGGTTTTATTTGCATTTATGCAGCAATCACGCTAATGGGAAAAGGTATAGCTTGTTTAGCTTTTAAATTTAGGTCTACAGCAAAGTATATGTTTGCGTATGAAATATACGTCATATTCTACTGGTTGCTCCTTACATGTCTATGGTTTATTTCCTATCATATTTGAGCTCTTTGCCCAACAGCTCTTTGCCCCTGATTTCAGGGATTTCAGCAAGAAAAAAGTAAAACTTTGGCATTGGTGAAAGAAATATTGTGTATAGTGTTATGTAGAGTAGATATTTGAGTTGAATTGTGATAGAAAAAAAGCAGATTAAGGAGAATTAGACTGAAAATTAAACCTTCCATCTTACCGTTTCAGCTCAACGCTTACTCCTTTGCACATTTCAGTCAGGCATCATTTTACAACAAAGCTGACTGCAGGACAGACGGATAATACTGACATCTGCTGGTGGATGTGGAACACAGCAGACGTGCTGCTGCAGATAATCTGGATTAGGGTATCTCCCAAACAGGGTCTCTGGATCAGATTGAGCCAATCTGAAATTACTTTGAAAAACCGTCCAGAAACTGAGATGGATTACGTGATCCTGGATCCCAAAAGGACAGGATCCGTAAAATCCAGGCTGGATTTCAGCAGGATCCAACCTTTTGAAAAACTGGAGGCCCTGCTATTGTGTGACTTCCATCTCCCAGCATGCCTAGAGGCGTCAGAGTAGCAGGAGCAGCTCAGTTTGCTTTGTGAGCTTCAAGCTACGACTTTCCTCCGGTTGTTCCAGCTCAACATGTTTTAGGCATGAAGACGTAAAACAACCCAGTGATGATGAGCCGATTCCCTGAGCTGCAGTGATTCACAGCTGAAGTCTGGAGCTATGGGGGATGAAGGGAAGGACCCCCCCTCATATCAGGGCTGCTCCTAACCTGCACATTTTTAAAGCTTCATTTAAGACAAACCTTTAAGCTTTATCTTTTTTTTAATTGCCACGGTTGACCTTGTTTTTTATGTTTGCTCTGTTTTTCATTTCTCTGAATGTCTTTTCATATGTTATTATCTTTTTAACCCTTTATAGTGTGAAAAGACACAACATATGAAAAGACATTCAGAAGAAACAGAGCAAACAAGGTCAACCGTGAGCAATTAAAAAGATAAAAGCTTAAAGGTTGTCTTAAATGAAGCTTTAAAAATGTGCAGGTTAGGAGCAGCCTATGCTGAGGGGGTCTCACTTCATCCCCCATAGCTCAGACTTCAGCTGAGAATCACTGCCAGGACGTCCGGCTCATCAATACTGGGTTGACTGCGTCTTCATACTAAAACATGTTGGTGGAACAACCGGAGGAGAGAGAGTGTGGCTTGAAGCTCACAAAGCAAGCTGAGCTGCTCCTGCTACTCTGACGCCTCTAGGCATGCTGCTGGGAGATGTAGTCACACAATAGCAGAAGTTGGTTTTTCAAAGGTTACAATCTGCTGAAAATCCATACGTTTATGATCCTGTCCTTTGGGGATCCAGGATCACGTAATCCATCTCAGTTTCTGGACCTTTTCAAAGTAATTTCCAGATTAATCTGATCAGAGACCTAGACACGGAAATACCCTAATCAGGTTATCTGCAGCAGCACATCTGCTGTGTTCCACATCCACCAACGAATAATGGTATCTGTCCTGCAGTCAGCTTGTAAGGAAATGATGCCACAGGCAATGTGCAAAGGAATGAAGCGTTGAGCTGAAGCCTGGAGATTTTCAGTCTAATTCTCCTGCTTTTTTCTATCACAGTTCAACTCAGACATCTACTCTACTGGCACTATACACATGTCTTTCACCAATGCCAAGTTTACTTTTTTCTTTAAGCGAAATTTGTTGAAGCAAATTCAAATATGATAGGGAAATAGGCCATGGGTCAACGAAACAACCAGTAAAATTATGGCAGCATATGGCAAACATATACTGTATGAACCTAAATTTAGAAGCTAAACATACCACCCTACATTGAAAATGATTGCCGTAAATGCAAATAAAACCTTTCAAATAGGTTTAACAATGAACACTGCATGATCCCACATTGTTTTTTGATCAAGCGTTTAGTTTGATTACATTTTGGGCCTAGGCAATCCCACCCTTCTTTGGGTTCGGTTTAATCCATCGTTTTTTTGTCAATGTGATTCCAAAGTGAGGAACCCAAATGGAGTTTGATGTGGATCAAAACTGGGTAGACAGGTCTTCAATCAAATCCATAAGCCATTTTTTTCTTTTGAAAAACATTTTTTCAGGATTTTATTCAATCCGTTATCAAAATCTGAGCGGATTGCTGAGCTGTTACAAACTGAGCTTTTCAATGATATGAATATTTAAATAAAAGCCTCACCAAAACGGAGGGGAACTTCAGTTTGCCCCGTCTCCGCGAAGCATCTTTTCAGGACTCCATGGAATAAACCTGCTACCGTAGTGCAATCAGGTCAATGTTTGAACTGGATCAAGACAGTATGCTTAAAACAGGGTATATTCGATCACAACAGCGCATTTAAAATTAATTAATTCTATTTATCTCAGATAAAAGCATTCGCAGCGAAAGGACGCGCAGGCGCACAAT
>JALJCO010002628.1:0-31039 GCA_023101725.1 Atherinomorus stipes
ATGAATGAGGCTACATACAAAGCTTGCCGTCACCACGTATGAATGAGGTTACATACGTAACCGTCACCACGTATGAATGAGGCTACATACGTAGTTTACCGTCACCACGTATGAATGAGGCTACATATGTAGCTTGCCGTCACCACGTATGAATGAGGCTACATACGTAGTTGACCGTCACCACGTATGAATGAGGCTACATACGTAGCTTGCCGTCACCACGTATGAATGAGGCTACATACGTAGCTGACCGTCACCACGTATGAATGAGGCTACATACGTAGCTTGCCGTCACCACGTATGAATGAGGCTACATACGTAGCTTGCCGTCACCACGTATGAATGAGGCTACATACGAAGCTTGCCGTCACCACGTATGAATGAGGCTACATACGAAGCTTGCCGTCACCACGTATGAATGAGGTTACACACGTAGCTTACCGTCACCACGTATGACTGTGGCTACACACGTAGCTTGCCGTCACCACGTATGAATGAGGCTACATACGTAGCTGACCGTCACCACGTATGAATGAGGCTACATACGTAGCTTGCCGTCACCACGTATGAATGAGGCTACATACGTAGCTGACCTCACCACGTATGAATATGGCTACATACGTAGCTTACCGTCACCACGTATGAATGAGGCTACATACGTAGCTTACAGTTACCACGTATGAATGAGGTTACATACGTAGCTTACCGTCACCACGCATGAATGTGGCTACATACTAAGCTTACTATCACTAAGTATGAATGAGGTTACATTCATACTTACCATCACCACGTATGAATGAGGCTACAAACATAGTTATCCGTCACCACGTATGAATGTGGCTACATATGTAGCTTACCGTCACCACGTATGAATGTGGGTCATACGTAGCTTACCGTCACCACGTATGAATGAGGCTACATACGTAGCTTTTCATCACCTCGTATGAATGTGGCTACAAACGTAGCTTACGGTCAACACGTATGAATAAGGTCACATACGTAGCTTACCGTCACCACGTATGAATGAGGCTACATACGTAGCTTACGGTCAACACGTATGAATAAGGTCACATACGTAGCTTACCCTCACCAAGTATGAATGAGGCTACATACGTAGCTTAACATCACTAAGTATGAATGAGGCTACATACGTAGCTTAACATCACTAAGTATGAATGAGGCTACATATGTAGCTTTCCGTCACCAAGTGTTAATGCGGCTACATATGTAGCTTACTGTCACCACGTATGAATGAGGAGTGAAAGAATAATGGACCTTCTGTGAAGCTTTGAGTGCCTTGAAAAGCATGATATAAATCTAATCCATTACTAAAACCTCAGTTCTTTAAAATTTCTTGGCGAGGAACGCTCCTTTAATCCAAGTGATTCATCTCGACCTGAAAACCAGTAACCTGCAAAGAGTAAAAACACACAGCAGTCCTCTGTCTCTCCACACCTCCCAGTCTTTCCCACCTGGCTCCACAACCTGCTGCCTTCCCCAATCCATGCTCAGATTATACTCGCACAGTCCTGGGCCAGGTCGGAGTAATTAAGTAATTAAGTGCTTGTTGGCGCCTATGCATCCAGTCCTGATCAGCTGCTCTTTCAGACCTCTGGCTGTTCCTGCAGATCTGCAGCTTCCAGTAACCACCAGCCCTGACGCTCCAACCAGGAAAAAAAAAAAAACCTACAAACCTTTGCAGCCGCCCTTTATAATTTGTCAAGGGGCGCACTCCTGCTTCTCATTAAACAGGGGATATGCTTGGCCTCCAGGGGGTGTTAACCCTGCACAACTAAGATAAAACTCTAACCGGTGCAATCAAAATCCTAAAAAACAATCTATGCAATAAAACATGCACTTTGGCCTCGCTACAAATACATGACAAAGTCATTTAATGTTCATCATTTTCATCATTTTCTGTACCGCTTATCCAGTTCAGGGTCGCGGGGGTTGCTGGAGCCTATCCCAGCTATTAACAGGCGAGAGGCGGGGTACACCCTGGACAGGTCGCCAGTCTGTCGCAGGGCCAACACAGAGAGACAGACAACCATTCACACTCACACTCATACCTAGGGGCAATTTAGAGTGATCAATTAACCTAACATGCATGTCTTTGGACTGTGGGAGGAAGCCGGAGTACCCGGAGAGAACCCACGCATACACGGGGAGAACATGCAAACTCCACACAGGAAGGCCACAGTTGGAATTGTTCGAACCCCCTCCCCAGCCGGGAATCGAACCAGTGACCTTCTTACTGTGAGGCTGCGGTGCTAACCACCACGCCACCGTGCAGCCCCATTTAATGTTCAAACTGATAAATTTCATTGTTCGGTCATTGTGAAATGAATACTGCAACATGTCCCACTACAGCTGGGAGGGGGGGCGTTACCACTGTGCAGAGATGTTGACAAGTCTTTTTTTGCAAGTCCTAGTCATGTCTCAAGTCACTTTAGGCCATGTCTACACTAAGCAGTTATGCCTGCCGCACACCAGAGGTTTCTACTGTCCTAAAAGTCATTCTAGACCAGGGGTGCCCAAGTCCGG
The DNA here is from genome assembly GCA_023101725.1 of Atherinomorus stipes. NCBI lineage: Eukaryota > Metazoa > Chordata > Actinopteri > Atheriniformes > Atherinidae > Atherinomorus > Atherinomorus stipes. The sequence continues at coordinate 2,545 of JALJCO010002628.1, forward strand.
TCCTCGAGAGCTACTATCCTGCATTTCTTAGAACATACCCTCTCCAACACACCTGAATCAAATTGCTAATTTCCTCATGCACATGTCATTCAGCTCTGCAGAGGCTGGTAACGAGCCATTCATTTGATGCAGGTGTGTTGGAGAAGGGATGCAACCAAAATGTTCAGGATAGTAGCTCTCGAGAATGGACTTGGGCACCCCTGTTCTGGACTTTTAGTCTAGAATCACACACTTCACAAACGTAAACTTGATCACAAAAGACAAATCGCACAAGATCTCTCTCTTCTCTCTTCTTCGTCTCTTCATGTAGTGTGGGGTGTTACGCCACACTAACTGATTCGTCAGCTGAATCAGCTTCTTCACTGTCAACATCCCAAATCGCGCGATATCAGGCAAGACTGTGACGAGACTGTAGCATAAACAAACGTAGCGGACTTTTCAGCCATTGCGGGAAAAAACATGCATACATAGAAAACAACATTGTGGAAAAAGTGCTGGCCGCAGGGATGTGGCTGCACGGCCGCGAGTTGGAGGTGAATAAAAATGGCCACAAACATCAGAAATCTTGGAGGGCAGGCTGTGAGCTCTTTGTTTGTACGTCTTTTTCCGTTCGTCAGCTGTTAGCTGCTGTTGGCTGCTGTTCCGGGAGCCTACATGTCATTTCCCAATGACAGCAGCGTTTTTGATTTTGCACAGCTGTGAACACCGTGCGTGTCACAGCCGGGTCCTCTCAGAACACCACACACACCAGGATTTCTCATCGCAAATATTAAACATTTTCATTATCTTGGATCTCTCCTTCTGAGCGGGTCGGACCAGACAAAATTACTCTGAACTCAGAGCATCTGATCTGAGAAGATCAGATAAAATGTTTTTTGCAAACATCCCACAATCGGACCTTTGCTGGCTTTGATCGTAAGGGGAAGATCGGGACATAAATCGGGCTGTAGTGAGTACCTGCCTCAACATGATAACAGAGGGCTGCCATCTTAAAACCATGTGATGTGCGGACGCGTTTTGATTGGTCGCTAGATCTTCTGCCCTCAGCAGAGCTCAAGTTGAGCATGCGCGGTGATTTTCACCTCACAAGCAAAATAAATTAAACATGTTTGAATTTCACTTCAAGGCCTTGTGAGGCAGAAAACTCACCAAAAACCAGGCGCAGACGGAAACTATCTGCTGAGCAAACGGCCTCGAATGACTGTCGTGTGCAGCAGGCATTAATGTTAAAGCAACAGCTGCTAATTACTCAGGCAATAACCTGAGAACCGGCTTCTGCACGGTGAGGTTAAATCAGGGTTTACTGTGGTTCCTCACAACCAGACAGGAAGGAAGCCACATGCAGCATTTCTTCTCAGCTCCTGATACATGAGAAACAAACATCTCCAGTGCGTACATCCTGGCTTCCATGGTAATGACGCTGCAGGATGCACTGACTACAGCTGTCAGAATTTTTTCTAGGAATAAGATTATAATCAAAACTTGGATATGTCGCTTATCAGCTGTAATTTCTTTACTGTGATGCAAATGCACTGATAAAACCATTCACTTGTTCTGAGTGAAAATCATGTTTTCTAAACAGCGTCATGCATAATTAGCATTGCATCAGTTTATTAAGACAGATAAGGCTGCAGTCACAGGTGTTACACCTTACTCTCACACAAGGGGCCATGGAGGAAAAAACAAAAAACAAAACTGGAGCTTAAATGCAAAATTTTAGTTTCATAGTGTGCAGTAGCTTGCTAAGCTAAGATGGTTGTAATTATTGCAATTAGATAAGATTTGTCTTGCTAGCTAAACGCTAAAAATTTGATTGATTTTAAAATATGTACTGTGTGGTAGGTCTGCTTCGTCTAAGTGAGCTGCTGAAGTGCCACCGAGCACCATGGTGAAGCACCGCTCTGGCATCAGAGGTGTGCAGTTTCACATTTGTCAGAGCTGTACGTCATATGGGTAAATCCCAGAGTCTCTTCTCTGGCCCGAGTTTACACAAACCTCAGGAGAAGATTTTAAGGCACGGCACAATCACATTCACTTTTGGTTTGATGTGTAACGGTGCAGACAGACAACAAAAAGATAATCAACAAATGGCTTTTAAGCTGCATTATGGAGGAAGCAAACCATTTCCAAAAGTTAGATGAGTTTAAAACAGAAAAGAAATGTTCCTTCCATCCTGACAGTATCAACACATCATGGATTCATAAAAAGGAAGGAAACAGACAGACCTCTGTGAGGGCTGCAGGTCTGCATAACTCTGACCAACTCCTGCCATTCACACAGGAATTGGTTATTTGCAACTTATAGGAAGAACAAATCGATGCCTTTATGTCTCGTCTCTGTCCCTCCCCTCTCTCCGTCCCCCACCTGGCCCCCACGTGACCCGCTCTGTGCGCTGCTCACAGTAAAACAACTATAGCTAACGGACTGTTAACTGCGGCAAAAATAAACAAACAAAACCAAACAACAGATAAGGATTAGGTCTTGGGGGTGTTGACATTTGCAGTGTGGACTTTCACACTGCAGAAGGAGTTGGACGTGAGTGGATTAAAGCTTTTGGAAACATGGTTTGTCAGCTGTTTACTATCAAGCTAACAAGCTATCCACTCGGCTGTTATCGTTAACCTGCTTGTAAAACATCGCCGCACACGCCCCTGTGTTCTGAAGGCGTGGTTTCGGGTGTTTGGGTTTTTTTAATATAGCTTGTTTGAACCATTTTTCTGACATCACCAAACCATTTTTGAACCATCACCAACCCTAGCTTTAAAGACATTAAAAGTAGTTTCCGGCAGTCCAGACATAGCTACACCTCAGACCCCCGGATCCACATGACATCTTTATGTCTGGGAGAATTTTGGCCACTAACGGCCACCGTACATTCACATCAGTGCTGGAATATAAAGTCATTGCTATACCCATCTTTACCACTAGATGTCAGTTATTTTACACGCTACATTTGAAAATAATTAGAGAAGTATTACAGATAGAAAAAGGCAGGGGACTGGTGATCATGCACAATAGATCAGTCATATTTCACATGATGATTTTGTTTAGGTTTCTTCACTTAGAAATTGAAACTAAAAGTTGAAATGAGGCAAGACTGTTTCATATTGTCTGGATTATCCTCCAGAGACATGCTCAGCAGAAGCACATGTACCACATTTCCTTTGTTATGCAACACTTTGGTCATGTCAAGAACAAAACTTCTTTAAAAAGAGATTAGTGTCCTTAGACACGTAGTACTCTAAGTGCTTTCCCTCTGCTGTATAATGAGTTGTAAATTAGTCCTTTTCTGAATTTCTTTTCATTCCAATGTATAAAAGTAGCAAATACAGCAGTAAATGAATAAGGGCTGTCATGATGCGACGGGAATGAAATGAACACAAGTGTTATTTATTATATCATCTCCTGAAAAAAAGTCAGAAAGTATAAAGAGAAACGGTCCACATGAGTTCTGTTCAAGCAGCAAAGTCCAGCAAAAAAGTGAGGACGACGTGGAAGCAGCCTATGCAAAAGTTTAAACGATTCCTTTACCAACTTTTGATGACCTATTTTAACAAGATCTGTGTTTTATACTCCATTGTGGACTGTGGGTTGTGTATACATGTACGCACCGATGTCTGACTAATATGAACTTTGAGATGTCCAGATAACGTGCCTTAGAAGATGACTGTCCAGCGTTGTCAGTCCAGAAATTCCTGCTGCTTTCCATGTGCACAACAGATATAGGAATGACCTCATGTATCAGTCACTATCCTACAGTAGACCAATATTCTGATTGTTAAAGGAGTGATGACATAAAACTGATTCATGTAGTTGACATTACTGCATATGTTGATACTCTAAAGAAAAGAATGTCACATTGGGATTGTTTTGGCAACCTTCCTCAATAATACAGTTGGGTGTGGTAATGATATGCAGCAGGGGTGTCCAAACTTTTTTCAGTGAGGGCCACATTTAGAAAAATATACAAGGGACTGGGGCACTTACAGTAGGCTACTACAACCTAATGTAGTGTATCATAATTATTTGAAAATCAATCAACAGTTGTTTAAATATACAAAATTGTATTACATTCTTACAGAAAAAAGCAGCCTCATCACAGCTTTCCATAAATGTTTTTTATTAATTTACTCAGAAAAGAGTTGACAGCCTCAGTTTTCTACCTAATCAGGACAGTGATCCTGATCCAGTCCTACAGAAAAGGAACAATAAAAAAGAAAATGGGATAACAGTTATTGGGCTTATGAGCACATGTATTTACTGTTAATACATGTGCTCATAAGCCCAGTAACACAAATGATAATAACTAACATTTGGAAGAAACTGTGGTCACATTTAATTGACTGAATTAAACTTAATAATCGATGAACTTTAATATTCTGGCGAGTATCAGTTTGCTGGTATCTAAGTTAGTCTCTGCACTGTGACCATTCGTTTTCGGTGGCTGATCTGATGCCACTCCTGCACAAAAAAAGAAAAAGGAGAAAAGAGGAGAAAATTTAGACAATGTTGCTTGGTCACGGAGCAACCCAATCTGCCTGACACTAAATAAAGACTAGATCAGATGATTTTGCAGTGTGCGCGCTGTGCACAGCGATGTTTACTCCACGTTAAGAAACACACAGACAAGAAAGTCAGTGCCATTGCTAAGATATGTAAAAGCACAACTGATGTAATTACATTAATCCAGTAAATTAATTAAGGTAAATGCACCACTGTTTATTAATGAATAGGCTACTGCTCAATATAAATGAACTCACCTAAAATGAAAACGGCATTGGACTCAGTGGGAGCAGCGATGCTGCGCTTTGGACTGAAGGATTGCGGGCAGGTCGGGGGTAAACTTGGTGGTTGAGATGCAAAGAATATCATGGAGATGGCCGTCGGTTATTTTGGTTCTCGGTCTGCTTTTGTTTAGTATTAACAGAGAAAATGTTTGCTCACATATGTATGTTGAGCCGAACAGACAGACCATTCTTTTTGCATGGCGTCTCATCAGAGGAAACTTTTCCTTTTCCAAGAGGGACAGATGCTGATGCTGATTCTTCAGAGAATCGTCACATTGCATTTAGATTATTTCTAATTGCATATTCTCTTCCACTTCTTCGAGATCCACCAAGAAAGGAGTCGAGAATAACTTTATTTCTTTCTCAATGGCAGAAAAATCCAGGAAGCGCTGTCTGAATTCTTTTTCCAGACATGTGATCACAGATACATATTTCCCCTTTTTAGCAGAAAGGTCGACCTGTGGAAAGCTTTGATCTGGGACAGCGAGGGGAAGTGCGCAGCATTGAAGTTACGTAGCTGCGTCTCAAAAAGACGGAGCTTCACACAAAATGCTTTCATGTGCGCATACATTTGTGGTACAAGCTGATCTTTCCCTTGCAGGCTCTTGTTCAGGGTGGTTAGATGGCTAGTAAGATCAACTAAAAACGCAAGGTCAGCTAGCCACAGCAGGTCACTCAGCTCATGCAGGGGTCAGTCCTTCTCTTTCAAAAACTGGTCAATTTCTGATCTCAGGGAGTAAAACCTCTGCAGCACGGTGCCGCGACTTAGCCAGCGGACAAATCGGAGTGGTAGAGTAGATCTCCATACTCAGCATCAACATCAGAGAGGAAAGCTTGAAATTCTCTGTGGTAGAGTCTCATGCTCGAATTATGTTGACAGTTTTCACAACCGCTTTCATCACATCTCCAAGATCCACTGTCTTGGCACAAAAGGCTTCTTGCTGAATGATGCAGTGCATTTTAACAGCTTCACCTCCACTTTCTTTCACCTTTGCACATACCATAGATGCCATTCCTTTGCGTTCACCTGTCATAGCTGGAGCACCGTCAGTAGTTACTCCGCATAGCTTCTCCCACGGAAGTCCCACCTTTTCAATTGAGTCGGACACAGCTTCAAAAATGTCCTCACCCGTTGTTGTGCCTTTTAGACTCTTAAGATCGAGCAGTTCCTCTGTAATGCCGAAGTTCTTGTCAACTCCCGCGAAAAAAATCAACTGCGGAGCATCAGTGCTCTCATCACATGCAATGGAGTCAAAATCAAAAGCACCAGCTTTATCCGACACTTGCTGTTTTATGTTGACTGACAAGTCCTCAATGCGCCTATAACTGTGTTTCTGGACATGCTGACGTTGTTGAACTGCTGCATTGTTTCCGGACACATTATTTTGGCCACTTTAATGAGGAACTGCTTTATGAAGTCGCCCTCTGAGAAAGGCTTGCCATGTCGGGCGATGAGTTGAGCAAACGCATAGCTGGCTATTGTAGCATTTTCCTGCACTTGTTTAGCGCAGAAAAATAACTGTTCCTGACCCTGCAGATTAGCTGCCATTTGCTTCACTTTCTGCGCTCTCTCAGCACCAGTGTAAGAGGCGTAGGTCTGATCATAGAAATAATAAAGACTAGAAGCAGCATTGACCGCTGCCGCCTATGGGAGCTGACAAGCCGTGGGGCCGCCATCTTGGACAGGTCGCCAGCTCCGTTCACTCACCTGTTCATAAGTGATATGAACGAGCAGAACTCAACGGATTATTAATCGATTTTCCTCTATTGTAAAACTTAGACATACTGCTGCGATATAGGATGCTAGTTACATCGAAAAGACGTGTTTATGTAATTTGTGCACAGATCGTGGGCTTAACTGTCATATATTGTGTCTGCTTTCAGGCTTCATGATGTCTGCATCCTCTGCATACAGACCATACTGGTCTGTTTGACTTTATTAAAGATTTTAAGAATCACCATTAACAATACAGATATTTTTGCTGTTTGAGCATGTATGTCGGACATGTAAAACAAAACAAAAATCATACATCAATGGAACGACCTAATCAATGAAAGAAATGAGAAAAACAAAAATAGAAAACAAATTAAGAACATATATTCAATTGGGAAGGAGTACAAACTTATTTTATGCCGACTTGTTAGCAAATCAATACTATTTAATTACTTAGCTTGTACAGTACGACTAATAATAGTCAATTACTGTTAAAACTACTATTTCTACCACCACTACTGCTAGCAATGATCATAATACTACTTAATAGAGTATAATATTGTATCATATATATATAACAATGCAAATATACATAAATATATATCCTCATTTTTCTACTATTATAACATCCACAAATAAAACTAAAGATGATTCCTAATTACTTACCTGTCCAATACATTAATGACAGAAAAGAATAATTAAATATTCAAAATGTTTAATTCCAATCCAGATTTTATTCCATCATGTCAAGACTCCGTGTTTAAACATTGGTATGAGAGGGGTTTAGATCAGCTCATCAAACTTTACGATGGAGAATCCTTGGAGTCATTTGAGGCTTTAAAGAACCGATACTCTTTACACTCATCTCATTTCTTCCGTTACTTACAAATAAGACATTATATACCAAAATCAATACAACCTCCAAATTTGACGTTTTTAGAGCACATTCTTACAAATAATAAACCAAAAAGATTTATCTCCCACATATACAAAACATTTTCATCAAACATTAAATATACCACAGAACACCTTAAAAGGCAATGGCAGATTGATCTTGAAGAAGAAATAAATAAAGAGAAAAGGACTGCACTGATAAAAAACACATTAAAAATTTCAAAGTGCAACTCTGACCGAGAAACACAATTTAAGATATTACATAGACTCCACTTCACTCCTTTACTGAGAAGCAGGCTAGGCCTGAGTTCACCATATTGTTGTAAATGTAATGTAGAAATAGGTACACATGCACACATGTTTTGGAACTGTGTCAAAATTAAAAAATTTTGGGCTGAAGTTAAACAGGAAGTGAATATGCTATTGGGCTATGATATAGATCTCTCAAGCTTTCAATGTCTTCTTGCCGCTAAAGTGGACAATACAAGAGACAAAAATAACGCAAAGTTGACTGAAATTCTTCTATTTGTAGCGAGAAAAACAATCTTGAAGTTTTGGATTTCCAGTGACTGCCCTACAATTGAGGATTGGTACACAGAGGTTTTGAGGATGCTCCCGCTGGAGAGGCTGACATATACTCTACACGATAACATTGACGGGTTCCTGGACATCTGGTCGCCAGTTTTAAACAAAACAAACCCTCAACTCAACTGACCTTTTATAATTTGTATTGTACGACTGTAACCGTTAAGTCTTGTTTGGGATTAGTGCTGTAAAGAGTCTGATGGTCTGGGCACTCGTATTGTGCGGTGTATGTTTTGATTTATTTTAATTTGTTGTTGTTGTTATTTTATTTATTTATTTTCTTCTTTGAGTTTGAGTTCCTAGTTTGGGTTCAATTTATTTGGAAGGTTTAACATTATGTGAATGTAAGATGCATTATAACACTAAGTAAAAATAAAAAGAAATTAAAAAAAAAAAAAAAGTTTAATTCCATCTGTAACAATATCAGAATCAGAATTACTTCATTATCTCTGGTAGGAAATTCTTTTTCTGCTTTGCTCCCATTTACAGATGTAGAGATAGTAAGACTAGTTAAAATAAAAAAGTGCAAAAGTAAAAATAAAATAAACTCAAATAAAAAAAGTAAAATTGCAACCCTTCCTATATCAACATTATACAAGAAATACCAATATATAATGATAAAAATGAGATAAAATCTCAGTATATACAATAGGCAGTATTTACAGTGCTCCTAAATACTTATTATTATTGCAAATGACCAGGTTATTGCACATAATGAGATTCCAAATAAGTAAATAATGGAATAATTACCAGAGAGATGAACTGTACCGTTTGATGCCACTGGCAGGAATCACTTCCTGTGGCGCACAATGGTGCAGTGTGGTAAAATGAGTTTCTACATATGTACAATATATACACATTGTATTATACACACACACACACACACACACTAAAATATCAGTAAAATAAACCACAATATAAATTGTTTGTAAAAAAAAAAAAACCCCAAAAAACAAATATCACATCTAACTCCTATCTTCTTCATTTATGAGTTTCTTCTCCCTCAGATCCTCCAGAAGACATTTTTTTAAAAGTCTTCCCATAAATTGGTGATTATGGTTTCAGAGAAGTCAGACAAGCAGGTGATGCAGAGCTCTGATCCTGGTAGAAAGAAAATAAACATGGTCTCATTTTACACAAAGCACTGGGACATGATTTATGTCTGATTTCCATGATAATACATCACACCTGCAGTTATCACTGGTTAGTCACTGCTAGCTCTGAGTGTATCAGGACTGTATACTCAACAACATATTAGAGTCTGTACACACGTGTAAAATCAGTATTGTGTTGATATGAATGAAAGTAGATGAGATTTTATTAAACATGAGAAACATTTTTGCTGTAGTTAGAGATGATGCAGTTATTCTGTCTGTGACGTCTTCTGTTTAAATACTCTGGTCAAACAGGATTGTACCAGTCACACCGGGATTATTTCTACCACAGCATCACAATATCAGCTGTAATCTACACCAGTGTTATTTAATGTGTGATTTATAAAGTTTCATACATGTTTACATAACTTAAACAGCAGGCACTAAGCGTGCGTGATGCTGACGAGCTCAGTATGATTTCACTGGTGGACAGGTTATTACAAGCCGGTAAATATTTTAACCACTAAATACAACTAATACTGATGTTCAGGCTTACTGGTGAAAAGTAACTCCCAGCTGTCTGCTTTTGATGCTCCGCCGATCACAACCAGAAAACGGCTGTTCAGCTCTGGTGTCGTTCATCCACGGAAGCTGCTCGCTGAGCTGCGACCAGTCCAAGATGGCGGCCACATTTCTCGCCCTCGAGTGGCCGATGCTGCTTCTGCTCTTTATTTCTATGGGTCTGATGTTTGGCTTCGTAGTGCCGGCGCACATTATACTCTTTATCACTGCCACAGTTTCATTGCAAATCAAACAGACACACTTCCGCTTGAATTCTGTGAAGAAATAGCCACTTTCCCACCGTGTCTGAAATTTCCTGCACTCACTTTCTATCTTGCGTTTCTTTCGTTCTGCCATGTTGAGAAATCTGTGGTACTGCATACATACATTATTTTGTTCTATGTATGTCCTTTTCGGCAGAAATACTGCCCTGTTCAACTGTGGCTCCCCCTGGTGTTAAAACTAAGAACTGCAATACAATCAAGCACAAGTACCAAGTGCAGGCCATATTCCATAATTTTACAATATTTCTTGCGGGCCAATTAAAAATGGACTGCGGCCCGCGGGCCGTAGTTTGGATACCCCTGATATGCAGCTTTACCCGGAGAGCAAGTTGACTTCATTTTGATTGGCTACACCTTATTTGGCTATAACCTTATTTAGAGAAAGTAGGTCAAGCTGCGGTCGGAGTTTGCTAAAGGCTATCTGTTAGCATCATGTGCATTTCAGACAGTGAGCTACGTTTATCAGACAAGACAGCATTTAGAAAATAAATAAACTTACAGGTAAAAAGGTTGTGGTCGCCTCTGTAAGAAAAATGGGTGTTTAAAATACCTTCTAAACATTAAACCTCCTGTAACCTCCTTTACCCATTTTCAGCGGGACCTTTTGCATCAGGAATGAAAACCAAACAATGCGGAATAAAAGTTAACAATTTATTACAGAATCAGAAGCAATAATTACAGAGCTCTGGGTTCAGAATTCTTGCCCTGTCACCAACAGAGTGCTGGGGCCAGTTTGGAAAATCTGACCCCTTCTAACAGTCCCTGAACCCTTTTATATCATGTCGGTAGATTCTTGTGGTTCCTCCCCTATACAGAACAGCTGAACAAACATCCTGGCATCTTCTGGCTCCTTGGTCCCTGAGAGCTTGAAAGAGTGGAAAAATACAGAAGAAGAAGGGGGAGGACAACAAACAACAAAACCCCTAATACTTTGCGCTTGTCTCCTGTGTCCGGTTTCGCATGATAAGCCAAGTAAAACAAACCTTTTCCCCCTCAGGATGTTCTCAGGGTCTACAGGTCATAAACTGCCTAAATGATTTGCTACACTAGGTAATAAATGCTAAATAGCCCACTAAACCACCTCTGGTGTGTTTTGCAACTGCCACAGGACAAACACGGGAAAGAGGTGCCCTGATTTTATCCTGAGAGAGAACTCTACTTAACTTCTGAGGTCCAAACAAAATCTTCATCTCACTCATCATTCTACATTAACCAATTCTCCAAAAGCATGCATAATATCCTACACCTCCCTCAGTGTTGCTGTACAAGTTTGCTTTTAAATCCATTTGTTTGAAAACCCAGACGTGACTGCTCAGAAGTTAGCCTACCCAGCTCCACTGACGCAGTTGAATCAGCAAGGGAGGGGGTGAGAGCGGAGCGGAGGGTGGGGGAGGCTGTTTAAGCCCCGTTTCCACCCGCGGGTCTGGGTCAGGTCGGGCCGGGCCAGGCCGGATCGGGTGGGTTTGGGTACGGATGTGTTGATTTCACGCTGTGTCCCCACAGCAACCTGTACCCTTATTCTGGAGGTGGAGAATTAGCTGGACAGCGCTGCTACGTGATTGTGTGACATCATCGCCGTGTAACACCGTTTAACCAAAACACCGGCGCCACACGTGACAGAAACAGAAAGGAGTCACCCCGTCTTTGTTTTTACGCTGGGTCACGCGGGAAGTGGCGGATTTTTCAATGAATCAGCTGATTGCTGTGTATTAGCTCCGCCTCTTTGGTCCGGATCGGTTAGGTCAGTACCCCTACCGAAGGGTGCCAAAAAAGTAGTCCGGGTCGGGTCGGATATAAGGGTACCCGTCCCAGTTTTTATCTGTGGAGACGCAAAAAAACGTGGACCGATCCGGCCCGACCCGACCCAGACCCGCTGGTGGAAACGGGGCTTTACTTGATAGTGTGCTCTTATTGGAGCAATTGAATTACGTAGAATGATGGAACTACGTAGAATGATGGAACTACGTAGAATGATAGAACTACGTAGAATGATGGAACTACGTAGAATGATGGAACTACGTAGAATGATAGAACTACGTAGAATGATGGAATTACGTAGAATGATAGAACTACGTAGAATGATAGAACTACGTAGAATGATAGAACTACGTAGAATGATAGAACTACGTAGAATGATAGAACTACGTAGAATGATAGAACTACATAGAATGATAGAACTACGTAGAATGATAGAACTACGTAGAATGATGGAACTACATAGAATGATGGAACTACGTAGAATGATAGAACTACGTAGAATGATAGAACTACGTAGAATGATGGAATTACGTAGAATGATGGAACTACGTAGAATGATGGAACTACGTAGAATGATGGAACTATGTAGAATGATGGAACTACGTAGAATGATGGAACTACGTAGAATGATGGAACTACGTAGAATGATGGAACTACGTAGAATGATAGAACTACGTAGAATGATAGAACTACGTAGAATGATGGAACTACGTAGAATGATAGAACTACGTAGAATGATGGAACTACGTAGAATGATAGAACTACGTAGAATGATGGAACTACGTAGAATGATAAGCTGCTGTCTGATTCAACTGTTTCTGAGCAGAGAAACAAAGCTGACAGACCATAAACAGGAACTTTGATTCTCACTCTGACATTCACATGGCCTCATCAGTGCACAATAGATCATGTTATACACCCAAAACCCCAGAAAAGTGAAATTTGATGTTAAGGCACATTTAAACATTGTTTGACAGGAGGAAACATGTCAGGGGAATGTAGAAGAATTTGCATGTGGCTGTTTTAATGAGTCATTTTGCTGTTTGTAGCCCCAAACTGTAAAAATATGGACGTAATATCCAGTTTTGTCTGAACAAGAGAAAGTGAAGCCAGGTGGGCGTGTCCCACCATCACCATCTTGCCGTATCATGTGTGTCATCACTCCCAGAAAATACTGAAATGGGCAAAGCGCAGCCTCAGGGCAAATGATTGACAGCTGACGTACTCTGGGCTAAACGCTAACCGAGCTAACTTGAAACTAACAGGAGCTTACGAAGATTAATCTCCTAAGCTGCGGGATAAAGGTAAGACATATTTGGACTGCTGTAAGCTACTAAAAACCACCGTTGTGCTGCTCTGCTGCAGACTGAAACCTTACCGAGAGCAAACTGTGTCCGGTGTGCTGCCTGTCAATGAAAAGGAAACACCCTTAATTATGCATGATTGCAAGATTACAGTTTTTTTTCAATTGCATACACACAAAACCTTTATATATCACACTATTTCTAAACATATTCACTCAAACCTCATAACTTCACCTCAAATCAGCAAAACCATCAACACATTCTCAGCCTTGACACAGTTTTCATGGAGCTATTCACTTTTTGCAAATAACTCGACACAATGTTCTACCTAACACTAAAATCTATCAGGAAGTAACTTGATTTCCCGTTTTCAGCACAACCATATAAATGCCACACTTATTCATCAGAGCCTTAGACTCTGTCCTTACAGGTGGAAACAATGACTGCTTTTCTGAACTCCTTCACTGCAAAAACTCAAATCTAACCAAGTATATTTTTCTAATTTCTAGTCAAAATCTCTCATCACACTCAAAATAAGACAAAATTACCTAAAGAGAAACATTTCAGTGAGATATAGGAACTTGTTTTAAGGCAATGCATCTTGTTCCAAGAAATCTTATCAAGAAAATTGATAAAATTGGCAGAGGTTTTTTGCTTATTGTATTACAAGCAAAAAAATCTTGGCCACTCAGTTTTTTTTTTGCTTGTAATACTTAAGCAAGAAAATTCTGCCAATGGCATACAGTAAGCAAAATTTTCTTGATAAGATTTCTTGAAATACTGCAAGATGCATTGCATTACAGTAAAATAAGTTCAGATATCTCACTGAAATGTTTCACTTTATCTTATTTTGAGTGTGAAATATTTTGACTAGAAATGAGAAAAATAGACTTGCTAAGATTTGAGTTTTTGCTGTGTTGACAACATGTTGGCCTATAAATAAGTCAAAGGTCAAACTTTCTGTCTTGAACAATGGAACAACAATGCTGAGAGAACTTTGCTTTAGTGATGAGTGTACTTCGCTTTGATTTCTATTGCAGTACTACACAATACTGCATCCACAGCAGCAACAGATTTATTCAGGACATACGGTAAAATATTTTTTGTTCCCTTATTGCTTGTGTCAACTTCTATTTGCATGCTATTTTCACTCTTATTGGCAATCATATATATGAAGCAAATCAATAAAAACAAAAGAGCTTTAGATTTAGATCAACAGTGTGTAAATAAAATGGAAAATGTGTTTTGTGAGGTGAGATAAATGCTTGCTTTTAAGATGTGTTCACAATATTTTGAATTTTGTTTCATTTTGCAGTAGATAGGGGGCTTTATGCATTTTGTGTAAGCAACAACTGGATTTGTGTGTACAGTTTTGAGAAATAGGCAAAGAGCCTTGAAAATGTGTGAAAGCAATTGGAAAAAAACTGTAAATGACATCTAAACGGGTGAGTTAAAAAGTTCACACACACCCCACTCGCAGTGTACATGAAAGTAAACTTGACCTATTAAACTTAAAATAATTTTGAACCAGAATGTAAACATGTTTATTTCTGCTGTAAACATATTTATTTCTGCTGTGAACATGTTTACAGCAGAAATAAGTTACATGTTTGTTTCTGCTATGAACGTGTTTATTCCTGCTGTAAACGTGTTTATTTCTGCTGTAAACGTGTTTATTCCTGCTGTAAACGTTTATTCCTGCTGTAAACGTGTTTATTCCAGCTGTAAACGTGTTTGTTTCTGCTGTAAACGTGTTTATTCCAGCTGGAAACGTGTTTATTCCTGCTGTAAATGTTTGTTTCTGCTATGAACGTGTTTATTCCTGCTGTAAACGTGTTTATTCCAGCTGTAAACGTGTTTATTCCAGCTGTAAACATGTTTATTCCTGCTGTAAACGTTTGTTTCTGCTATGAACGTGTTTATTCCTGCTGTAAACGTGTTTATTCCAGCTGTAAACGTGTTTGTTTCTGCTGTAAACGTGTTTGTTTCTGCTATGAAAGTGTTTATTCCAGCTGTAAACGTGTTTGTTTCTGCTGTAAATGTGTTTGTTTCTGCTATGAATGTGTTTATTCCTGCGGTAAACCTGTTTGTTTCTGCTGTAAATGTGTTTGTTTCTGCTATGAATGTGTTTATTCCTGCTGTAAACCTGTTTGTTTCTGCTGTAAATGTTTGTTTCTGCTATGAACGTTTTTATTCCTGCTGTAAACGTGTTTGTTTCTGCTGTAAATGTTTGTTTCTGCTATGAACGTGTTTGTTCCTGCTGTAAACGTGTTTGTTTCTGCTGTAAACGTGTTTATTCCTGCTGTAAACGTGTTTATTCCAGCTGGAAACGTGTTTGTTTCTGCTGTAAACGTGTTTATTCCAGCTGGAAACGTGTTTATTCCTGCTGTAAATGTTTGTTTCTGCTATGAACGTGTTTATTCCTGCTGTAAACGTGTTTATTCCTGCTGTAAACGTTTGTTTCTGCTATGAACGTGTTTATTCCAGCTGTAAACGTGTTTATTCCAGCTGTAAACGTGTTTGTTTCTGCTGTAAACGTGTTTGTTTCTGCTATGAAAGTGTTTATTCCAGCTGTAAACATGTTTATTCCTGCTGTAAACGTGTTTATTCCAGCTGTAAACGTGTTTGTTTCTGCTGTAAACGTGTTTGTTTCTGCTATGAAAGTGTTTATTCCAGCTGTAAACGTGTTTATTCCTGCTGTAAACGTGTTTGTTTCTGCTGTAAATGTGTTTGTTTCTGCTATGAATGTGTTTATTCCTGCGGTAAACCTGTTTTTCTGCTGTAAATGTGTTTGTTTCTGCTATGAATGTGTTTATTCCTGCTGTAAACCTGTTTGTTTCTGCTGTAAATGTTTGTTTCTGCTATGAACGTTTTTATTCCTGCTGTAAACGTGTTTGTTTCTGCTGTAAATGTTTGTTTCTGCTATGAACGTGTTTGTTTCTGCTGTAAACGTGTTTGTTTCTGCTGTAAACGTGTTTATTCCTGCTGTAAACGTGTTTATTCCTGCTGTAAACGTGTTTATTCCTGCTGTAAACATGTTTATTCCTGCTGTAAACGTGTTTGTTTCTGCTATGAACGTGTTTATTCCTGCTGTAAACGTGTTTGTTTCTGCTGTAAACGTGTTTGTTTCTGCTGTAAACGTGTTTGTTTCTGCTGTGAACGTGTTTGTTCCTGCTGTAAACGTGTTTATTCCTGCTGTAAACGTGTTTGTTTCTGCTGTGAACGTGTTTGTTCCTGCTGTGAACGTGTTTATTCCTGCTGTGAACGTGTTTATTCCTGCTGTGAACGTGTTTATTCCTGCTGTAAACGTGTTTATTCCTGCTGTAAACGTGTTTGTTTCTGCTGTAAACGTGTTTGTTTCTGCTGTAAACGTGTTTGTTCCTTCTGTGAACGTGTTTATTCCTGCTGTGAACATGTTTATTCCTGCTGTGAACGTGTTTATTCCAGCTGTGAACGTGTTTATGCCTGCTGTGAACGTGTTTATTCCTGCTGTGAACGTGTTTATTCCAGCTGTGAACGTGTTTATTCCTGCTGTGAACGTGTTTATTCCTGCTGTGAACGTGCTTGTTCCTGCTGTGAACGTGCTTGTTCCTGCTGTGAACGTGTTTATTCCAGCTGTGAACGTGTTTATTCCAGCTGTGAACGTGTTTATTCCTGCTGTAAACGCGTTTGTTTCTGCTGTAAACGCGTTTGTTTCTGCTGTGAACGTGTTTGTTTCTGCTGTGAACGTGTTTGTTTCTGCTGTAAACGCGTTTGTTTCTGCTGTGAACGTGATTGTTCCTGCTGTAAACGCGTTTGTTTCTGCTGTGAACGTGTTTGTTTCTGCTGTAAACGCGTTTGTTTCTGCTGTGAACGTGTTTGTTTCTGCTGTAAACGTGCTTGTTCCTGCTGTGAACGTGCTTGTTCCTGCTGTGAACGTGTTTGTTTCTGCTGTGAACGTGCTTGTTCCTGCTGTGAACGTGCTTGTTCCTGCTGTGAACGTGCTTGTTCCTGCTGTGAACGTGCTTGTTCCTGCTGTGAACGTGCTTGTTCCTGCTGTGAACGTGTTTGTTCCTGCTGTGAACGTGCTTGTTCCTGCTGTGAACGTGCTTGTTCCTGCTGTGAACGTGCTTGTTCCTGCTGTGAACGTGCTTGTTCCTGCTGTGAACGTGTTTGTTCCTGCTGTAAACGCGTTTGTTTCTGCTGTGAACGTGCTTGTTCCTGCTGTGAACGTGCTTGTTCCTGCTGTGAACGTGCTTGTTCCTGCTGTGAACGTGCTTGTTCCTGCTGTAAACGCGTTTGTTTCTGCTGTGAACGCGCTTGTTCCTGCTGTGAACGTGCTTGTTCCTGCTGTAAACGCGTTTGTTTCTGCTGTGAACGTGCTTGTTCCTGCTGTGAACGTGTTTCTTCCTGCTGTGAACGTGCTTGTTCCTGCTGTGAACGTGTTTCTTCCTGCTGTGAACGTGCTTGTTCCTGCTGTGAACGTGTTTGTTTCTGCTGTGAACGTGCTTGTTTCTGCTGTGAACGTGTTTCTTCCTGCTGTGAACGTGCTTGTTCCTGCTGTGAACGTGTTTGTTCCTGCTGTAAACGCGTTTGTTTCTGCTGTGAACGCGCTTGTTCCTGCTGTGAACGTGCTTGTTCCTGCTGTAAACGCGTTTGTTTCTGCTGTGAACGTGCTTGTTCCTGCTGTGAACGTGTTTGTTTCTGCTGTGAACGTGCTTGTTTCTGCTGTGAACGTGTTTGTTCCTGCTGTGAACGTGCTTGTTCCTGCTGTAAACGCGTTTGTTTCTGCTGTGAACGTGCTTGTTCCTGCTGTGAACGTGCTTGTTCCTGCTGTGAACGTGCTTGTTCCTGCTGTAAACGCGTTTGTTTCTGCTGTGAACGTGCTTGTTCCTGCTGTGAACGTGCTTGTTCCTGCTGTGAACGTGCTTGTTTCTGCTGTAAATGTTTGTTTCTGCTATGAACGTGTTTGTTTCTGCTGTAAACGTGTTTGTTTCTGCTGTAAACGTGTTTATTCCTGCTGTAAACGTGTTTATTCCTGCTGTAAACGTGTTTATTCCTGCTGTAAACATGTTTATTCCTGCTGTAAACGTGTTTGTTTCTGCTATGAACGTTTTTATTCCTGCTCTAAACGTGTTTGTTTCTGCTGTAAATGTTTGTTTCTGCTATGAACGTGTTTGTTTCTGCTGTAAACGTGTTTGTTTCTGCTGTAAACGTGTTTATTCCTGCTGTAAACGTGTTTATTCCTGCTGTAAACGTGTTTATTCCTGCTGTAAACATGTTTATTCCTGCTGTAAACGTGTTTGTTTCTGCTATGAACGTGTTTATTCCTGCTGTAAACGTGTTTGTTTCTGCTGTAAATGTTTGTTTCTGCTATGAAAGTGTTTATTCCAGCTGTAAACGTGTTTGTTTCTGCTGTAAATGTGTTTGTTTCTGCTATGAATGTGTTTATTCCTGCGGTAAACGTGTTTGTTTCTGCTATGAATGTGTTTATTCCTGCTGTAAACGTGTTTGTTTCTGCTATGAACGTGTTTATTCCTGCTGTAAACGTGTTTGTTTCTGCTGTAAACGTGTTTATTTCTGCTGTAAATGTGTTTATTTCTGCTGTAAACATGTTTATTCTGCTGTTAACGTGTTTATTTCTGCTATGAACGTTTTTATTCCTGCTGTAAACGTGTTTGTTTCTGCTGTAAATGTTTGTTTCTGCTATGAACGTGTTTATTCCTGCTGTAAACGTGTTTGTTTCTGCTGTAAACGTTTTTATTCCTGCTGTAAACGTGTTTATTCCTGCTGTAAACGTGTTTATTCCTGCTGTAAACATGTTTATTCCTGCTGTAAACATGTTTATTCCTGCTGTAAACGTGTTTATTCCTGCTGTAAACGTGTTTATTCCTGCTGTAAACATGTTTATTCCTGCTGTAAACGTGTTTGTTTCTGCTATGAACGTGTTTATTCCTGCTGTAAACGTGTTTGTTTCTGCTGTAAATGTTTGTTTCTGCTATGAAAGTGTTTATTCCTGCGGTAAACGTGTTTGTTTCTGCTATGAATGTGTTTATTCCTGCTGTAAACGTGTTTGTTTCTGCTATGAACGTGTTTATTCCTGCTGTAAACGTGTTTGTTTCTGCTGTAAACGTGTTTGTTTCTGCTATGAAAGTGTTTATTCCAGCTGTAAACGTGTTTGTTTCTGCTGTAAATGTGTTTGTTTCTGCTATGAATGTGTTTATTCCTGCGGTAAACCTGTTTGTTTCTGCTGTAAATGTGTTTGTTTCTGCTATGAATGTGTTTATTCCTGCTGTAAACCTGTTTGTTTCTGCTGTAAATGTTTGTTTCTGCTATGAACGTTTTTATTCCTGCTGTAAACGTGTTTGTTTCTGCTGTAAATGTTTGTTTCTGCTATGAACGTGTTTGTTCCTGCTGTAAACGTGTTTGTTTCTGCTGTAAACGTGTTTATTCCTGCTGTAAACGTGTTTATTCCAGCTGGAAACGTGTTTGTTTCTGCTGTAAACGTGTTTATTCCAGCTGGAAACGTGTTTATTCCTGCTGTAAATGTTTGTTTCTGCTATGAACGTGTTTATTCCTGCTGTAAACGTGTTTATTCCTGCTGTAAACGTTTGTTTCTGCTATGAACGTGTTTATTCCAGCTGTAAACGTGTTTATTCCAGCTGTAAACGTGTTTGTTTCTGCTGTAAACGTGTTTGTTTCTGCTATGAAAGTGTTTATTCCAGCTGTAAACATGTTTATTCCTGCTGTAAACGTGTTTATTCCAGCTGTAAACGTGTTTGTTTCTGCTGTAAACGTGTTTGTTTCTGCTGTAAACGTGTTTGTTTCTGCTATGAAAGTGTTTATTCCAGCTGTAAACGTGTTTATTCCAGCTGTAAACGTGTTTGTTTCTGCTGTAAATGTGTTTGTTTCTGCTATGAATGTGTTTATTCCTGCGGTAAACCTGTTTTTCTGCTGTAAATGTGTTTGTTTCTGCTATGAATGTGTTTATTCCTGCTGTAAACCTGTTTGTTTCTGCTGTAAATGTTTGTTTCTGCTATGAACGTTTTTATTCCTGCTGTAAACGTGTTTGTTTCTGCTGTAAATGTTTGTTTCTGCTATGAACGTGTTTGTTTCTGCTGTAAACGTGTTTGTTTCTGCTGTAAACGTGTTTATTCCTGCTGTAAACGTGTTTATTCCTGCTGTAAATGTGTTTATTCCTGCTGTAAACATGTTTATTCCTGCTGTAAACGTGTTTGTTTCTGCTATGAACGTGTTTATTCCTGCTGTAAACGTGTTTGTTTCTGCTGTAAACGTGTTTGTTTCTGCTGTAAACGTGTTTGTTTCTGCTGTGAACGTGTTTGTTCCTGCTGTAAACGTGTTTATTCCTGCTGTAAACGTGTTTGTTTCTGCTGTGAACGTGTTTGTTCCTGCTGTGAACGTGTTTATTCCTGCTGTGAACGTGTTTATTCCTGCTGTAAACGTGTTTATTCCTGCTGTAAACGTGTTTGTTTCTGCTGTAAACGTGTTTGTTTCTGCTGTAAACGTGTTTGTTTCTGCTGTGAACGTGTTTGTTCCTGCTGTGAACGTGTTTATGCCTGCTGTGAACGTGTTTATTCCTGCTGTGAACGTGTTTATTCCAGCTGTGAACGTGTTTATTCCTGCTGTGAACGTGTTTATTCCAGCTGTGAACGTGTTTATTCCAGCTGTGAACGTGTTTATTCCTGCTGTAAACGCGTTTGTTTCTGCTGTAAACGCGTTTGTTTCTGCTGTGAACGTGTTTGTTTCTGCTGTGAACGTGTTTGTTTCTGCTGTGAACGCGTTTGTTTCTGCTGTGAACGTGTTTGTTTCTGCTGTGAACGTGCTTGTTCCTGCTGTGAACGTGTTTGTTCCTGCTGTAAACGCGTTTGTTTCTGCTGTGAACGTGCTTGTTCCTGCTGTGAACGTGCTTGTTCCTGCTGTGAACGTGCTTGTTTCTGCTATAAATGTTTGTTTCTGCTATGAACGTGTTTGTTTCTGCTGTGAACGTGTTTGTTTCTGCTGTAAACGTGTTTGTTTCTGCTGTAAACGTGTTTATTCCTGCTGTAAACGTGTTTATTCCTGCTGTAAACGTGTTTATTCCTGCTGTAAACATGTTTATTCCTGCTGTAAACGTGTTTGTTTCTGCTATGAACGTTTTTATTCCTGCTGTAAACGTGTTTGTTTCTGCTGTAAATGTTTGTTTCTGCTATGAACGTGTTTGTTTCTGCTGTAAACGTGTTTGTTTCTGCTGTAAACGTGTTTATTCCTGCTGTAAACGTGTTTATTCCTGCTGTAAACGTGTTTATTCCTGCTGTAAACATGTTTATTCCTGCTGTAAACGTGTTTGTTTCTGCTATGAACGTGTTTATTCCTGCTGTAAACGTGTTTGTTTCTGCTGTAAACGTGTTTGTTTCTGCTGTAAACGTGTTTGTTTCTGCTGTGAACGTGTTTGTTCCTGCTGTGAACGTGTTTATTCCTGCTGTAAACGTGTTTATTCCTGCTGTAAACGTGTTTGTTTCTGCTGTGAACGTGTTTGTTCCTGCTGTGAACGTGTTTATTCCTGCTGTGAACGTGTTTATTCCAGCTGTAAACGTGTTTGTTTCTGCTGTAAACGTGTTTATTCCTGCTGTGAACGTGTTTGTTTCTGCTGTAAACGTGTTTATTCCTGCTGTAAACGTGTTTGTTTCTGCTGTAAACGTGTTTGTTTCTGCTGTGAACGTGTTTGTTCCTGCTGTGAACGTGTTTATGCCTGCTGTGAACGTGTTTATTCCTGCTGTGAACGTGTTTATTCCAGCTGTGAACGTGTTTATTCCTGCTGTGAACGTGTTTATTCCAGCTGTGAACGTGTTTATTCCTGCTGTGAACGTGTTTATTCCTGCTGTAAACGCGTTTGTTTCTGCTGTAAACGCGTTTGTTTCTGCTGTGAACGTGTTTGTTTCTGCTGTGAACGTGTTTGTTTCTGCTGTAAACGCGTTTGTTTCTGCTGTGAACGTGCTTGTTCCTGCTGTGAACGTGTTTGTTCCTGCTGTGAACGTGTATGTTCCTGCTGTAAACGCGTTTGTTTCTGCTGTGAACGTGCTTGTTCCTGCTGTGAACGTGTTTGTTCCTGCTGTAAACGCGTTTGTTTCTGCTGTGAACGTGCTTGTTCCTGCTGTGAACGTGCTTGTTCCTGCTGTGAACGTGTTTGTTCCTGCTGTAAACGCGTTTGTTTCTGCTGTGAACGTGCTTGTTCCTGCTGTGAACGTGCTTGTTCCTGCTGTGAACGTGTTTGTTCCTGCTGTAAACGCGTTTGTTTCTGCTGTGAACGTGCTTGTTCCTGCTGTGAACGTGCTTGTTCCTGCTGTGAACGTGTTTGTTCCTGCTGTAAACGCGTTTGTTTCTGCTGTGAACGTGCTTGTTCCTGCTGTGAACGTGCTTGTTTCTGCTGTAAATGTTTGTTTCTGCTATGAACGTGTTTGTTTCTGCTGTGAACGTGTTTGTTTCTGCTGTAAACGTGTTTATTCCTGCTGTAAACGTGTTTGTTTCTGCTGTGAACGTGTTTATTCCTGCTGTGAACGTGTTTGTTTCTGCTGTAAACGTGTTTGTTTCTGCTGTAAACGTGTTTATTCCTGCTGTAAACGTGTTTGTTTCTGCTGTAAACGTGTTTATTCCTGCTGTAAACGTGTTTGTTTCTGCTGTGAACGTTTTTATTCCTGCTGTGAACGTGCTTGTTTCTGCTGTAAACGTGTTTGTTTCTGCTGTAAACGTGTTTATTTCTGCTGTAAACGTGTTTGTTCCTGCTGTAAACGTGTTTATTCCTGCTGTAAACATGTTTATTCCTGCTGTAAACGTGTTTGTTTCTGCTATGAACGTTTTTATTCCTGCTGTAAACGTGTTTGTTTCTGCTGTAAATGTTTGTTTCTGCTGTAAACGTGTTTGTTTCTGCTGTGAACGTGTTTGTTTCTGCTGTAAACCTGTTTGTTTCTGCTGTAAACGTGTTTATTCCTGCTGTAAACGTGTTTATTCCTGCTGTAAACGTGTTTATTCCTGCTGTAAACATGTTTATTCCTGCTGTAAACGTGTTTGTTTCTGCTATGAACGTGTTTATTCCTGCTGTAAACGTGTTTGTTTCTGCTGTAAACGTGTTTGTTTCTGCTGTAAACGTGTTTGTTTCTGCTGTGAACGTGTTTATTCCTGCTGTAAACGTGTTTATTCCTGCTGTAAACGTGTTTGTTTCTGCTGTGAACGTGTTTGTTCCTGCTGTGAACGTGTTTATTCCTGCTGTGAACGTGTTTATTCCTGCTGTAAACGTGTTTATTCCTGCTGTAAACGTGTTTGTTTCTGCTGTAAACGTGTTTGTTTCTGCTGTAAACGTGTTTGTTTCTGCTGTGAACGTGTTTATTCCTGCTGTGAACGTGTTTATTCCTGCTGTGAACGTGTTTATTCCAGCTGTGAACGTGTTTATTCCTGCTGTGAACGTGTTTATTCCAGCTGTGAACGTGTTTATTCCAGCTGTGAACGTGTTTATTCCTGCTGTGAACGTGTTTATTCCAGCTGTAAACATGTTTATTCCTGCTGTAAACGCGTTTGTTTCTGCTGTAAACGCGTTTGTTTCTGCTGTGAACGTGTTTGTTTCTGCTGTGAACGTGTTTGTTTCTGCTGTAAACGCGTTTGTTTCTGCTGTGAACGTGTTTGTTCCTGCTGTAAACGCGTTTGTTTCTGCTGTGAACGTGTTTGTTTCTGCTGTAAACGTGCTTGTTCCTGCTGTGAACGTGCTTGTTCCTGCTGTGAACGTGCTTGTTCCTGCTGTGAACGTGCTTGTTCCTGCTGTGAACGTGCTTGTTCCTGCTGTAAACGCGTTTGTTTCTGCTGTGAACGTGTTTGTTTCTGCTGTAAACGTGCTTGTTCCTGCTGTGAACGTGCTTGTTCCTGCTGTGAACGTGTTTGTTTCTGCTGTGAACGTGCTTGTTCCTGCTGTGAACGTGCTTGTTCCTGCTGTGAACGTGTTTGTTCCTGCTGTGAACGTGCTTGTTCCTGCTGTAAACGTGTTTGTTTCTGCTGTGAACGTGCTTGTTCCTGCTGTGAACGTGCTTGTTTCTGCTGTGAACGTGTTTGTTTCTGCTGTGAACGTGCTTGTTCCTGCTGTGAACGTGTTTGTTTCTGCTGTAAACGCGTTTGTTTCTGCTGTGAACGTGATTGTTCCTGCTGTGAACGTGTTTGTTCCTGCTGTGAACGTGCTTGTTCCTGCTGTAAACGTGTTTGTTCCTGCTGTGAACGTTCTTGTTCCTGCTGTGAACGTGCTTGTTCCTGCTGTGAACGTGCTTGTTCCTGCTGTGAACGTGTTTGTTCCTGCTGTGAACGTGCTTGTTCCTGCTGTGAACGTGTTTGTTTCTGCTGTGAACATGTTTGTTTCTGCTGTAAACGCGTTTGTTTCTGCTGTGAACGTGCTTGTTCCTGCTGTGAACGTGTTTGTTTCTGCTGTGAACGTGTTTGTTTCTGCTGTAAACGCGTTTGTTTCTGCTGTGAACGCGTTTGTTCCTGCTGTGAACGTGCTTGTTCCTGCTGTGAACGTGCTTGTTCCTGCTGTGAACGTGTTTATTCCTGCTGTGAACGTGTTTGTTCCTGCTGTGAACGTGCTTGTTCCTGCTGTGAACGTGCTTGTTCCTGCTGTGAACGTGTTTGTTTCTGCTGTAAACGTGCTTGTTCCTGCTGTGAACGTGCTTGTTCCTGCTGTGAACGTGCTTGTTCCTGCTGTGAACGTGCTTGTTCCTGCTGTGAACGTGCTTGTTCCTGCTGTGAACGTGTTTATTCCTGCTGTGAACGTGCTTGTTTCTGCTGTGAACGTGCTTGTTCCTGCTGTGAACGTGCTTGTTCCTGCTGTGAACGTGCTTGTTCCTGCTGTGAACGTGCTTGTTCCTGCTGTGAACGTGTTTCTTCCTGCTGTGAACGTGCTTGTTTCTGCTGTGAACGTGCTTGTTCCTGCTGTGAACGTGCTTGTTCCTGCTGTGAACGTGTTTGTTCCTGCTGTGAACGTGCTTGTTTCTGCTGTGAACGTGTTTGTTTCTGCTGTGAACGTGTTTGTTTCTGCTGTGAACGTGCTTGTTTCTGCTGTGAACGTGCTTGTTCCTGCTGTGAACGTGCTTGTTCCTGCTGTAAACGTGTTTGTTTCTGCTGTGAACGTGTTTGTTTCTGCTGTGAACGTGTTTGTTTCTGCTGTGAACGTGCTTGTTCCTGCTGTAAACGTGCTTGTTCCTGCTGTGAACGTGCTTGTTCCTGCTGTAAACGTGTTTGTTTCTGCTGTGAACGTGTTTGTTTCTGCTGTGAACATGTTTGTTTCTGCTGTAAACGCGTTTGTTTCTGCTGTGAACGTGCTTGTTCCTGCTGTGAACGTGTTTATTCCTGCTGTGAACGTGTTTGTTCCTGCTGTAAACGTGTTTGTTTCTGCTGTGAACGTGCTTGTTCCTGCTGTGAACATGTTTGTTTCTGCTGTAAACGCGTTTGTTTCTGCTGTGAACGTGCTTGTTCCTGCTGTGAACGTGTTTATTCCTGCTGTGAACGTGTTTATTCCTGCTGTGAACGTGTTTGTTCCTGCTGTAAACGTGTTTGTTCCTGCTGTAAACGTGTTTGTTTCTGCTGTGAACGTGTTTGTTCCTGCTGTAAACGTGTTTGTTCCTGCTGTAAACGTGTTTATTCCTGCTGTAAACGTGTTTGTTCCTGCTGTGAACGTGTTTATTCCTGCTGTGAACGTGTTTATTCTTGCTGTAAACATGTTTGTTCCTGCTGTAAACGTGTTTGTTTCTGCTGTGAACGTGTTTATTCTTGCTGTGAACGTGTTTGTTCCTGCTGTAAACGTGTTTGTTCCTGCTGTAAACGTGTTTGTTTCTGCTGTGAACGCGTTTGTTCCTGCTGTGAACGTGCTTGTTCCTGCTGTAAACGCGTTTGTTTCTGCTGTGAACGTGCTTGTTCCTGCTGTGAACGTGCTTGTTCCTGCTGTAAACGCGTTTGTTCCTGCTGTGAACGCGCTTGTTCCTGCTGTGAACGTGCTTGTTCCTGCTGTGAACGTGCTTGTTCCTGCTGTGAACGTGCTTGTTCCTGCTGTGAACATGCTTGTTCCTGCTGTAAACGCGTTTGTTTCTGCTGTGAACGTGCTTGTTCCTGCTGTGAACGTGCTTGTTCCTGCTGTGAACGTGTTTGTTTCTGCTGTGAACGTGCTTGTTCCTGCTGTGAACGTGTTTGTTCCTGCTGTGAACGTGTTTGTTTCTGCTGTGAACGTGCTTGTTCCTGCTGTAAACGCGTTTGTTTCTGCTGTGAACGTGCTTGTTCCTGCTGTGAACGTGTTTGTTTCTGCTGTGAACGTGCTTGTTCCTGCTGTAAACGCGTTTGTTTCTGCTGTGAACGTGCTTGTTCCTGCTGTGAACGTGCTTGTTCCTGCTGTAAACGCGTTTGTTTCTGCTGTGAACGTGCTTGTTCCTGCTGTGAACGTGCTTGTTCCTGCTGTAAACGTGTTTGTTTCTGCTGTGAACGTGCTTGTTCCTGCTGTGAACGTGCTTGTTCCTGCTGTGAACTCGTTTGTTCCTGCTGTAAACGCGTTTGTTTCTGCTGTGAACGTGCTTGTTCCTGCTGTGAACGTGTTTATTCCAGCTGTGAACGTGTTTATTCCTGCTGTGAACGTGTTTATTCCAGCTGTAAACATGTTTATTCCTGCTGTAAACGCGTTTGTTTCTGCTGTAAACGCGTTTGTTTCTGCTGTGAACGTGTTTGTTTCTGCTGTGAACGTGTTTGTTTCTGCTGTAAACGCGTTTGTTTCTGCTGTGAACGTGTTTGTTCCTGCTGTAAACGCGTTTGTTTCTGCTGTGAACGTGTTTGTTTCTGCTGTAAACGTGCTTGTTCCTGCTGTGAACGTGCTTGTTTCTGCTGTGAACGTGCTTGTTCCTGCTGTGAACGTGCTTGTTCCTGCTGTGAGCGTGTTTGTTTCTGCTGTGAGCGTGTTTGTTTCTGCTGTGAACGTGCTTGTTCCTGCTGTAAACGCGTTTGTTTCTGCTGTGAACGTGTTTGTTTCTGCTGTAAACGTGCTTGTTCCTGCTGTGAACGTGCTTGTTCCTGCTGTGAACGTGTTTGTTTCTGCTGTGAACGTGCTTGTTCCTGCTGTGAACGTGCTTGTTCCTGCTGTGAGCGTGTTTGTTCCTGCTGTGAACGTGCTTGTTCCTGCTGTAAGCGTGTTTGTTTCTGCTGTGAACGTGCTTGTTCCTGCTGTGAACGTGCTTGTTTCTGCTGTAAACGCGTTTGTTTCTGCTGTGAACGTGCTTGTTCCTGCTGTGAACGTGTTTGTTTCTGCTGTAAACGCGTTTGTTTCTGCTGTGAACGTGATTGTTCCTGCTGTGAACGTGTTTGTTCCTGCTGTGAACGTGCTTGTTCCTGCTGTAAGCGTGTTTGTTCCTGCTGTGAACGTTCTTGTTCCTGCTGTGAACGTGCTTGTTCCTGCTGTGAACGTGCTTGTTCCTGCTGTGAACGTGTTTATTCCTGCTGTGAACGTGCTTGTTCCTGCTGTGAACGTGTTTGTTTCTGCTGTGAACATGTTTGTTTCTGCTGTAAACGCGTTTGTTTCTGCTGTGAACGTGCTTGTTCCTGCTGTGAACGTGTTTGTTTCTGCTGTGAACGTGTTTGTTTCTGCTGTAAACGCGTTTGTTTCTGCTGTGAACGCGTTTGTTCCTGCTGTGAACGTGCTTGTTCCTGCTGTGAACGTGCTTGTTCCTGCTGTGAACGTGTTTATTCCTGCTGTGAACGTGCTTGTTCCTGCTGTGAACGTGCTTGTTCCTGCTGTGAACGTGCTTGTTCCTGCTGTGAACGTGTTTGTTTCTGCTGTAAACGTGCTTGTTCCTGCTGTGAACGTGCTTGTTCCTGCTGTGAACGTGCTTGTTCCTGCTGTGAACGTGCTTGTTCCTGCTGTGAACGTGTTTGTTCCTGCTGTGAACGTGTTTATTCCTGCTGTGAACGTGCTTGTTTCTGCTGTGAACGTGCTTGTTCCTGCTGTGAACGTGCTTGTTCCTGCTGTGAACGTGCTTGTTCCTGCTGTGAACGTGCTTGTTCCTGCTGTGAACGTGTTTCTTCCTGCTGTGAACGTGCTTGTTTCTGCTGTGAACGTGCTTGTTCCTGCTGTGAACGTGCTTGTTCCTGCTGTGAACGTGCTTGTTCCTGCTGTGAACGTGTTTGTTTCTGCTGTGAACGTGTTTGTTTCTGCTGTGAACGTGTTTGTTTCTGCTGTGAACGTGCTTGTTTCTGCTGTGAACGTGCTTGTTCCTGCTGTGAACGTGCTTGTTCCTGCTGTAAACGTGTTTGTTTCTGCTGTGAACGTGTTTGTTTCTGCTGTGAACGTGTTTGTTTCTGCTGTGAACGTGCTTGTTCCTGCTGTAAACGTGCTTGTTCCTGCTGTGAACGTGCTTGTTCCTGCTGTAAGCGTGTTTGTTTCTGCTGTGAACGTGTTTGTTTCTGCTGTGAACATGTTTGTTTCTGCTGTAAACGCGTTTGTTTCTGCTGTGAACGTGCTTGTTCCTGCTGT
>JALJCO010002630.1:0-18005 GCA_023101725.1 Atherinomorus stipes
GCTTCAGTTACCTGAAGCGCCAGTCGCGAGTTTCGTTTCTTAATCTTGCCTCAAGTCCCTTTAATACTGAGATTAATTGTAAATCCGCTAATGATTAGTTGTAGGTCATGTTTCTCCAGGTGGTACGGGGCCTTCCCCGTTAGCTTGTTGTGACCAAATTACAGCTCATGTTACTTATCTTCATCCACCAGCAATCGTTCCGATGAAGATGCCAGACGGGGATCCTCGGAAAAATCTATAGTCTGGATTCTTCTAAGATCCCTGTCGAGGTTCTAGATCATGATCCATGATGAAGAGAAACAACTGGTCTAGTCCTGCTCCAGTCCCACTCCACTCCCTGTTCCAGGTTCTCTGTTCCAGTCCGGCACCAATCCCGTTTCAGCCCCACTCAGTCCTGCTCCATTCCAGCTCGAGACTCACTTCAGTCCCACTTCAGTCCTGCTTCAGTCCCAATCCAGTCCCATTTCAGTCTGGCTTCAGTCCCAATCCAGTCCCGTTTCAGTCCTGCTCCAGTCCCACTCCACTCCTGTTCCAGTTCTGTTCCAGTCCGGCACCAATCCCGTTTCAGCCCCACTCCAGTCCTGCTCCATTCCAGCTCGAGACTCACTCCAGTCCCACTTCAGTCCTGCTTCAGTCCCAATCCAGTCCCGTTTCAGTCCGGCTTCAGTCCCAATCCAGTCCCAATCCAGTCCCGTTTCAGTCCCATTTCAGTCCGGCTTCAGTCCGGCTTCAGTCCCAATCCAGTCCCATTTCAGTCCGGCTTCAGTCCCAATCCAGTCCCGTTTCAGTCCGGCTTGGGGCCTCCAGCCGGTCTTGGGTTTCCTCCTGTAACAGTGGGGCTGTTTTTCTCCTCAGCTGGTTGAGATGCTGTGAAACTGGTTTCTGTCATTCCGCTTGCTGTGACAGCCGCCGGCAGCTGCAGCTGCTGGTATTTTCCACCGCCTGTATCAACCTGCAGTCCGCGTCCCAGCTTTATGATGGGACTGCCTCAGCAGAGCGTTGAAGAGGAAGATACATGAAATAGAAGCTGTGTTTTGGATATTAAACAACTTGAGCTGCATAAAAACGGTGAAACTATCTGCAGCGCTGCAGGCCACGGCTGCGTGTGAACCTGTCCATGTTCTCTTTCTTTCAGCCAAAGTCTTCAGACGGCCTCTCAGAGCGTCAGGCCCTGCCCACCAAATCATCCAGCCATCACGGTGGGCCACCATGTCGCAGTTCTGTCGCCACCATCACGGACGAACAGCCGCACGTCGGCCACTACCGGCTGCTGAAAACCATCGGCAAGGGGAACTTCGCCAAAGTCAAACTGGCCAGACACATCTTGACGGGCCGAGAGGTGAGAACTCACCGTTAAATGTCTTCTTTTTGTTAGAAATACTGTATCTTGAAGGCATATGCCACCCCTCGGTATCTTGTGTATCCAACTAGCACCACTTGGCGAAAGTGAACTAATTAACTCAAGATTTTTTCCAATTACGTTTCGTAACCCGCACATTCTGATCGAGTACAAACGAGAACCTGATTTCACAGCAAAGGTCTGACTAGGCGGCATTCAATAGGAGAACTACATGCCATGGAAGTACAGGCGAATCGTAGGCGAAGCTCTGCGGATGGTAGCAAAGGCAGCACGCATGCACAGCATTCCCAACTTCCGTAACCAGGGTTACCACCCGGATGCTGCACTGCGTGCTGCCTTTGCTTAACCAACTTCAAAAAATGCTTCGGACATTCAGCAGCTCAAAGGGTCGAGTAGATTTTAAACTGACCAGCTGAGTCGGGAATGAATTCCTAATGAAAACCTTCAGAGTTGAAATCTGGAACTACAAACTAAGTAAAGCTGCAAAAATCAGAAGAAAAACACGACACCATCACTTCCACAGCCAAACATGGGAGGCAGAATCCAGTCAGGAGAACATGTTTGCTCCCACACCTTCCCAGCAAACATCACATCTTCAGATTTAGTCCCAAACACATCTGAAGCAGCAGATTATCAGCTGACCTCTGAACATGGTTCATCTTCCTGCCTGGATGGTTGCATCTGCCTGAATCTGTGACATCATGAGCTGGAGGATGGATTATTTATGCCGTCGACGTCAGCAGCCGAAAGCCGGGTAGTCAGAGGATCACGTGGAGAACATGCGTGACATTTTCAGACCTTGCGCTTATTTTAAGATCCATTTCTAAGAGGAGACGTAGGAAACGTCCAATCAGCTGCTCCATTTCTCTCTGGGGACGTGAGACGGGCGAGTCTGAGAGGAGGAAACAGAAAGAGATGGAGGAGAGGGGAAGGAAAGGCAGGATGTAAACAGAAGAAGAGGAGGGGGAGAAAAGGTGGGAATGAGGAAGGAGAGACTCTCATATCCAGAGGAGGGAATAATAGAAGAGTGGGAAGCTGATGTATTGCCTTAAACATTTTTTTATCTAGTGTATTGAAAAAAGGGACCACGTACAGCAGCACTGATTACAATGGAAACACGCTTTCCTCATTTCCACCTGCAGTCCACAAAACACACAAAATACATTACACATAACATATAAAACACACATGCTGGTAATAATGGAAGCAGTTTAAAACTAGAAGGATAAAATAATTAGAAAAACAAACATAAGTTTATGCTGTTTGACTAATAATTTAAACCATCTGCATATTTTTAAAAATTCTGCTGGAAGTTTGTTCCATTTTGCTCCTGTTTTTCTTCTGGGTACGGCACATTGCCCACTAACTGTTGAGCATGTTGTTCTGCTCATCTGTTAAGAGATTAATTGAATAAACTTTTTAAGTATTGGAGAGGCCATATCATTGATTATCTTTATAAATAAACATAAATTTGTGTATTTAATGTAACTTTGTAAGTTTAACATTCCATACGTAGAGAGTATTTGACAGGGATGATATTGTCGTGTTTTCCTATCCAGGATCTTCAGGACCTGTTTACGGAGTGATTCCAGCAGTTTAATGGTTGTCTTGTTGGCCTGTGACCAGCATGATATACCAAATTATCAATGAGACGGCCTCAAACTGTTTTTTTTTTTTTTGGTCCTGATGAAGTCTTCTCAGGACTCTTTATTATAATATAATATAGTATGATATGATATAATATATTAGGGATGTCCGATATTATCAGCCGATATCGGCATTAAAATGCAATATTGGAAAATATCTTTTTTTTTTTTTTCTGACTCGCGAGATTTTCGTTATGGAACAAGGAAATCTCATGAGGTTACGTTCCATTAGCATGAACTTCGTATCCCAGCATTTCTTTTAGAGTCACGTCAAGTGACCAAGAATGGAAATTAGATTTGCTACTGTATAATCCTGCATATTTGCATTTTCTATTTAAATTAATCTGCACTGTCCCTTTTTTAAATAAATAAACTCAAACTCAATGTGACTACGGTGCAGCTGCTGCTGCTACAGACTGACTTGCTTTGAAGCTGCTGATAATATGTCTGGTTTTAAGTTGTTGGCTAATTTACCAAGTTCTCAGAAACGTAATTAGCCACATGTTGGCTAATACCTGCTAGTATCTGATATCTGGCAGCCAGATGTCCAAAATGAACTCCTCAGCCTGAGTTAAGACTATTTTGGGATCTTTGCTCTTGGAGCAGAATATAGTTGTATTTTTCAAAGTTGGAGAGATCCTCGCAGTTGTCTGCATATAAAGGTATCGGTTGATATTGGATATCGGTAAAAACGCCACTGAAATGTTAAACATCCCTATAGAATAAACCCATTATATTATATTCTATTATATTATTAATTATAGTTTACTATATTTTATATATAATATAGGCTACATCATAAATGGTATTTAGAATAATAATGGTAATACATTTTATTTATGCAGCGCTTTTACAGGAGCTCAAAGGTCCTTTACGGGAGGGATAAAACAACAGTATAGTAAAATTTAAAACAAATATTAGATTGAAATAAATTCAATACAACAGAATAAAAGGGGGGGAGAAAGAAGGGAAAGCAATAAATAAAGTGATAAGCAAGAAGGAGAAGGGGTTTATAAGAAAAATATAAAAATCAAATAATATATAATTCAGAAAATTCAGACTGCTCGTCTGATAATAACAAAATAATTCATTTAATTTATTTTTTTTTGAAAAGTATTTTCTTCCCCTGCTTCTTTTTGTCCTGATAACTGACAATAATTTAATCATGAATGTAGAAGAGGACCAGCCGAAGTGAAAATGAGCTGATCAATATTAACTTGATGTTTCCAGTTTACATCCTCACTCCTAGCAAGGCGGCTAGTAAACCAGGTTCCACGTTAAACGGCAAATATCTGGATGTTGTTGCTGCTAAATATGAAACTCTTATTGTGTAGGGGGGCTTCGTGGATGGATCCGTTCTTGTCTGAGGGGCTCTCTGAATAAAAGGGTTGGAGTCAGATATTTGGGATGGAAGAGTTCACCATCCGTGTTTGTAGTTACACTAACTTGTATAAACCTGCATTTTCATCTGCTAACGTGAACATCAGCGGCCGTGATAGAAAGATCTAAATAAGCTGCAGGTTGCCTTCTCATTCCATCCTCTTCCTCCCTGCAGGTCGCCATCAAGATCATCGACAAGACGCAGCTGAACCCGACCAGCCTGCAGAAGGTACTCCCCCCACGCTGAAATCTGATCACACTCTAAATCTGCTTCATTTTACAGGAATGTTTGCTTTCGCGCTGCAGTTTTAGTTTGCACACACAAACGCATCTCAGATTAAACGTGTTCAGATACAGGAGTGAAGGTGAAGGAATATCTACGAACACGTTTCACTCATCACATCAGGAAGTTCTGTGTTCAGTACTGAGATGACTCCAGGTCTTCAGCCTGGCCTCATCACAGGGAAAACACATCTCAAAGTCTGTCGTTCTGTTTCTTCAGCTCTTCCGAGAAGTGCGTGTGATGAAGATCCTCAACCACCCAAACGTCGGTGAGTCTCCGGTGATGCTGCCGGCGCTACGATGACAGGAGTTGTGGGGATTTACGGCTCCATGCGTCAGTATGTTTACTGTGATCTGCTTTCATGTCTCTTTTTCAGTCAAACTGTTTGAGGTGATAGAAACAGAGAAGACTCTCTACCTGGTGATGGAGTACGCTAGTGGAGGTAAGCCAGATGATTACTACTGTATGCGTTGAATTGGCTGTGGTGTGGCATGGGGAGGTGGGATGATGGGTCAGACTAGGTGTGTGCCAGTTTCAAGGTGTACCATGGTATAAAAACGTAGCAGTATGAAAACCATTACATTTTCCGTCATACCTTCATACTTTAACCGCGGTATGAGCTTCATTCTGTCTTATAAAACACAGGAGGAGAGTGCGAGTAAGGTGTACGCCACCTGTCCTGACACACTCAGTTGGTGGTGGTAAATTCACGTCGCTTGCCAACGCCATTAAACATCAAAGGAAGAAGTACAGATGTTCCAATAAAGGGCATTGTTCAACAAAAATAAGTTGTTTTTATTTACCAAGACACTTAACAATATTTAAGAGTGTAGCCATGACACCAGGGTATACCGTGATATTTTAGTTCACGGTTATCATACCAGAATATCATACCGGCACATGCCGAGGTCAGACTCATGGCCCAACAGCTGCACTTCAAAAACTCAAGTCTTACCAAGTATATTTTTCTAATTTCTAGTCAAAATATCTCATCACACTCAAAATGAGACAAAATTACTTAAATAGAAACATTTCAGTGAGATATAGGAACTTTTTTAAGGCAATGCATCTCATTTCAAGAAATCTTATCAAGAAAACTTTGCTCGTCCCATTGGTAGAATTTTTTTGCTTATTACAAGCAAACACCTCCATTTTTTTTTTCAGCCGAGGATTAATCCAAGATCCAGAGATTCTTGTGAACGCTGCAATCTTTGTAAAACGTTGACAAGTAGAACTTCAGATCTAATTTGTTTGTAATGCTGGTTTTTGAAATAGGACCAATGTTCCTTCGAGTGGAGGAAAACTGGAACATGTTTCCTCCTGCAGATGCCTCATATGTGCTCACCTGTCTGTCTGTGTCTCAGGTGAAGTCTTTGACTATCTGGTGGCTCATGGACGCATGAAGGAGAAAGAAGCTCGAGCCAAATTCCGACAGGTGAGAGTAGTGCTTCGCCCTCCCACTCCATGTCCATCCTCGCTCAGTTGTTTCTGGGTTATCACTCATATCTCTGACATATTGTTTCTGTTAGACAGCCAAAATTCATCCGAGACAAATTTAAATGTAGGATTTAAAGAGAGTTTCTTCTTTAGTTCAGGTCAGCTCAGCTTTATTTAAGCTTTATCTTCCTGGACTAGTTGGAGGTGAAGAGGAAAGAGGGGTCAACCAGCAGCAGAACTCTCAGCCAGGGATACCTGCTGAGGAGGAAGAGGAGAAACACAAATGAATGACAACAATCGTGTCAGAGTTTTCTACATGGAGAGTAAAGAGAGCAGAAAGGAGCCCAGTGCATCATGGGACATCCCCCCAGCAGTCTTGGCCTATAGCAGCAGGACTAAAGAGATGGATCAGAGTCCCCAAGCCAGACCTGAATATAAGACTAATCAGGATGGAAAGCCTGTGGATGATCTGAAGGTGGAGAGGGGGGGTTCTGCTTCCTGAAGCCAGACTGGGGGCTGGTTCCACAGAGAGGGGTCTGATAACTGAAGGTTGAGACTGTCTGAGTCGTTTATTTTTTGCCATTATTATCGGACCTCTGGCAGCATTAATCAGGCTAAATGATAATATAAAGGGCATGAAAGATGAATGTCAGGTAGAACATAAAGTTTCTTCGTACGCTGACAACCTCCTGACATACTGTAGATCAGTGACCCAGTAAAGAATATGGAGAGTCGTGCTTATCAAATTAAGCAATCAAAGTCCGAGGAATGAATGTGCTGCCAAGGCTGTTCTTCATGTTCCAATCTCTACCATAGAGCTCCCTCAGGTCCACTTTCTCTTTGGAGTTTATATGGGAGAATAAAAAAAAACAGAATTAATTCAAAAGGCTTCAAAATAACAGAACACCACTCGGATTCAGACCAGGGTGCCGTTTCTCCCAACAACGCCCTCCAGGTCTCACTGTCATTGCCCATGTGAGCATTTAAGTCCTCCAGCAGAACGACAGAGTCCCCATAGGAGCACTCTTCAACACTTCACAAACGGTGGGTACTCTGACAACTGTCAGGACCTGTCCTCGGCTCCAGCTATCACACAACCTGAAATACAGTAGACAGTACAGAAAAAGGATGGATGGGTGGATCCAGTATCTCAAGTCCTGGGTACAGGCCCCAGTATCCCTGAAGCCTTGGGTGCAGACACTGGTATCTCTAAAGCCCTTGGTACGGATTCCGTTATCTCTAAAGACCTGGGTACTGACCCCGGTATGTCTAAAGCCCTGGGTGCGGAGCCTGGTATTTCTAAGGCCCTGGGTATGCACCCTGGTATCTCTAAAGCCCTAGGTTAGGACCCCGGCATCTCTACAGCCCTGGGTAAGGATCCCGGAATCTATAAAGCCCTGGGTGCAAATCCTGGTTTCTCTAAGTCCCTGGGTATGGACCCTGGTATCTTTAAGGCCCAGGGGATGCACCCTGGTATCTCTAAAGGCCTTGGCACGGACCTTGGTATCTCTAAAGCCCTGGGTACAGACCCTGGGATCTCTAAAGCCCTAAGTAAGGACCCTGGTATCTTTAAAGCCCTGAGTACGGACCCTGGTATCTCTAAAGCCCTGGGTACGGACCCTGGTATCTCTAAAGCCCTGGGTACGGACCCTGGTATCTCTAAAGCCCTAAGTAAGGACCCTGGTATCTTTAAAGCCCTGGGTACAGACCCTGGTATCTCTAAAGCCCGGATACAGACCCTGGTATCTCTAAATTCAGGGTACGGTGCAAATCCTGGTATTGCTAAAGCCCTGGGTACAGACCATGGTATCTCTAAAACCCGGGTACAGACCCTGGTATCTCTAAATTTTAGGGTACAGTGCAAAGCATGGTATTGCTAAAGCCCTGGGTATGCACCCTGGTATCTCTAAAGCCCTAAGTAAGAACCCTGGTATATTTAAAGTCCTGAGTACGGACCCTGGTATCTCTAAAGCCCTGGGTACAGACCCTGGTATCTCTAAAGCCCTAAGTAAGGACCCTGGTATCTTTAAAGCCCTGAGTACGGACCCTGGTATCTCTAAAGCCCTGGGTACGGACCCTGGTATCTCTAAAGCCCTGGGTACGGACCCTGGTATCTCTAAAGCCCTGGGTACGGACCCTGGTATCTCTAAAGCCCTGGGTACGGACCCTGGTATCTCTAAAGCCCTGGGTACAGAACCTGGTATCTCTAAAGCCCTGGGTACGGACCCTGGTATCTCTAAAGCCCTGGGTACAGACCCTGGTATCTCTAAAGCCCGGGTACAGACCATGGTATCTCTAAATTCAGGGTACGGTGCAAATCCTGGTATTGCTAAAGCCCTGGGTACAGACCATGGTATCTCTAAAACCCAGGTACAGACCCTGGTATCTCTAAGGCCCTGGGTACAGAGCCTGGTATCTCTAAAGCCCTGGGTACGGACCCTGGTATCTCTAAAGCCCTGGGTACGGACCCTGGTATCTCTAAAGCCCTGGGTACAGACCCTGGTATCTCTAAAGCCCTAAGTAAGGACCCTGGTATCTTTAAAGCCCTGGGTACAGACCCTGGTATCTCTAAATTCAGGGTACGGTGCAAATCCTGGTATTGCTAAAGCCCTGGGTACAGACCATGGTATCTCTAAAACCCGGGTACAGACCCTGGTATCTCTAAATTTTAGGGTACGGTGCAAAGCCTGGTATTGCTAAAGCCCTGGGTACAGACCATGGTATCTCTAAAACCTGGGTACAGACCCTGGTATCTCTAAATTTTAGGGTACGGTGCAAAGCCTGGTATTGCTGAAGCCCTGGGTATGCACCCTGGTATCTCTAAAGCCCTAAGTAAGAACCCTGGTATATTTAAAGTCCTGAGTACGGACCCTGGTATCTCTAAAACCCTGTGTACGCACCTGTAATGTCTCCACTCCCTCAGCTGAGGAGCATGTGAAATGATTTTCTTGGGTGCTCTGCTGCCACCTTGAGGTCAAACTTTGTGTCTGAACTAGAAAATTGCGTCTCTTTGTTTTCTGTGTCTACAAACAGCTGACTCTACAGCCTGGACGTGATGCCACCTGCTCTCTAATCATTCTCCTGTATGTGTCTGTGTTTCTGTCAGATCGTATCAGCAGTGGAGTACTGTCACCAGAAGAGGATTGTTCACCGTGACCTCAAGGTAGATAAAGTGCCAGCTCGCTCTCTTTATCTGTCTTTGTGTGGATTTATTAAATCTGTTTCGGTCTACATTACAGCTCTGCACCCGATTTCTGCTTCAAAATATGTCATATCTGGACACACATGCTTATTCCTGCAACATGTTCCTGGTGCTATTTCATTTTAGTATCACTTAGTTTTCCAACATCGTTTCAAATGTTTTATCAAATTAAAAATGAAATGTCTCACTTCTGACACTTCACGTTTCTTCTCTATTACGAATTAAATGTTTATGAGCTTTAATAATCACAGCACTTTAAATGGTTAATGGTGATCTAGACCAAAAAAAAAATGCCAACTCAGAAAATACACTTGACAAGAACTTGTAACAAGAAATAGCTTATTGCTCACAGAGCAAAAGAAGATCCAAAACCCAAGGATACAGAACAATGTAGGCAGCAGTCCCGGGAAAACACTTAGCTACACAGGATGACAGTAAACAGACCATGTGGCACTGATAGCCTGTCAAGCCTGTCCTTAAATACTGCAGGGTGTGATTGAGAGATTAATTACAGGCGTGCTGAGTTACCCAGGGCTGCTACTCTGCCTGAAGAGAAAAGAAACAAACATTTACAGCAGGGACCAAACATGACTGAAGATATCCAAACCATAACAGCATTATGGCTTCATTCTGCACAGCATTGCAATATTTTTAAATTGGGGGCTGAAAAACTACAGGAGAATGGATAAGAACATAGAAATCTTAGGCTTTCTTGAATAGTGTCCACTGTGGACACCTGTTTAAAGGCTGTTTTCTAGGAGGGTGAGGATCTGTTGTCAAATCAGTCACTTAAGTGGATCTCAGGGAGTCATCCAATAAACCGCCACTCATTAGCTGAATTTACAAGGAGCAGTATTTCGATCGAACGCCAATCAGAATAGAAATGCGTCATGTAAACATGTCAGCTCGGCTTCAATGTGAAAGAATTTTCAATCTGATAGAGAGGGTTGGCTTAAACCATTTTACGATCAGATCAGCAGGAAAAAAATGGGCATGAAAACACTCATTCCAATGGTTTCTGTGGTATGTTGTCTCTGCTCAAACCACGTGGTGGTTGCTTGACGTAGCAGATTCAGGGAGGACGGCAAGAAGCAAAACCAGAATTGGACTGTGGCTGATGCAATGTTTTTGTTTGAAATGGAAAGATTTAAGGATTAATTGAGCATTTTGATGGTCAAAAGATTATAAATTTGAAAAAAAAAAAAGAACCCCCTCTTTTTCCGAACTAGAAGGCATTGCACATGTCGAAAACATTTTATTAAATCTGTCCATCAAGTTTATACAATTGATTGGATCACTTTTTACTGCGTCTATGTAAATACCTCAGCAGGAATCTCTGATTGAAAAGATTTCGGATATATGAATTATTTGTCCATGTAAATGCAACTATTGTAGAATAAATAGATAGAAACTTAATACACACATTGTAATTACAGGGTGTGCCTCAGTGATCAATGGGAAAAGATGATGCAGCTGGTACTCTGGTATGCTACCGAGGGCATATCTTTTTGTTAGAGAAAATTTATATCATATAAAGGAAATTTGTGATCTAAAAGTTTACATCACTGACATTCAAAGTCAATGATGGAATATCTGATGGAATAATGTAGAAGTCATGGGTTTATGTAGACTGATTAGATGGAGCCATCTGAAGAGGAGAATGAAGTCATTTTGGCAATGTCCGAGTAAAAACAAATTTTTCTGCTGTCTGTCAGAGGTAACATCAGAATCTTCCTCCTCAGGCAGAGAACCTCCTGCTGGATGCCGACATGAACATTAAAATAGCAGATTTTGGCTTCAGCAACGAGTTCACGTTGGGTAGTAAGTTGGACACGTTCTGCGGCTCTCCGCCTTACGCTGCCCCAGAGCTTTTCCAGGTAAACTCCTCCCTATATTTTTTCCTTCAAACACACCCACTGAAACAGCTGAACTAGTCACGACAAAACCACCTTTCAGAATAAGTCCTGAAACCTGAGGATGGCCATCACCGAGGCTGTTGCAGAAAGATGAGAGAAAATCTAATCAATACACCATTTTCTAGTTCATTTTGCTCAGAAAAGGAAAGAAGGATTTTCATGACTGAGATCAAATTAGATTAACTTGTTTTACTTTTTAAGAGTATTGCTAAATAAATTCACCATTAGGTGAAAGACTAATTGCAGAACGAACAGTAAAATAAGCTGCAATGTTAACTCTACTGTGATTCAGATGGAAATTATACTGTATGTAAAGAAATCAATAGTGTTCTTTAAGGAATAAAACTAACTGAAGACTTCTGGGTAATGTAGTTGTGTAACCCTGCAGGGGAAGAAGTACGATGGGCCGGAGGTTGACGTCTGGAGCCTGGGAGTGATTCTGTACACGCTGGTCAGTGGATCGCTGCCCTTTGATGGACAGAACCTGAAGGTCAGACCGCAGCAGACTGAATTATTGAAACACCTTTCAGTCATATAAATTTATGAACACAGTAACTTCTGAACTTAATGAAATGAACTCTTTGTTGTGTTTCTCCACAGCTGTTGCATTCAGTGTGTCCGAGCTCTGTTAATTTTATTTAAACAACCAACTGTGTCCATAACAACAGACTGTTTTTTAACTTTCAGACTAATTAAAACGGTTGGTTTTAAGAATAAATGCAGACTGGTTTATCAATAATCAGCTGGTTCATACAATAGCGATGCCCTGCATGTTGCTAGCAGTCTTCAGTGTAGCTAGCTGGTAGCATCCAGTTATAATAGCAGCATTAGGAACCTTTTAGGCCCCTTTTCCACTGAGCCGATTTGAGAGCTGGTTTCGGAGCAGGAGCCTGAGAAAAAAACGGTTCCTTGGCTTTCCACCGCCTAAGCACCGGCTCCTGGCTCCCAAAACTGGTTCGAGACTTGGCACCACTTCATTGCTGGGCCAGATTGAAGAACCGATTCACAGCTTGCGTTGGGGGCGGGGTTACCAGAACAACACATGAGTGTTTCAAGCCAGCAGAGCAATAGATTAAAAAATAAACTAAACTGGTCCAAGGAGGAGACCCAATGTTTCAGACTCGGAGAGGCCCCCACACACACAAAAAAAGATATCCACTCTGGTTTTAGCTGCACAGAAAAATCTCCCTCACTGCTGAGAGACGGTGACGCGCAGCATCAGGCTTCACCATGTCAACCTCAGTGAACACTTGTAAAGACCACAGAAATGAAAAGAAATTCATATTCTCACCTGCAACCTGCTCACACCCATAAAATCTTATCCATGGCATGCAAAAGGGGAGTAACACGGCCTGCTGCAGAGACTGTGCTTTGAGCAGCAGCAGAGGAAGACGACAGCAGCAACTGCTCACCAACGTAGCAAAGTAGCATCAACAAGCTAGTTAATGAAAACTTTAGAACTATATCCAGGGACAGAAATCAGAAGAGGTAAAAGGGAAACGGGGACGTGGTAACGACGGGAAAAGGGATACAGTGCAACCTAACCCTAACTCTACCCATCACAACTCATTGCCTAAACCTAGCCCCTGCCCTAACCCTAACCAAAACCTGATTGTAATCTACAGTCGTCCTCAAAATTATTCATACCTTCCAATTAAAGAAGGAAAAAGAATAAGCTGTCAGGGAAATAAGTTGAAATTGACTAAAGTAATAATGGATAAAAATTCTATTAAAATCATGACATTGATTTTGAATTGTGATTCAAGAAATATAAAAAAACCCAAAAAATAAAAAAGTAAACAAGCATAATGGGGCTCATGAACTATAACTTTGAGGCAATCACTGCACTCAGGTGTTTTCTGCAATGTTCAAAAAGACTTATATACCTGTTGACAGGTACACTATATGGCCAAAAGTATTTACTCACCCATCCAAATTATGGGAATCAGTTGTTCCAACCACGTCCATGGCCACAGGTGTATAAATGAAGCACCTAGGCATGTAAACTGGTACTACAAACATCAGTGAATTCCAGCGTGGAACTGTGATAGGATGCCACCTGTGCAACAAATCCAGTGGTGAAATTTCCTCACTCCTAAATATTCCACCGTCAACTGTCAGCTGGATTATAAGAAAATGGAAGTGTTTGGGAACGACAGCAACTCAGCCACGAAGTGGTCGGCCACATGAACTGATGGAGCGGGGTCAGCGGATGCTGAAGCACATAGTGCAAAGGTCAGCAACTTTCTGCAGAGTCAAATCACTACAGACCTCCAAACTTCATGTGGCCTTCAGATCATCTCAAGCACAGTGCGCAGAGAGCTTCATGGAATGGGTTTCCATGGTGATCAGCTGCTTCCATCCATACATCACCAAGTGCAATGGAAAGTGTGGGAGGCAGTGGTTGGACTCTAGAGCAGTGGAGGCGTTCTCTGGAGTGACAAATCACGGTTCTCCATCTGGCAATCTGATGAAAGAGTCTGATGAAGGGTTTAGCGGTTGCAAGGACAATGGTTCTTGTCTGACTGCATTGTGCCAAGGGTAAAGTTTGGTGGAGGGGGGATTTATAGTGTGGGGTTGTTTTTCAGGAGCTGGGCTTGGCCCCTTAGTTCCAGTAAAAGGAACTCTGAATGCTTCAGCATATCAAGACATTCTGGACAATTCCATGCTCCCAACTTTGTGGGAACAGTTTGGAGCTGGCCCCTTCCTCTTCCAACATGACTGTGCACCAGTGCACAAAGCAGGTCCATAAAGACCTGGATGCAGAGTCTGGTGTGGAGGAACTGGACTGGCCTGCACAGAGTCCGGACCTCAACCCCACAGAACATCTTTGGGATGAATAAGGGGAGGGGGGCCTAGGGAGGTATGGGTTGAGAGGGGAGGAAGATGTGGACCCCTGAGAAGGTCCTTAACCCTCCAATATCCCAGGCGCTTAAGAGCAGCCCACTGCTCTCTGGCTCCAGTAAGAGATGGGTGAAATGCAGAGCCCTAATCCCTCGGGGATATACAATATAACAAAAAAAAAAAAAAAATTAGAGCGGAGACTGAGAGCCAGGCCTTCTGGTCCAACATCAGTGTGACCTCACAAATGCGCTTCTGGAAGAATGGTCAAAAGTTCCTGGAAGGGAAACTCGAGTCCAATATTGCTATTCATCATAGTTATTATTAGTTCCAGTTTTATTAATTTATCTGGTCCCTCACCTGGAGACCTGTTTGCCGGGGGTGACTCTACTAGGGCCATGAAGTCCCAGATAGCATAGATCTTAAAATCAATGGGATTCATAACCCTCTGAACACGATAAGGTGGCAGCCCAGGGAGGGTTTGAACTATTTTATTCTCTTTATTTACAGGAATATACTTCTGTGCCCCCCCAGACTGCATGAGACCAGGGACTGTCTCAATAAGCTCAACTGGAAACTAAGAATCTAACCTGTCTGAGAGATTGTTAATCATCTAATCAGACAGGAGAAACAACACAAGCAGAAAAACTAGAACGTAATGTTTCATTAACTGACACCCTCATTCAGAATAATCTGGAACAGTGCAGTATTTATTTGATATTTGATCCTTCTCAGTAACAAGGAAACACACCTGCGCAAACATGCTCACATTGTTTATCTCACATGTCCTTTTTTAAACTAAGCAGGTGTTGCTGTTGGAGAGGTTTTGTCTCTCCAATGTAAAACAGTGTGCATGTGTGCGCAGGAACTAAGAGAACGTGTTCTCAGAGGAAAGTACCGGATTCCCTTCTACATGTCGACCGACTGTGAAAACCTGTTGAAGAAGCTGCTGGTCCTGAACCCGGGGAAAGAGGCAGTTTGCAGGTAAAGCCGCCACCTAAAGCAGAGCCAGCAGTCTCCAAAGTTCAACCCTAAAAGAACATCAGTGTCTTATCTAAATGCCAACTAACAGCTGCAAGGCTTTCTGAAGCTGCTTCACCATTCTTAAGAGTCCAGTTTGAGGAGGTTTCACAAAAAGTTTATTTTTCATCACCAGATGAGATCAGTGAAGCAGTTTTGTATTAAGAAAATGAAGGAATAAATGAGCACCTTATTAATCTGATCTGAATGATTGACTGCACCACTGCTGTTCTGCTTGTTTCTCAGCAAATCATGAAGGATCGATGGATGAATGCTGGCTACGATGGAAATGAACTGAAGCCATACCACCGAACCAGAGCAAGACTTTAATGACCTCAAACGCATCGGTCAGATATGATCCTTGGATTCAGCTATAGATGTTTAAGAATCAGAGTTACTGTAGTTGATCTGAGAGATCCCAGAGGTGAGACGAGAATGTACAACAGCAGTTATGAGAGGGGGAAGATGGAGGCTTTAACCAGAGGCAGGGAGAGGATCAAGCTTGCAGGTAATTCTGGTCTGCACTGGATTTTTCCTCCTCAACTTTCAACGTACACCTCATTTATCAGAACTTCTAAGACCAAATTCAGCATTTACATTTTTCCAGATATCTGTAAAAGTAATTCATCTCCCATAATAATAATAATAATAATAATAATAATAATAATAATGCATTGCCTGGGGTCTGTTGCACGAAGCAGGTTTAATGAAAACCCTGAGTTGTTTAACCCCAGAAAGTCGGGAAACTCTGAGTTTTTCGTAGCACAAAGGTAGGTAACTCAACCCAGGGAAAGAGGAGCAACTCTAGCCTGTTGCACGAAGAGGGGTAACTTAGACCCTCGGTCAGTTACCACATGGTAACAGACTCTCTGAACTAACCTGGTCGGGAGCAGGTTAGTGTGGAGAAACCTTGAGTTTCTCACTGTCTCCGCCCACTTTTAGTCACACTCGCCGTTTCATTTCCTCATTCATTCATTAAGTCAGCGTTGAGTTTTGGCTGCTGCCGTCTTAAATAAAACATATTAAAATAAATCAGAGTCGGTAGGTTACATCCTTATCTTATGATGAGGATTTTATGGATTAAGATGCTGCATGAAGGGTTAAATGTTCAGAGATCATTATCAGACCACGGATAGAAGTTTAATTTCCCGACAGTTGTCATTTCTGACGTTACAGTTACACATCACGGTCAGTTATCTACATACACGAGCTGATCCGTCCATACATTTATAATATCACCACGTGATAGTGCTGGAGGTCCTGTCTCTCCGTTTACAAGAGATGTGTTAACATGATCATTTGACCAATCAGCTGTCTTTGGTTCTGGCCAAATGGATAAAGCGTTCGTTTACCACGCAGACAACTGCGGTTCAATTCTTGTTGTGGTTTTTTTTTTATGTTG
This sequence comes from Atherinomorus stipes, assembly GCA_023101725.1. Classification (NCBI taxonomy): domain Eukaryota; kingdom Metazoa; phylum Chordata; class Actinopteri; order Atheriniformes; family Atherinidae; genus Atherinomorus; species Atherinomorus stipes. The sequence continues at coordinate 16,488 of JALJCO010002630.1, forward strand.
CCATACGCTTTTCTCTCGAAGCATATTGTCTATTACCCTGCATTTTTTCGCAAATGATTTTTTATTTCTTTCATTGTAGACGAGGGCATTTGAGAAATGCGACGGTTAGATTTAATCTTAATGCTGCCGACAAGACCGCTTCTCCCTGAGGGATTTCACTCAAGTTAAATAAACAAAAAGACTGTGGTAAAAGTACATAGCGGGATTCGAACCCCCACCCCCCAAGTGGCAGGTAAGCACGCAGACCATTATACCAACTAGATATTCATATTCACCCACCTGGAATTATAGTGAAATTATACGAGACTGTCGCGTTACCATTAAACAGTTCCACTCTATAACATCGTTGTGATTGTAAAGGACAGCATTTGAACTTAAATCTTCTCCCACGCCGTCTTTCTTTCTTTCTTTTTTTATTTTTTTGCTTGCAGCAGCAGCAGCAGTTTAAACTCGTCATATGAGGCTTTAAAAGTTATATCTCCATTCAATGGCGAGCGCAGCCCCGCCCTCGCGTCTACGTTACCATGGTGACTCGTCGAATCGGTGCTCAATTGATGTTGGCTTTTTATCTTGGTAGTGCCGGGTTAAAACCCCGGGTCGAACTACTCTGAGTTGATTAAACCAACTCAAATCAGCTGTTATGGGACTGAAAACTCAGAGTTTCCAATCTCCGAGTAGGTCAACTCAGAGTTCAGAGTTACTCTCGAAGTTTGTTGAACCTGCTTCGTGCAACAGACCCCTGGCCTCCCAAAAAAGATGTCACATTGATATTTCATTGGACATATCTAGACTCATCTGGACTCATCAGACCACATGACCTTCTTCCATTGCTCCAGAGTCTAATCTTTGTTCCCTAGCAATCTGAAGCCTTTTTTTCTGGTTAGCCTCCCCGATAAGTGGTTTTCTTATGGCTACACAGCTGTTCAGTCCCAATCCCTTGAGTTCCCTTCACATTGTCCATCTGGAAATATTCTTACTTTCACAATTAAACATGGACCTGAGTTCTACTGTTGTTTCTCTTCATCTAGTTTCACCAAACATTTAAATGGTAACCAATTACCATCATTTAGGGTGTTTTTCTGACCACATTTCTTCTTGGACGATGGTTCCCCACTATCCTTCAATATTTAATGTGTTGGACAATTCTGAACCCAGTTTTAGTAGTTTCTGCATCTCCTTAGATGTTTTCTTTGCTTAATGGCAATAATCTGACCCTTTTGGAAAAGGCAGCAATAGTTTCTTCACAGTAGTTTGAGAACTGAAAAGCTGCATCTGTTGGGGTAAATTAACTTTTTGTAGCTGGAAGATAATCATTCACGCAGGAATCCGCCAATAGAAGGCTCCTACCTTTTGGTTTGCTTAAGCTTAACCTTCACCGATGTTGCATTTTTACACTATTTTTCTAACAGGGGTAAAATGCTATGAATGAGGTCATTGAACTCTAAAATACAAGACAGACCCACCCATTAATCAAAATAAAATTTTATTCCAATCTCTAAAAACTCAATGAAAACTCCA